>CM028382.1:64560775-64599393 GCA_013146195.2 Codonopsis lanceolata | reverse complement strand
CCACTTTGCAGTCGCATAATCGTGATCCGAGTATCCAACTAGATCGAAATTGTTGTTTTTGGAATACCATATGCCTAGATTTGTTGTTTTCGAAACATATCTGATGATACGCTTGGCAAAGAAGCAAATGTGACTCTTTTGATCCTCTCCTCGAAATCTAGCACAAACACAAACAAAGAAACATAATGTCGTCTACTAGCAAGAAGGTAAAGAAGTGAACCTATGATTCCTCGGTATTTGGTCATGTTCTCTTGTTTCCCTTCTCATCTTTGTCAAGATGGCGCCGGTAGACATTGGAGTTTCGAATCCTTTAGCTGAATCAAGACCGAACTTTGATTAGTTCCTTTGCATATTTGGTTTGGCCGATGAAGATTCCATCGGAAGTCTGTTGTATCTCGCAGCTCCTAGAAAGTAGGTAAGTTCACCCATCATGCTCATCTCGAACTTGCTTTGCATCGCCTTCTCGAATCTTTTACATGTGCTTTGGTTAGTTGATCCAAAGATGATATCGCCCACATAGATTTGTACCGTAAGAGAATGGCCTTTGGCTTGAGAATGAATAAAGTAGTGTCTATCCTTCCTCTCACGAATCCTTGTTCTATTAAGAACTTGGATAGAGTTTCATACCAAGCTCTGGAGCTTGCTTCAGTCAGTAGAGAGCTTTCGAGTTTAGACGTGATCCAGCTTTGTCTCAAATGACAAATCCCGAGGTCGTTCCATCGATTCAAGATCACCATTCGTAAAGGCACTTTACATCCATCTCGATACACTTTGAAGTCCATGAACGGCATAGGCTAGAAAGAGTCTGATTGCCTCTAGTCTAGCAACAGAGCAAAAGTTTCATCAAAGTCAATTCCTTCTTCCCGCTTGCAGCCCCTGAGCAACCAGCCTAGCTTTGTTTCTCGTGACATTTCCATCTTCATCTCTTTTGTTTCGAAACCCATTTAGTGCCGATGATCGGATGATCACCGCCTTTGAACTAAGCTCCACACCTTACATCTTTCAAACTGTTCACTTCTTCTTGCATAGCTTCAATCCAGATGATCCACAATAGCTTCATCAATCTTCGCTCGAGTTCGATACAAATGCATAAGCAAACATAGTCTCTTCTCGAACTTTATTTCTCGTATAACTCCCGTGTTGAGATCACCAATGATTTGAGAAATGGGATGATCTCTTGCTTCAATAACGCTTGGAGGAAGATCACTTCTCGTGGGTTCTTCCCCTTAAGATTCTAGGTAGGGAGAGGGAGATTCACCAAAATCTGTTCAAGACATGGATCTTCAAAACTTTCATTTTCTCGTGAGCAGAAGGATGAAGTGATGCAATAAGGTGCTTGGGGTATCTGAAGAGATGGTTCGAGGGTCAACGAGAAGGTTTATTGCTCAGTCTTGGCGGAGTTCTCGTCTGGGTGAAGGGTTAGCGGTACTTGAGGGGTGCGGTTGCCGTTTTCGATGAGGAGTGGAAGTAGATGATGTATTAGTACTGTCTCATCATTATCGGAATTATTAGCAACGTTCGAGACCTTTCTAGGCTCTAACAAGTCATATTCATCAAAAGAAACATGCACGATTCTAAAATTTTTAAATGGTTTTACTAAAAATGCGAAATGCTTTTGAATGTTTGGAATACCCAGAAAAAATTCCTTCGTGCGATTTTGCATCAAATTTTCCTCTATTCTTTTCCATTATAAAGAATAAAACATTTACATGAAGATTTTAAGAAATCCTATGTTGGGGATCTTCCTCTCCATATTTCATATGGAGTTTTGTTATGAAACTTGTTTACCGGGGATCATTTTAGGTAAAACATGCGGTGTTGGCAACCGCGAAATACTTGGAAGTTTGGCTTACGCGGCATTGTTCTTCTTTGCTTCAATCAGTGTTCATTCTTCGTTCGGCTACACGTTTTGTTGAGAATGCCGTGGCGAGAGAAGTTGTGCGATCCCGTGGTCATCGCGGTACTTTTCTACACCATTGTTCTTGAATTCGGTGCCATTGTCGATCTTATGTCACTAATGTCTTCAAGCTTTTGAGTTTGAAGTCTTACGAAAAAAAGTGACTACATCGTTTCATCTTTAGATGTCATAGTTTCAATCAAGTGAATCTAAGTGATGGTCAACTACTACAAGTGTGTACTTCTCCGGAAATCTTGTTGTTGTGATAGGTCCAAAGAGATCCATATGCGAGAAGTTGAAGAAGTGCGTTTGTTGACAATCTGACTTTCTTTTGAAGGAAGACTTGGAAGTTTTCCTAGTTGACAAGCTTTACAACTTACGTCATGAACCAATGTAGGTAGACCTTTGACAAGCCCGTTTAGAGCTTGGAGAGTGTTTGAAGTTGAGGTGGTAGGCATTGCCGCCTTGTTGTGCATCATTGTAAACACAGGTTTGAGAATCTCCCTAGAAGATTTAAGTCCACGACATGATTTCCTTGTCTATTGTCGTATTGTAGAAGCGAGGATTCACTATCTTTGATGAGGCAGTTGGAGTTGAATTGGCATAGCAGTCCTTTGTCGCAAAATTGAGATATGCTCAGAAGATTGTGCTTTAAGCCTCTAGAAAACTTTGTTGATGGAGAGCTTCTCTAGTGATTGAGCCATATCCATTGTTTTCCTCTTGCATTGTCTCAGAAAATAACGGTGGGTCCTTTTGCTTACTATATACGTAAGAAGACTTACGTTCCCGGTCATGTGTCTTGACCCAACGTCCGGTACGAGATGTCTTTGTTTTACGATTCTATAGCCATGAAGCATTCTGAAAAAAGAATTAAAACAACAAGGTACCCTTTATTTTCTTTCGGGTCTAAGGATTAGCAACCTTTTGGAACCCATACAGCTTGACCTTGAGAGAACTAGGTCTCTCGGATCTTGGAGTGAACCTTAGCGGGCATTCAGGGCCGATGGCCTAGACAATTGCAAGAATGACATAAATGGAAAGTCCACGGAGAAGCTGTTAGTGATTTTAGCGAAGAGTGATTATGATCATTCCTTTTCTTGACATCCATTCTTGGTTCAGCTTGCTTGTTGATGGTAGACTTAATTGGTTTCTTTTGAATCTTCCTAGGTAGGTTACCAACGGACTTAGCTTTAGCTTTTACGTTGATTACCTTTTCGGGAGGATTTGGTAGAATACCTTTAAGTTTACCTTCAACGGGTAAAGAGCCTTACTGTTTCATAGACAAACTTGATGAGTTACCTGGGTAGAGGTTTAGTAGGTCTACCGCCAGCGGACTTTGCCTTAGCATAGTTGTTGCTTGCGGAGCGGACTTCACTTTCTCTGATTACCTTTCGGGTTTCTCATTTGAGTCGATCATTTTGGCTTTTCCTTTACGAACTTTGGGGTAAACGTAAGGAACACTTGAATAACCAAGGCCTTGTTTCCCTATATTTCGAATGTACATTTAGAGAAAGATATATCATTAGCGGTCTCTCGGAGGATTCACCTTTCTCTATGGTGAAGAGATTGTCGGAAAGAGGCACATCCGAATATCTATGCCGATTTTATCATTACTAGATTTTTGGCTTGAAAGGATTTCTTGAATGCATCCTTGGAGGCATTCAGGGAGTCAATTGTCTTTTGCAAGGCAATTTTCTCTAGGTCAAGTCCTTTGATGTGCTCGAGATAGACAATCAATTTTGTCACAAAGGAATTTGTTTTCTTCCTTCGGTTTGATACTCTCTTGTTGCGGCTATTGAGAGTTTGAATCTCATTTGCCATCATAGATTTCTCGTGATAAGTTTCTCACGGTTCTTGGCCGGTTTAACATAGGCTACTCTAAAGGAATTAAATTCTTCAAGCATATCTTGATTATCCTTGAGAAGTTCTTCCTTCTTGAAGTTGTCCTTGTTGGTTTCACTTTTATCCAAGGACTAGGTGAAACTTCGACTTCATTTTAGAGTCATAGGTAGGACTGAATCATGAGCTATTAAGCATATGTTAGCTTGCTCACAATCCTCTTCCTCCTCTTACGAATCGGTCTCAAACCATGTAGCAACTTGTTTGTCTTCTATGTCTTGACCAACATACCCTTTTGTTTTTGAAATTTTCTAAAAAGGGTTTTCGGTATGCTTCAAATTTTGGCTTAGGACATTTTGAGGCAAAATGACCGGAGTTTCCTTGTAACACACAAGCTCTTCCTTAGATGAGCTTTCACCATTCTTCCTAAAGGTTGTTGGTGTGTGTTCTTCCTTCCATATTTTGCGAATTTTTGAAAACGTTTTACAAACATGGCAAATTGTTCATCGATAAAAATCATTTTCACGGGAAGAAGTGGAAGGTTTGTTTTCAACAAGATGATTTCTTCTTGGACCATGGTGGTGGCAAGGACACGGTTACAGGCTGTTTGTCTTGCTCTAGAGCTTGATTAACTTCAAGTTCATAAACCTTCAAACTTGCGTAGAGACTACGAAGAGTCATCTCGTTTAAGTTCTTGGATTCTTTCATAGCAGTGGTCTTAACATGCCATAAGCTACCTAGAGAGCCTAGAAACCTCATGTTCATTTCCTTTTTTGTCATACGGTTTACCAAGAGAAAAGCAACTATTTATTACCTCGAGCGATCGTATGCTTGTCTCAAGGTTTCCTTAGGATCCTTTTTGAAAGAATCAAAGCTGGATGTATGTATATTTTACGTTATCTCTTGTGTCTTGGTCTCCTTCCAAGTATTCCACAAGAGCTTCCCACATCTCTTTGGGTTGTACATCGAATCACTTGCTGGTATGTGCTTGTGTCTAGAGAGCGGTGATTATGTTGATTGCTTTCTTTGTCAAGTTCTACGACTTTCTATCATCCTCTGTCCATTAAGATTCTTCTTTAGGTACTTCTGAGATTCAGAATGGAGGCTAGAAGATTTGGCTTCATTGGTACATGTTGACTGCACGCATTTCCATAATCGTTGTCAATAGAAGTTCATAAATCTTCATTACTTTATCCTTCCATACATCAAAATGTCCTTCGTCCAATATTGGGACGTGGTTAGCATTAGATGTAGGCAGCATGTAGTGTGTTTGTGCCATTATATCGTATCTCTCAAGAGTTTAATCTTGGAAAAACTTGTTTTCAAAGAGTATGGCTCTGATACCAATTGTGGGTCCCAATGGGCACAATAATAAGCTAGAAGGGGGGTTGAATAGCTTATTAAACACTTAAAAATTTTTAAGTAAATTCTTTGAAGGGTACTTGCAATCTATAGAAAAAGATAGAAGTAGCGGAAGACCTTCAAGGTAGTTGTTCAGTGCTTAGATAAGGACTACCGGTAGACCATTTACAAGATACTTAAGTTCTGTGTAAGGATAAAGATAAGGATAAGTATTAAGCAGTTCAATTGGAAGACAAGCGATAAAGAAATAACACAAGTATTTTGAGATGGTTCACACTATAAAAGAGTGCTCGTCCACCACCAAGGCGATCAACCTTGGATTTAAATAGTGCACTATATTTTCCACTAGTTCTATTACAAGAATATTCCTAATGGATCGTGTACAAAATATTGACTTGTGTTTGGGGTCTATGGAATTAAATATCTGTAAATACAAGATATTTAATTCGTGCAGAAGTATAGTTAATGAATGTAAACAACAAGAAGATAAAACAATAGGTGTTGATGAAGGCTTCTTGTTGTTGCGAGGACTTCTAGATCTGTTTAGGATCTCTTGATTGCATTGGTAAGACTTGGAGTTATGGAGTTTGAGCAATCCTTTAAGTGTTCGATTGATTACATGCATTGTCTCTTTTTCTCCAGTCTTCATATGGCGGTATTTATAGCGAGTGCACATCAAAAGATCCGTTGGAGAAGGCGAATACTTCAACGACTCTTTTATGAATGCATTAAATGCATGGGGTCAATCAAGGATTTTCGTCTTCAGATATCTAGAGCGAGAATGATTTTGAGATCTTCAAAGGTGGCGATTTAGGTGTCGGATCGAGAGTTGTTGCGAGAAAGTAGGGGGATGGGCATCCGCTTTCCTTTGTTCGCTTTCAGGGCGAAAAGTATTCATGCTTTTCGGAAAGTTGCTTTCGACGGCTTGACATGTCAGGGAATGTCTTAGGTTAATTCAAACAATGATTAGAATAAGTTTGAATTAATCTAATGAGTCATTGCTGGACAGGACACGTCATAAGAGACCAGGTGGACACAAGATCTGTCGTTCTTAAGCTTTGAGCAGGTCTTCCGATGAAGCTGTGAAGAGGTCTTCCGTTGAACCTGTAAAGTCCTATAAAAACTATACTTGGCAAAGTTCTATACACAGTTGTCACGCTAATCGATACGCAGCCCGATTAGCCACTGAAGTATAAAACAAATGTAATGTACTGAACAGATATAAATCTAACAAAATAATCAACAATTTTATAAATAAATTAATTCATTTTTTAAGTTTAATGAATATATATAATTTTAAATATTATTTAACTTTAATTATTATATTTCATATTCAAATATTTTGTTTAAATAATAAAATAATTTATAAAAAATATATAACTCATAAATTATTTCATTTAATTTTATTTGATAAATATTTTATATTGCTCAAAACTAACCAAATCATAAATATTTTCCGGAATTGGAGGATTTTGAGAATTTTGATCATTACCGAAATTTCCATCCATTTGGGATAAAAAAAATTGTAAAGAGAATGAAGTGTAAATTTTTAGAAGAGGAAATGAAGAAAGAACGGAGATTTGAGGGTTATTTATATAGAAGATTGGATGAGAAAAAATAAATAATAATTAACGGTTAAATTTCGGAACTCAGAACATTCAATTGATAAAAAAAATAACTTTTTGAAAAAGTGATAACGTTCAAAAAAATAATCAATGGCCAATTAATAAAAAAATAAAAATTCAGAACTCAAAACTGTCATTTGAAAAAAGTTGACAAAATAAAATTTTGAAAACTCTTTGGAAAACCACACAGTACACAATGGTCATCAATTTTTTTTTTTTAAAATAATTGAATTCAATGCAAAATTGAGTGGGGAACATGTGGATCCGCCCGTTTCAGAGCCTTCACGCGTCGGAAGAGAGAGTGTGATACACGCGCCCGGTTGGAGAAGGAGGTGCGCCACTCTCTCCCTTTTCGTTTCTTTCTCTCTCTTTGACCGAAAATTCTTAATTGAGAATTCGGTAAGAATTTTTGGTTAAGAATTTATCCTCCAATGGAAAGAAATTCTTACCTCAGTTAAGAATCTCCTAAGAATTGAGCATTGGAGTTGCTCTAATTGCCTTTTCCTTTGTCTGTTCACTTCATCATCAGCGAGCTTTCAATGCTCCATAAGTCATCAGATGATTCAGACTCCACATCTATTTCTTCACCAGTTAAAATATTTGACTTCCCCTTACCCTTATGACACTTTTTACCTTTCACACCTGCCCACTCAACTGATGTATCAATATTTTTTTTCAAAGTCTGCATCATTAGTATCATTATTTGACCAGTTATACTCAATGTCAATAAATTGATTATGGTCCTCATCAGACTCAGAAAGTTCATCATCATGTTCAACCTCAACCTCAGAATGTTCATGTTCAAATTCAAAGTATGCATTATCATTGTTGAAGTGTTGCTCTATTTTCATTTAACATATTCAACTCCTCAATAACTACAGAGCTTTTGAGTGTTGGTTCCATAAAAAAGTCATCACAAATAGGGGCACCATGTTCCAAATACACCTCAATTAATTTATATTTATTTCCTATCTAGGTAACAACCATCATGTCATCATCTGTCCTAAAAGCTTTCAACCCATATTCAAGGTCCAATGTTGGAACCTTATAATGGTAAAACATATTCCTATCATAACAAAGTCCCTTGATAATCTGGTTTATCTCTTGAATTAACATTTCATTAAGACGACAAAAGTCAAATTAATCAATAAAACCCCCACTATAAACCCTTTGTGGAATGTAGTCAAACTCTCCACCATCGTATAACTTAATGCTGAACATATCTGAGTCAGGATCTGTGGTAAATGCAACAACACAACCTAGATAAGATATAAATACAAACACAGGAAATGGCATGTCCTGTCTTTTTCTATTCACTAATGCAGAGAATTTTAAATTGACTGTATATAAATGGCATATATAAGGACCTCAAACAGATAACTAACAACATCAATTGACAATATAAATAATAATACAAAAATCAACAAAATAGATCAATGTGATACAATGACCAAAGCAACAGATAAACAAATAAAACTTTACAAAAAGTGATCATTTTTGAAACCAAATAAAACTTTACAGACAAAGATACAAAAAAACAACATCTCATGTCTCTAAACAATGCATTTTCCCTAGACCCTACCCTAACTCACGACACAAAAGAAGTTAAAAACCCTTTATAGTGCAAATAATTGAAAATAATTAAATTACAAAGAAGAAACAGAGAAATACTTACTGGAAATTTCGTCAACATCCCACACTTCACCTCTTTTTCTTCGAATCCATGCCATTGTGGAAGTTTAGGGGAATCAAGCCCAACCCTAAGCAAACCGTAACCAAATTTTGCTTCAATCGCTTCAAATGACCCTTTCGTTTTGTTTCACCTACTAATGTGAGTATGGGTATTGGGACCATTAACTCTTTCTATTTGTATTTCATAATTGATCCATGTACTTCTGCAAAATGAATTGTCTATTTTGCCCATCCACTAATACACATACGTGGCACATGATCGTAATTAACAGTCAAAAGTTGACGGAAAGACCAATGGTGTAAAAGTCTTCAGTTTAGAGACCATTTACGAGGTGTAGGGATGGAAAACCAAGAACCCCAAAACTACATGGACCAATTGTGTAGTTTACCTTTTATTTTATTCTTAAATGTCTTTTCCATTCATTTTGTTCCTTAATTTTGTTGATAGTGGACCCACCGTACTTTTCATACCTCACTTATTTATCTTTATACTTTTGAAACAAATTAATTCATTTATAGTTTTCTAAGATTTAATTACTTGTTTGATCATCGTACAAATTGAGGATAACTGATTTGACCAACGAACTTTTAATATCCAAAATATGACCATGTTCTAATTGAGCGTAATTGATTTGGTCAAATCAGATGGTCAAAAAGAATAATTAACCATGTTTTAATGAATTATTAATTAATTTTTGAACTTGTGTATAAATTAATATATTGTACATTCTAAAATATAAATTTAAAAATTGAAGGAATTAAAAAAATAATTAATTGTTGAATTATTGTACAAATTATACGATAAATTCCAAATGAATGAATTAAATTTTTTTTTTTTCCAGAAACAGGGGCGGCACCCTGTACAGTTTTATTAATTAAAATAAAATATACAAACTTGAGGGGGACAACCAGCCTTACCCTTATAAGAGGGGGGACAGAGGAGCCTTTCCTCGAAAAAGAGAATGATACAAAGGCAAAAACTAAGACATACGAACATGAGAAGTGCCACAACTATCCAACATAGAATTCCCTCTGACCAATGATGGCAAAGCAGCGAGAGAGAAGAATTCTGAGTCCAATCGAGAATTAATAACATAGTTAGCAAGACCATCTGCTACCGAGTTGGCTTCTCTATAACAATGACTAAAGGAAAATAAAGAGTCCCTTTGCATAAATAAGATGGCACGAATGTAGTAGTGAAGGGACCAGGGAGGGCGGAAGCCTTTAGTAAGACAATTAAAAATAATCATAGAGTCCATCTCAATGATCACCTGACGGAACCCATGCTCATGAAGCCATCTAACACCGTGAAAAAGAGCTTTTGTTTCTGCAATTGTGTTGGTGACTGAGCCATAAAAGGAGGCAAAAGCGAAAATAACTCGGCCTTCCGAATCTCGAACAATACCCCCTCCACCGCTAAGACCCGGATTGCCCCTACTAGCACCATCAGTGTTAAGTTTAAGAAAAGACCCAGATGGCTTGGACCAACATACTGCTTGTATGCGAATTTTTCGAGATGAGAAGTTTCCACTACCCATCAGGAGAGAGAGGTCTTGAGAGATGCTATGGATAAGAGAGGAGGAAGACCTACTGGGGCGATCATGAATAAGCTCATTACGAGCCTTCCAAACATGCCATAGGATGAGAGAAGGGAGAAGTTTATGGACAGTTCTGTTTGAACCCCAGCCTGCCAAGCAACGATCTCTAATAGAATTCCCCAAAATAGGAAGATCATGGGACAGATTAAAAGCCAACCAAATTGGAGAGGCCAATTGACTATTAATGAAGAGGTGATTAAATGTTTCATAGGTGGGAAGAGAGCAACAAACACATTTGGAGACGATCTGAAAACCCTTTCGAATTAGAGCTTCATCTATCGGAAGTCTCTTTAAGAACAGCCGCCAAAGAAAAACTCCAATGTGAGAGGGAAGCCGATGGTGCCAGATATATTTAGCAAGGGAAAAGGAAGGAGCTGCCGGCATTATCACTTCTAAGGACGAAGAGAGAGTGAACTTACAGAAGACGTACCCGTCCAACAAGGAGTATCAGGCTGGGAAGATAGAGTGACACGCTGGTCTCTAATAAAAGAAATGACTGGTTCAGGCAGGATGGATAGAGCTGTGGAGTTGAGAGAATTCCCTGATGGGTCAAATAAATCTTTAACTTTAGAGAGCTCACAATCAGGAGGTCTTGACAGCATCTGACCCGGAACCCAATGATCAAACCAAATAGAGCTGTTACCCGATCCGATATTCCACTGAATATGAGGCTCAGCGATGGACTGAATAGCCTTCAAACGACGCCAAACATGGGACCCCTTAACAGTGGACACAGTGGCATGAGAGAAAGAGCAATATCTGGCTCGAAGAAATTCGGACCATATGTTATTTGAAGTGCGGAAGCGCCACCACAATTTGATAGAGTACGCTTGAACCAAGTCTGAAATGGAAGTAATACCAAGACCACCCAAAGACTTAGGATGGCAGCAGACACTCCATGCTATCCAATGGTATTTATTGGATCCCTCAGAGTCACTCCAGAAAAAATTAGCAAAAGCACGATCCAGCAGATTAATAACTGACTTAGGAGGGTCTAGAGAGGCTAGAAGGTAAGCTGTAATGGATTGAAGAACATGATGAATTAGAGTTATTCTCCCAGCCGCATTGAGAAAGGACCCTAGCCAGCTCTCCATCCTGGCTCGAAGCTTAACAAAAAGGGGATCAAAAATACTTCTAGACTTCCTCCCAAAATACAGTGGACAGCCCAAATAGGTAATGGGGAGAGAACCCAAGCAAAAACCCATGGAAGCAGCAATTCGACGGGCCCGATCAGAACTGACCGTTGGAGCTACAAACAACCGACTTTTCAATTTTTTAATGGCCTGACCGGAAACATCTTCATAGAATTGAAGGACTTCCATATGCTTGCGAATAGACCAACGATTACCATTGCAAAAAATGATAACATCATCGTCGAAAGAGAGATGGGAAATCACTGGGCAACCACTAATAGTAGAGAACCGAGTACGAGGTTTCATGAGATGCAACTCATTGAGGCTCCTACTGAGCACTTCCGCTGCCAAAATAAAAAGACTTGGGGATAGAGGATCTCCCTGCCGAAGACCCCGAGAGGAGTGGAAGAAGCCAGACGGAGAACCATTTACAAGGATAGAAAACCAGTTGTCGGATATAAGACGCCAAATCAGGTCCAAAAAGATCTCGTGAAAACCAAACTTGCGAAGAACTTGAATTAGAAAAATCCATGAGACTCGATCAAATGCTTTCGCCATGTCAAGTTTGAGAATTATGTTTGAGCCATTAATCTTTTTACCCAGAAAAGAGACTAACTCTTGAGCCAAGAGAACATTATCATGAATCACCCTGCCCTTAGTAAAGGCACTTTGGTTAGGAGAAATAATCTGAGGGAGATATTTAGCCAATCGGGAAGCTAGCAACTTAGAAATGATTTTGTTGCAGAAATTACACAGACTTATGGGACGAAAATCTTTAAAAGTGGTAGGAGAGTCCACCTTAGGAATTGTGGCTATGAAGGTGCTAGTCCAGGATCGAGGGAGCGAAAACCCAGCAAAAAACTCCATAATGGCAGAATAGAGATCCTCTTGGATAATATCCCAGCATGATACGAAAAAATGACCCGTGAATCCGTCTGGGCCTGCCGCACTATCCTTGTTCAAGTCAGTGATAGACGAAAAAATTTCTTCTTTTGATGGCGGACTGATAAGAGTCGAATTCCAATCATCCGTAACCAAATGAGGGATCATCGAGATATCAAGGATAGAAGGGATTTGGTCAGCCTTAAGTTGGTCAGAATAATACTCGACAACCCCTTTAGCAATATCATCTTCGGTCTCAAGTAACTGATTATCCATATTACGAATCGAGTGAGTATGAAGGCGACATTGAGCTTGACGAACCGAGGCATGAAAAAGTTTGCTGTTACCATCTCCTTCTTTAAACCATTGAGCCTTGGATTTCTGCCTCCAAAAAGCCTCCTCACGAGAAATAGCTTGCTGTAAGCGCCTTGAGCTCGAAAAAGGGCGGCTCTATTATCACTAGACGGATTAAGCTCAAAGAAAAATTCTTTCTCCAAGGCTTCTTCTTCTGCTATGGCAACAGCCTGCAAAATATTACCAAACACTGTATAATTCCAGTCTCGTAAGGCTTGCTTGGTAGCACGAAGTTTATTAGAAAACTGCACCAAGGGCCGTCCAGAAGAGGGAGAGTTCCAAGCAGTGCGAACCACCGACAGGAAAGAGTCATGATTAGTCCATACATTAAGAAAACAAAACGGCTTAGCCTTTGGAGCACCAGCTGGAGAAATACTGAGAAGCAAAGGAGTATGGTCCGAGCAGGTGCGATTTAAGTGCTGAACTGAAGAAGTTGGGAAAGCATCCAGCCAGAAAGAATTACAGAGAAATCGATCAATTCGCTGGTGAATGGTAGCCCCCAATTCCCTTTTGTTCCACCAGGTGAATTTAGGACCCGAATATCCTAGATCGGTAAGACCACAAGCTACATTACAAGCTTGGAAATCCATCGCTCCAGCTCTATCCCATCCCCGACCACCTGATTTCTCTGAGGGATCCAATATGATATTAAAATCGCCTCCTATCAGCCAAGGAGAGCTATGATGCTGGGCACAAATATCCTGAAGTTCTGTCCAAAGAAACTGGCGGTCCTGTGCGTCACATTTGGCATAGACGCTTGTAATAAAAACAGGATGCTTCCAGGAATAATGCTGACCCTTAATTGTGACTTGTTGAGTGGAGCTTTGCACTAGAGAGCAAGAAAAAACTGATTTAGCGAAAACCCAAATAGTACTTACAGAATTGGAAATACAAAACTGAAATTTAAAGCGGCGACTAATGAAATTAATTCTAGCCAAATCAATCATGGGTTCAAAGATAGCAATATAAGAAAGCTTGTGGAGTTTAATTAGCCGTTTAATACGAGCCACTGTAGGATCATTCCCAACCCCACGGGCATTCCAAAATAGGGCCTTAATTTCCATGCGAAACAGTAGGAGAAGAAGCTGCAGATTTGGCCTTTGATCGAAGAAGACGATCTGAAGAAGGAACTGTTTTCTTGGCTTTAGTCACCGGAGGACCTGGGTCAGTCGCTAAATTTAGGCCTTCCAGATTAGAAGCAATCACTTGATCAACTTCCGCTTCAATTTCTGTTAGCACCGCGAAGGAGTTAGAAATTAAGATCAGGTCCGAATCTTCGCACATGGTCTCAGGATTATCACCAACGTAATCTGAATTAGGAGTAGTCTCTTTAGAGGCACATGCTTGGGCAGTAGGAATATCAGACGAAGAAGTAGGGTTTGCATGAGTAGGGTTTTCACAATTAGGGTTTTCTTGGGTAGGGTTTACTGGGTTATTATGGCAAGTAGCAAAACATGGGATTGAGTTCTTAGGGGCCAAAGTAGGGTTATTAGCTGCAATGGGATCCATAGGATCATTGCCCGAAGATGAACCAGGGGCGATTACATTCTCGATAGTAGTGGGAATAGCAGGGCCGGATTCTGCATGGGCTTGGGCAGCCGCTTCCTTAGGTTTCCAAACCTTCTTGCTAGGCATCGGGTGAGTAGAAGCTGCAGGGATATCAGTCGAAGGATTTGGGGCCGTCGGGGGATGACCAGAAGATGGATATTTAAGCTTACAAGTAGAATCCTCATGACCTTGACGGTGACAATGATTACAATAAAGGGGGAGCTTTTCAGGAAAAACATGCTGCCAGAATCCTTCCCGGTCATTGCCACAATCAATCCAAATACGTTTAGGAAGGGGTTTTGTTAAATCAATTTCAATGCAAACCCTTGCCACACTTGGACGTGTTAAAGAAGCTGTAGGAGAATCAAGAAGGAGAGGTTTTCCAATAAGACTAGCAATGGAGAATAGAGCCTGTTTGTGAAAGAGGTAGATAGGAAGACCTGGAAGTTCAAACCAAACAGGAACAATTGGGCTCTCCACTTCCGGCCGAAAATCTGGCGTCCACTTAAAAACACGCATAGGGTAGGATCCAAAAAACCACTGATCCTTGATCCATAAACGTTGATAATCATGTTCATGGTGAACCTGAATGAGGACATGTTTCGGATCCAGATGACCAATAAAAAAGGTAAATGGAGGAGGAGTAGGTCTTCTGTAAGACCGTCTTACAGATTTTAATTTGTAAGACGTAGCTTCATTCTCTTGCAGTTCAACCCACTAACACATGGTGGGTTAGGTAAGGAAGATTCATCTTACAAAAAATATATGTAAGACTGACATACACAAATTTCTGCTATGGAGGAGACTGGAGAGAGTAAGAGTGAGAGAGAAAGAGAGAGAGAGAGAGAGAAAGAGAGAGAGAGAGAGAGAGGGAGAGAGAGTAAGAGTGAGAGAGTAAGAGAGAGAAAGAGAGAGAGAGAGGGAGAAAGAGAGAGAGAGGTACTGGGGGTGGGCCTAACTAGTTGCAGTCTTACTGACATAAGAGTGAGAAACGGTCTGGTTTCACATGATTTTGGGGCATTAATAATTTAAGCACCAATCAGATGACACGATGCATCACACGTGGGTAACAATTACTCGACTTTGGCATGAGCAAAATTGTGTTAATATAGTGGAAAAAATTTGAACAAACCGTAAAATCTTTTTAATCCGTACTTCAAATAATCGTCCTCTTTAATTCATAACACTTTATAAAAAATAATAATTAAGTGTATTATAAATATTGGTTTAATGTATTGTTAATACCCTTGAACATATGACCATAATTAAAGTAGGTAGAAAAAGTAAGGGTAAAATGGTAAAAGTGTTTTCTTTAAAAAAAAGTTTGAAAGAGGACAATTATTTTATAACAAACAAAAAATGAAAGGACAAATAAAAAAATACTCTCCCCATTTCTAAATAATTGTCCTCACTATCTTTTTTTTTTCGTTCTAAAATCATTATCCTCTTTGAAAATTTTCTTTTTTAGACAAATACTTTTACCACTCTACTTTATTATTTTTCTACCTACTTTAAATTGACTATATATAAAGGGCATTTACAATCAATTACTTTTTTTTAACGATATGCCAGATCAAAAATGACAATTATTTAAAAATAGAGTGAGTAGTATTCTAGTAAAAAAAATAAAAAATAAATAGTACTCGTTCCTAAAGAACCACGCGGAGACAAAGAAGAATACAAAGAAGTCAACACAAAGATACATAATATAAAAGTTATGGCAAAACGCACCTTTGGGCCACTGTACTTTTCAAAAAGTTGCAATTAGACCACTGAGACATCAAAATTTTTGAAACGGCCATTGTATCGGACTTATCTGGCATGTTAACCCAATTTTTGGATGGAAGTTAAGTTTGAATGTTAACTTATGTTAAATACCTATTTTGCCATCATCTTCTTCATCATTCCACATTTTTCAAAATGTGTGGTTATTTGTATTAATTTATTATTGATTTTCCATTCATGTTCATTATCAATTCACAGAAGAGGATAAAACTTTGATGCTATGACCAATTCCTTAATCTTAATTTGGATAGAATGTTGTAGACCAATTCCTTAATCCAAGCACCCGTATCTGGGTTTCAAATCCAAAAAACCCATCTCCAGCCAAAATCGCCAGCGAGCCTCCTCCTTCTTCTCCGAGCTCTCTCTCACCATCAATGACCTCCTTCCTACTCTATCTCCGGCCAAAATCGCCGCCTCATCTCCCATCATCTTCACCGTCTCTCTCTCCAGCCCTCTCCTCACACAGATTCCGCTTCAATTTCATCTTCTCCAGCCAGCATCATCATCTTCGTTGAGAATGGCCTAGCTCCTAACCTAGTTGAGGCGGTGGTGGTGTGTTGAGAATGCAACCCAATTGCCGACCTCCTTCAATCTACTTTGACTTTATCTTCGTCTCCATCGCAACAACTCTTCAAGCTCTATCTCTTATCGATATCTCCAGTCATCACCATCATCTCCGCTCCAGCTTCGTCCTTTCTCTCTCCCCCCTTCCGTCTCTGCTTACTCCGACCAAATACGATTAGCTCTAGGATGAGACCAAGTAACCGAGATCTGGGTTTTGAAACTCAGATCCACTCTGTCGCCCCAACTTCATCCATTTCTTTCTTCTTCGCTTCTAGCTAGATCTTGTAAATCAACCCAATCGTCGGCCTCCTTCAATCTGGGTAGACTGATGTTCATCCTTGCATTTCAGTGCGAGGCGTAGGTAACTAGCGTTAAATGTTTTGTTTCTGGGCAATCTCTGAAGAAGGCAGGTCCACCGTCTTTTCTACTAACCCAATGTCAAATCCTGTTAGAACATGCAATCCCTCACTGTTGCAGAATGAATTCTTTTCTGTTAATGGAATTCTTGAGATATTTGTAGGATCCTCTTTCTGGACTTCAATGAAGTTCTTCTCAAAGCATAACTCAGGAGCAGAAGTGAGGGATTGACCATTGTGATGAAGACGAGGGCAAAATGAGTATTTAACATAACTTAACGGTTAAACTTAAAGTCCATCCAAAAATTGGGTTAACATGCACAATAATTCTAGTACAGTGGCCGCACCTAAAATTTTGACGTCTCAGTGGCCTAATTGCAATTTTTGGAAAAGTACAGAGGCCCAAATATGCGTTTTGCCGAAAGTTATTTATAAGTATTGTTGGTTGTGAGTTTACCATCCCCTCGAGCCAAGCGTGCAAGACCCTTGGTGAAGATATCAATGAGTTGGTCACTCGTCGGAACGTCAATGATTCGGAGAAAATCCCGTTGTTGAAATGTAACTCACATGCTAATAAAATATTTCCAACCAAGTTCAGTAGTGGTTATAGCAGGTGCTCGGTATTTCGCTTCACTGTTGGAACGAGCCATTGTCGACTGTTCCTTTGCAGTCCACGCAACGAGGTTGGAACCAATGAATACTCAAATCCCTATTCTCTAGCTCTCACTACCTCAGGATCCAATTCCAAACTTTCATCAAACACCAACCCTAGCCAAAGTTCTCAAGAAACTCTTAAGAAAAGGGAAGGTTGTTAACTCCTAATAGAAATTATCCATGCCGAGAAGTGCAACTAATGCATTTGTATAAAGAAATAGAAAACTCAAGAAAATGCTATGATGACATTATACTATCTTGGCCAAGTGATTGTGAAGAAGAGTATGATGGTCTTATGGTTGATGATCAAGAAGCATCATCTAGTATACAGTGTGAATTAGATTCAGAAGAACAATTATCTTAAATCACCTCCACACCATACAATGCCCAAGAAAGCCAACCATGTAAAACTACAAGTAAAAATGCTAATTTTAAAGCACAAATAGAAACACTAACTAATAATTATCATATATTTGAAAAGTAGATCAGGTTGCTACTGTCACTACAACTTAGTAAAATCACATCAGAAAAAGAAAACCTGACCAATACCATCAACAGTTAAAAAGAGGATTATGACCCACAAACCAATCTCCTGATCTTGTTAATAGAAAGCATTTTTCGCGTAGATGAAAGTTCTCTTAGAACAAAAAGCCCACTTGATCGCTACGTTTACAAATTCATGGCATGGACAAAAATGGACAAACATCTTCATGTGTATTAAGGCCTCTCAAATGCAAAATAGTAGACAGCTTGTTAGGTTGAATTTCTAATCGTACCCACAGCTGAAAACTCTGCTTCAATAATGATATTATCATTCACCAGCAAGCCCTCTTCGAGCTCACTTTGAAACATGAACTCTTGGAAACCCAAGGTCTTAATCGAGTCACAGAACCAGCAGCCTTTTGCTACAAAAGAGTGACATAAGAATATTCAACAATATATCAATTAAATTAATATTAAGAAATTAAAATGGAACACAAGATTTTGACAGATTCAGAACATCAAGCAGAAAAGGTAAAAGCACTACTCCCTCCGTTCCGAGTAAAAAGTCCACAATTTCATTTTGAGATGCTTCACTTAAAGAGTCGAGTTTCAAAAATTAAGACATAAAAGTATCATTTTATTATTAATTACCTACTAAAAATGTCATTTTCTTAAAAAGTTTGATGTTGAACAAGAGTAGCGTCCTGTCTCTACATTTCTTGTCTTAAATAGAGAAAATATGGGCCCTCCTTCTTCTATGTGTCGAAGACAGCCTCGAAGGGCCAAACGAACTGACCCCTAAAAAAAGCCTTTTCCAGGCAGAAGACTAAAAATGATCTTCTTCATTTGCGACGGGAATGCCTACTTTAGTATACAAGAAGTTGCCCGTAAGCTATTGGAACAGAGACTCTTTCCCGAAACGGAGGGAGTAATATATATAATAAAAGAGCCCAGGTTCTAACTAGTGGTCCAGATCGAATTATATCAAACACAATTGATGGTCCAGATTAATTAGTAAGTATGTGAGTTACATATAAACTCTCTCTACAACCAATAAGTATGTAATAACCCCTCAGTTTTTCTTTTTTTATTTTATTTTTTGAATTATCATCTCCATGATCAGTTACAGTTACAAGAATGTTTTCCTCTAAGGGCAAGTCCAATGGTGGTACTTGCCTATAGGTATCAAAATTAAATTTTGATACCTATTGGTTATTATTCATGAGAATCAAATGATCATCTTCAATCATAGGTATCAAAATGAAGAGCATTAAAATTAGATGAAGTACTGAGGGAGGTATCAAATTTGGTACCTTCCCTAGTACCACACCTAATTTTGATACCTTTTACTTTAACCATTGGAGAACCTAATACTTTTACATAGGTATCAAAATTTGGTTTTGATCCCTACAATTGGACTTGCCTAACACATTTTTTAACCACATCATTCCGTTTGAGTTGACAATGTTGTTATATACTCCCTCCGTCCCTAAATTATCGTTTTCCTTTCTTTTTTCGTCCGTCCCAAAATAATTGTCCAGTTTGAAACTTACCTTTTTAGAACATCACTTTTATCACTTTATCCTTACTTTTTCACCCTACTTTATGGGCCACATACACATGAGTTTTACATGAAACTACACATTAAACCAATATAAATAATCAAGTCAATTGTTTTTTCTTAAACCGTGCACCGGGTCAACTAGGACGATTATTTAGGGACGGATGGAGTATAATTTTTCCCGAGAATCTATTGAATTGTTTTAATGAGATATTTGTTTGTAAGTTTTGAAATTAATTTTTTCAATTTTAAATATTTGTATTTTAATTTTATTATTAATATTTAGTTTGTAGTTTCTTAATTAATTGTTAACTTAATCAACTAAATCTCAATTTCATTTTTTTCCAACCTAGATTTACTTTTAAAAAAACATTTGTTCGCAAGTTTTGTAATTTTAAATATTTGTATTTTAATTTCTCTTTTTTTTAAATGTGTGTTAAATTTTCCTTAATAGTCTGAAATATTTGTGATTTTAAAATAGTTTTTTATTAGTTCACTCTGTCTCATTCAATTAATTTTTTATTTTTTTGTTTGTTGCGATATTCATTTTTATGTTTATTTCAATTAACATGTGTTGTGTTGGTGTGTATAAGAGAGAATGTTTTTGAATGCTTAATTATACTCTTTTTGGATGAGTTACAAAATTTACAGCGAATAAAATATTTTATTTCTTTAATTTTCGGAAAGTTGGCTTTTTGTGTGTAGTGTACATGAATCTGATCCCTACAAAATCTTAAGCATATACTAATTTATTCGCATCATGCTCGCTTCATACATTAATCACGTCTGTACTAACACCATGCTATAGGCACGAGCACAAAATCTAATATGCCTTGTAGGAGGGTGCAGCACATGCGAATAGAAGCTAATATGCCTTGTAGCTAGAGATGATGAGCTCTTGAAATAAAATATTTAAGATATATAGATCAAAGTTGTTTATAAGTTTCTTCCATGCAATATTCTACAAACTTTTATCTAAGTTGAAGCTCTAGAGACTTGGATTTTGAACATTACTTTCAAAGCAATTTTCAAACTAATGAAACAATTCAATAGAGAACAAAACGAAGAACAGAAACTGAAAATAAGCATATGTGTAGATAAAAATAGAACAGCTCAGGACAATATCTTACCATTTTTTTCGACGTGATTATGACCAACTTGATCTTTCAAGCGAATCTTGAAGTTCGCATAAAATCTCCAACCAAGAGGAAACGAGGAACAATCTGACAGTGCTAAAAAGATGGATATGTTTTTGCTTTCGACCGCGCCATTTCCTTTGGGATAAAGCAATAACTTCCTGAAATAACAAGAAAACCCATAAAATCAAATTAGAGTTTGATACAACACAAATTTTACTCAGATTTGTTATGACAGGACATTTTCACAGCAGATTGGCAAAAAATAAAATTAAAACTAAAAAAACTTAACTAATTGCTTCTGTGTTGTACAGAGGAAATGTTCAACTTTAATTTTACGCAATATGTAACAAATTAGGAGATCTGAAATGATTGACAGATCCACCAAGTAAATGGGTACATTTCCAAATTTAAAGGAAGCAACTTCAAACCATATCAAAAATAGAATGTAAAGAAATAAGTTACGAATTGCACCCCATACCACTTGAGTTTCCCAACTTTGAACTCCTGAGAGTATAGTT
Source organism: Codonopsis lanceolata (assembly GCA_013146195.2). NCBI lineage: Eukaryota > Viridiplantae > Streptophyta > Magnoliopsida > Asterales > Campanulaceae > Codonopsis > Codonopsis lanceolata. The sequence continues at coordinate 64,578,403 of CM028382.1, read as the reverse complement.
TCTCGTCTCCAAGTTTCGAAAAATTTTCTACTGTCCAAGTGTAGGTATTGTTACAAGATGGTGGCTCTATCATAGACAAGCAAGTCTCCATTTCAGCACATTTTGGAGTAACGAAAACCTCGGCCCCAAACACACAGGAGTCTCTGTAGAGGTAGCCATTTGTAGAATCCTTGAAACAATCAAGGGAAAGTAATTTACTAAATCCCGATTTGGTCTTCAAGGCATGAAATTGTGTCTTCTTTCTATCAGCAACTACACAAAAGCACACATTAGTGACCATTATACATTTAGATTGCAAACGTGACTATCGTACTTATAATTGTGCTTAAAATTAAACATACCTTGAATGGTAATATAGTTGTTTCGAACATGATCGTAAACAAAAAATGTGAAGAAAACATGAACATTCCATCCAGTGGGGAGGCTAGTAGTGTCGACTATGACTAGATACAACGAGATATGATTTTGCCCATCTTCTTCCTCATTGCCTTCCGGATGCAAAACTAGTCTCCTGAAATTAATAGAAAGCACAAGTCATACATAAGATGTACTCTAAATTCCAAATTAATAGTAAATTTTTAAGAATTAAGGCAAAATAATGTAATTTTATTACTTATGGATTACTAACTGTCATTTTTTGAAAAATTTGACTTTCAAAGGGAAAACTTTTTTGCCCGGAACGAGTATTAACCAAGCATGCCCCTTTCACAACTGATGTGGCATAAACCCATCAGAAGGGAGTTAGTAAATGAAGAAAACTAACCATTTGTAGCCACCAGCTTGAAAAACCTCTGATTCATATTCTTTGATCCCTGCTATAGACAGGACAGAAAAGGATTCTATTTTGAGTATGTAATGGGATGGTTCATCAGCTCCGGTTGTTCTTGATACTTTTGCAACAGAACAAGGTAAACCAGGAAATGGTTTTTGATCGTTGCTATTGTTTGACATATCCACAGATAATGATTAACCAGAGGGATGAAGGGAGTCTGATGGACATATACAATTGAGAATTGAGATAGCGTGGACAAGATTGCCTATTCTGCGACGGAGCATGGACGGCGACAAAGCGGCGGAGGTGATATATCTAGCCGAGAGAGAGAGGGAGAGATGATGATGTTTGCGTGGGAGAGGGGATAGAAGACATGATTTATGACCGAGGGAGAGAGACGAGAGATATATACTGCCATATTTGATTATTTTCAAATTAACCCTCAGGGTTGTCTTTTATTTTTTCTTACGTTTTTTCTTATTTAAATACACATTTTGTAACTTCGACTCTAAATGTTTTTTTGGTACTCATATTCTCTTGGGATTTATACTTTAAGTTATGAAATTAAATTATTAAATTTTTAATTTTTAATCTTGAATTGTAATAAGATCATATTTTAATATTTTTTTATTATTAGGTAATATTTACTATTAGTACATGTGAAAGTTTTAATTCTTGTTAATTAGATTATTTTAATATTTTTTATAATTAGGTAATATTTACTATTAGTATATGTGAATGTTTTAATTCTTGTTAATTAGATTATATTAGAAAGATAAAAAAAATTATAATTATTCTTTAATTCTAAGCCCCACCTACGTCCTGCCGAAGCGTTAAGTGCTAGTGTTGTGCATAGCTGTAACACCCCAATTATTTGGTTCACTTATATGTATATTATTTAATTATATTACATGTATAATAATATAAGTTTAATCGGGTGCATTAATTATTGAATTAGTATAAGTTTTATGTTATTAATTATGCAACTTTGGTGTTAGTCGGATGTAATTGGAAGTCTTAGTTGCTAAGACTTAAGGAGGGACCCGCCTTGCTTTGCCTTTGCCTATAATAATATCATGAAGCATTGAAGCTTCTCTTTCTTCCTTTTATACAGTAGAAAAGTGTACAAAGCACCTCATGCTTCGACTTTGTGACTCACCCTTATCTGAGCAATCCTTTCCTTGTGACTTTTTCAAAAAGTCACTAACTTTAAATAATCATAATTTACTCATTTCAAAATCACAATTAAATGATTTAAAAGTTTAAATTGATTATTTTTTAGAGTATTTTCTAATAGATTTAGTTTTAGAATCTGATTGGGGTCGTAATTTTAAGTACAATTGATTATCGTAGATTGTAGTCATAATATATTATGCTTAGTGTTAATTATTGAAAACATGGTACTTAAAGTTGATTCTTAAATCATTCCATTATGTTATAGGCTTAGATTGAGCCGTGTTAGTTGGTTGGATATTTGGATTGTCTCGGATTTAAGGTAAGAGTTCTTGTCAACCTAGTTACCATTCGATTCTTGTTATTCGAAACCTTTGATTGATATTGTTCTTACCAAGTTTGAATTTGATCTTGTTATTGTTTATTCGTTCAAGTCATTAATTTAGAATCGATGATTCGTATTTTTTTTTTTGCTACTCCGCCATACACATTTTGAGTTGTTACTATAGTATGATTTGATAGCATCACAAGTTGACTGCTCCAATACCGGTTGTTGGTATTGTTATTCCGACTCCTGGCCAAAGTGTCATCTACAGTGACACTTTGATGTTTGAGTCATTTGTGTTTGCAGGTTTGGGCATGAAGGATATATCTAAACATATATCACACAAGTTCAATATCAAACAGTAATCATGAGTTACCTTATGCGAACTTAAATTTTGAGCGAAGCGGAAGACTTTCTGCTTGAGCTACGATCTTCGTATGTCACGATCAACTAACCTGCAAATCTCTCCCGTCGGATTGATATCACGTAGAACGAATATCAATACTGGTTCACATCGCAAATCCAAGTCTCTTGATGGTTAGGCTAGAGGGAGTATTTGGTGAGATAGATTTTGGAGAGAGAGAGGGGGCGGCCAACAATAAGAAGACGTGTTCTTCTATTTGGTTATTAGGGTTTTACCCCTTTAGTTGCCCTATTTATATTATTACCAAGAAACCCTATTTCTTGTAGGTTAAGTTATGTCAATCCTAAACTCATTTAGATTAGGAAACTAATTAACCAATAATAATATAAATATACATTCCATGTGGGCGGAAGTAAATAATCGGGCCACAAGCCGAATTACTAACATCTCCCACTCGCACACATGGACTTACCTCTCTAATCACATCGTATCATCAAAACCCGTTAAACATTGCCTCTTCATACTGGAAGTGAAGCGTGCGACATGAGGAGAAAGATAAAGGGTGGAGCGCTATACCAAATCACCATCTGACCAGCATAGAACGTCCTCGTTAGAAAACAAAACTCGTCTATACCCGAGACCGTATATATACATCAATTTCATCATCCTCAATCCCTCAAGAGCGATGCTTAAACCTCAATATGTTTGTGTAACAAGATCAATCTCTTGAACCGTATGTTCAATATAATCGCCATGCCATTGAAACACAAAAATAGAGATGCATATCATACTATCTTCCTTAGACACTCATATCAATCACTCTTGGTTAAGCGCTTTCCAGCAATGCTCAGTATGTATGCATAAATTGGTCGGCATGCCAAAGTAGCATCATCAACGTCCAAGTTCATGATATAGTTCTAAGTCACATAGGGTATAATCGTGACCTGGATTTGATCACTAGAACTCACACAGTGATGAAGCAGGGATCATTCAATCACTTTCTTAAGTCGCACAATAGTCATATACAGTATGAAGTGTATGCTATGACGGAACTCCCACACGAAGTAGGCATGTCATGCTCAAACATCATACAAACCTTAGTCTAGTTGCCTTTCTGGCGTCTAACTTGAGTACTTAAAAGTAGTCACTCTTCTTGTGTTCCTTTTAAGATCTCACATTCGGACTTTTCCTTGGGATATAAAGTCGACCTTTATAAAAAGTCTCATCTCGGCCGTATGCCAAGGCGATAAATGTAATGTTATTTGCGTAGCCCCTTCGTAGATGCCAAAGACTTTTACTATCTCAACTTGCTTGCCCACCTAGCAACAAGGTGAATTACCCGTGTGAGAGGGCCAATTCAATATCCACGACATCTTTTTAATCAAAATATACATGCTACACAATTTCATATTGAAACATCCAATTAACATATAAAAGGAATAAAATGAAATTGCAATTTATTCAAACGATAATGAAAAATAATAATCAAATGTCAACAAAAGTGTTCTCAGAATAAATGTCAAATCCTACGAAGCCCTAGACCCAACATGTGATCCTGAAAGATCTCTCTAGCTAGAGGCTTAGTCTTAGGGTCAACCAACATGCTTCTAGTAGGAATGTATTCTAGAACGACTTTCTTTTCTGCAACCATGCATGTCTCTAGTGAAATGATACTTGATGCTAATGTGTTTCGTCTTCCCACGATACTTGGGATCTTTAGTGTAACATAAATCAGCCATGCTATCACAAGCAATGACTACAGGACGATCCAAATGCGTCGTAACATCAAGATGTTGAAGAAAACTCCTCAACCACACAACTTTTTGAATCGCAGCTGAGCAAGCATGTACTCTAACTCCATCGTAGATAAGGCGGTGCTAGTTTGTCGCTTGCTACTCCAAGAGATAGCTCCACCACTAAGGAGGAAAGCGTAGCCCGAAGTAGATTTATAACCATCTACATCTCCAGCCCAATCCACGTCAGTGAAACCTTTCAAGCTCAAATCCCCACCTTGGTAACATAGGGTTAAATTTGTGGTTCCCACCAAGTAATGCAGAACCCTCTTCACTGCCATCCAGTGTTGAGGTCTAGGATTACTTTGGAATCGACTCAACATCCCAACTGTAAAGCATAGGTCAAGCCAAGTATACACCATAGCATACATCAAGTTTCCTACCGCATTCGCATATGGAATCGTAGACATTCTCTTCTTCTTTTCTTCATTCTTAGGGCATTGGTTTGTACTAAGGACACATCCTTTTTCCATTGGAGTGACAACGGGTTTTGCGTTAGTTATGCCAAATCTTTCGATAACCTTCTTAATGTAAGTCTCGTGAGTTAAACCGAGAAATCTTTTCAAACGATCCCGAATGACTTTTACTCCAAACACATAGCTTGCTTCACCCAAGTCTGTTATATCGAAAAGCGCAGACAGCCACTCTTTAGTGGCATGTATCATCTGCATATCATTCCCAGCTAGTAGGATGTCATCAACATATAATGACAAAATCAAGATCTTTTTCTTGGATCGTTTAACATACACACAGTGGTCTTCCTCAATCATCACAAAGCCAATTGAGGTTATCGCTTGATGAAAGCGAATGTACCATTGTCTAGATGATTGTTTGAGACCATAGATGGAACGTCTAAGTCGGCACACTATGCGCTCTTGTCCCTTGACTTCAAAACCCTCTGGTTGAGTCATATAGATCTCTTCATCCAATTCTCCATTGAGAAAAGAGCAAAATCTCACCACAGGGGAGAATGTCTCCTCATAGTCTAAACCCTCTATTTGGGTAAAGCCTTTCACCACAAGACGTGCCTTATATTTGTAAATTGATCCATCTGCCTTTCGCTTGACTTTGAAAACCCATTTATTTCCAATAGTCTTACGACCATGCGGAAGATCAACCAACTCCCAAACCTGATTCTTTTTCATAGAGGAAATTTCATCTTCCATTGCAGTCATCCATTCAATGTTTGTAGGTGTAGGCACCCCAATTTCGTACCCCTGGTATGTGACTCTGACATGCGATATCAAGAACTGTTCAAACTTAACAAATGTCAAGTTACAGGAGTTAAAAATGCGAAAGGCAAAGCAGGATGCGCAAAACAGTATATTGCGAGGGGTGAAAGTGTAAAATTCAGAACTTCAACAGGAGCTTGGCGCGGCCTAAAGAAGGTATCGGCGCTGCGCCAAGGATGTCATGTGTCGGCGCCAAAAGTGAACAGTAGGCCTCAGACTTAACGCAATGCACAATTCGTAAAGGCCGCGGCACAATTGGCTGAAGCCGGCTGAAGAAATCGACAAATGCCCGATGACTCCCTCGTCCCACCTATAAATAAGAGAGTCGGGCTCCCTTCTCCAGTTGTTCAGAAGGAGCGATCAGAAAAATCACAAAGAAACTCTGTCTCTCTCTGCGTTCCTTCGACGCCGAGAGAAAATTTTAGCGAGAGGTGCGAAATAGGTGAGTGTAGCCCACTAATGTCTCCAAACCCCGTCCAAACTCCGCCAAAATAAAAATCCACCGGTTATAAGTGATCCCTAGCCTAGTAGTTAGGTATCCACCTCACTTTCCCCACCCAAAAATCTCAAAGTACGTAAGCCGTTACTCTGCTCGAGTAATGAGCTGAAAAACACAAAAACTAAGCCGTTATTCCGCCCAACCAAAAAGGCCAAAACCCTCTAAAATAAGTCGTCACTCTGCCCAAGTGAACGAGCCAAAACCTTCCAAAATAAGCAGTCATTCTACCCAAATCAAAACAACAACCACAAAAAAAAAAAAAGACTCCCTCTCCCTGAAGGATAGAGCGAGCACACTACCGCTCTAAATGGTAAAAGCCTTTAAGGGCGTTATTTTATTTATTTATTTATTTACTTTTCCGTTCATTTATTTAAAGTTGTTATTTAAATCTGGCACAATGTAATCAATATAAGCCGTTGTGCTGCCCGGATTAGAATATGAAATATTATGTAAAAGAGCCGTTATAATGGCCAAATATTTTTTAAATACATTTGTAATTATTGTAAGGAAATGGCTGCAAGTCCGTAAATAATGTAGCCACGGATGTATTTGTTTTAATTTCCTGTCTTTTAATGCTTTATTTATTTACTAAATAAATATAAAAATAAGCATATTTCAGCCAAAAACTACTTTTGAGACCGAAAGGGCGAGTTGGGTGCCTAGCACCTTCCCAACTCGTAACTTAGCCTACGAACCCGTTTCTTTTTCTCTGGTTTATTTTTCTTTCTTTTCTGGTTTTGCTTTATTTTTGCCTTAAAATAAAGATGGTGACTCTAAAACTTTTGGATCCAGTGGGGCCTCGCAACACTCCTTCTTTGCACTTTTCCGTTCTCCCCTAAAAAAGGGAGAATGAGAATGGAAGGGTGATGTATTCCCATATCCTGGTATCCCCTAAAAAAGGGATAACTTGATGCGGGAAACCCAAAGCTCCCATAGTGATCCAAAACGGGCCATAAGGCTATTTTTAATAAAATTCATAGTGGGGACGTCGCAATATCCTTTTTTGCACTTTTCCGTTTTCCCCTAAAAAAGGGAAAATGATAATGAAAGGGTAATGCATTCTGTGGGTCCCAATGGGCACAATAATAAGCTAGAAGGGGGGGGGTTGAATAGCTTATTAAACACTTAAAACTTTTTAAGTAAATTCTTTGAAGGGTACTTGCAATCTATTGAAAAGATAGATGTAGCGGAAGACCTTCAAGGTAGTTGTTCCAGGTCTGCCGATAAGGACTACCGGTAGACCTTTTACAAGTTACTTAAGTTCTGTTGTAAACAGATAAAGATAATCAAAGTATTAAACAGCTCAAATAGCGCATAAACAAGAAGAAATAACACAAGTATTTTGGGATGGTTCACACTATAAAGAGTGCTACGCCCACCACCAAGGCAAATAACCTTGATTTAAATAATGCACTATGTTTTCCACTAGATCAATTACAAAGAATATCCCTAATGGATCGTGTACAAAATATTGACTTGTGTTTGGGGTCTAGGGAATTAAATATCTGTAAATATTATATATTTAATTCGCGCAGAAGTATAGTTAATGAATGTAAACAACAAGAAGTTAAAACTATAAGTGTTGATGAACAGCTTCTTGTTGTTGATGAGGACTTCTAGATCTGTTAAGGATCTCTTGATTGCACTGAGCTGTAAGACTTGGAGTTATGAAGTTTCAAAGCAGTCCTTTAAGTGTTCGATCGATTGCATGCTTGTTCTGCTTTTCGCCTTTAATGGCAAGATTTATAGCAGTGCACTTCAAAAGATCCGTTGGAGAAGACGAATACTTCAACAAATTTCTTTTATGAATGCATTAAATGCATGGGGGTCACAAGGATTTTCGCCTTCACGCATGTCTAGAGCAGGAATGATTTCGAGATCTTCAAAAAGTGGGCGATTTAGGTGTCGATCCGAGAGTTGTTGCAAAGTAGGAGATACTCGCTTTCCTCGCTTAGGACGAAAAGTCTTCCTGCTTTTCGAAAAGTTGCTTTCAGCGGCTTGATATGTCAGGGAATGTCTTGGATTAATTCAAACAATGATAAGGATAAGTTTGAATTAACCCAATGAGTCATTGTTGGACATGACACATCATAAGATACCAGGTGGACACAAGGTCTGCCGTTTGTAGGCTTTGAGCAGGTCTTCCGGTGAAGCTTGAAGAGGTCTTCCGCTGAACCTGTAAAGTCCTATAAAAACTATACTAGGCAAAGTTCTATACATTTCCACGCTAATCGATACGCGTACCGATTAGCCACCGAAGTATAAAACTAATGTAATGAACTCCGACAGTATATAAATCTATCATAAGAATTAACAATCTCCTCCTATTTATATCTGGTCATCATTACTACAAATGAGGGCTATAGCAGACTATGTGATAGATAATAACATGTCTGAGGAATTTATATATATTGTAGCAGAAGACATGCCTCTATCAAACAGAAGAGCTCCTCAAGTGTAAAGAACTAATCTAAGTGCATACAAGAATAAGTAAGTCAAAGAACAGCACACAGATCAGTAGCAGTTCAAATAAATTTAAGCTGAGTGTTTAAATTCTAAACAGATATAGAAAATAAAGTAACAAGAATTTAAACAAGAAAATTTTGAAAAGCAAGTAATCTTCTGAATTTATAAACAAGATGTTTACATATCACAGAGTTTTTCAAAAAATGTAAGATAAATACAAAGGTAAGGGAATAAAAGATACAAAACTACCAAGGTCTTTTCCCTTTGCCTTTGTCTGCAGCTTCCTTTTCCCTTTGTTCTCTCTCTAGCTCTTCTATTCTCGCATACGCACTGCCATCCGCATCGGTAGGAGGTCTGGTGGAACGAGAACGGTAGTCAAGTTCTTCACGAAGACCGTTCTCTTCCATCAGCATTCTGTTAATTGACCTCATTTGCTTCTCCTCCGTAATGGCCAAATCACGATCACGATTAGCATTCATAATGTTGTGAGCAGAGTCGCGAGCAATGCGGTTGAGCTCTAGAACAGGAGGGCGACCGCTACCGAGATGGAGAGTAATGGCATGGAAAAGCTCGTAGAAAAGGGATGAGCGATATGTACACATTCATCTCGCTGAGCTTCAACGCTGATCTTGACATCGTGAAGTCGTGTCGCATTCGCCTAAAGCGAGTCCGCACATCCTCTTGAAATTGTCGAAGAAGAGCGGTAGTTCTGCCATTTGCCTTGAAGCAAAGGGCTATTTCGGCGTAGCGTAGTGATGCCGTAAGCGCCAGCCGTTTCGATATGGCGCCCAAATTTGACAAAATTTCATCATTGGTCGGGCCGATAAGAAGAGGTTGCCCGCCAATGTGTGATGGTGCCGCAGAGGTAGAGATGTCAGCCCACGGGCCGTTGGAGTGGAGGAATGATGGAGCTCGGAAGAGGACGAGTCCCCGGGTTGGTATGGTGTTGGTAGAGGAAGATATGGTTATGGGTGAGGGGAGGAGGGTGGTGGGGAATCAATCTCAATGTCGGTGTCGAATTGTCACCGACATGGGATGATTCGTGCAAGGGCCTAGAGAACCAATAAGATGGGGCAGGTAGAAGAGGGATTTTGGTTTGAAGGTTGAGGAGGTTGTTGGGTAGGGGTGAATAGGTCTCGCATCTTGAAGAAAGTTCGAAAAGGAACTTGGCGGCCAGAGTCTATTGGCTTTGTGGGAGGGATTGAGTTGGTTGTCAGGTGCATTGATGAAGTTGGTTGGGTTTGGTGAGGTGAGGAAGGGGTAGAAGGGTCGTGAGTAGTTCAAGGGGAAGGAGGAGGAGGAATGGGGGTTCCGGCCGGCTCCTCCCGAGTTTGAGGCTCCTCCCGAGGGATAGGCTCCTCCTCAGGAGGTGGTGAATTCCTCCGAGTAGATGACTCGGGGAGGAATGGGTTGTTGGTGGGTGAGGCGGTAGAGGGTTGGCTAGAGGTAATGGGTTGGGGTAGTTGGTCGGGCGGCTTAGAGGGCTTGGCAAGCATATCTCCTTTTCTTCCTTAGCGGCCGAATAGGAGACTCACCGCTTATCCAGAAGTGGTAGGAGTGTCTGGCCGGTGGCGGGTCTTCAAAGGTTTTACGAAGTTTCCTTCGCTTTTGGTTTAGGAGTGGGTGCAGTGAGAGGGTGAGGGTGGTCTTTGGATTGAGAAGAAGGGAAAGGTTGAGGTTGGTTGTGATTGAGAGGCCGGGCTTGGGTGTGAAGGTGAAAGGAGTTGATCCGGAGGTCGGTCCTTTGGCCTTCCTTCATCTCTCTTTCCTCGATCCATTTGGCTCGCTTCCTCTTCAAGAGGCACCGCATCTTCCGGCCTTGTCTTTCTTCTTGCCCTTGGCTTTCATCTTGGCTCTTAGCAAATGCTTCCGCCATCATCGGCCAAGTCTTTGTCTTTTGATGGAGGGGCGTGGACGGGCCACTTGATCATCAAACTTTGCAGGCCTTTTGAAGGTTCTGCTGGTCGGCCACGTGCTTCCATGTTGAAGCGAGTTACCAAGATCTGACAGGCTTGGCCACTTTGTCTATGGAGACGGTAGATCCTTTTGCAGCCTTCGCTTGTTCTCATATTCGTAGTATTTGTCGAAGAACGAAGGGTTAGTCGCTTCTCCTGGCCACCACGATTAGTTCATCTTCCTTCAAGGAAGAGTTGACATTTGCATCATCTCTAAGAAGGGCATTGATCACCCTTACGAAGGGCGTTGCAAGTAGGGTTGTTCTTTGCTTTCTCCACCCACGCTTTAATTCATTGAAAATGATGGCCCCCAGTTGAGACGGAGCTGAAGGAATACGGCACTTGTTAAGTTGATATGTTGAGCCGTAAACATGTCATGTGCTCCACTCTTGAATAGAAGCCCCTTGTCAATAAGGTGGCCGAGCAGACGCCCGTAGGGAACAGATTTCGGAGCATTTTCCCTTGTGGTTCTCTCGAAGTATCTACTCTCTCATTGCTTCCTGTGCATGTACAACCTCAAAGAATGGTTGCTTCCAAGAGGTCCACCAAAGTACGTACCGATGATGGTGGAAATTTTCTTGGCGGTGATGGAGATTGGTCGGCCCCTAATCCATCCTCAGAGCATTCGGGCTCATGAGTTCCATTCTCTAATAAAATTCTTCCGCGTAAAGATGTTGTAATTTTGTCGTTGAGGCGTAAGAGAGGAAGTATGCCGAGGCGCTCATGTCATCGCATGCTTTGACGCCGAGGCTATTGAGCGCATCAGGAAGGAAGGTCAATGCACATCCCTCGAATATACGCTTTGGGTCCAGGCCACTATTATGTCATGAGAGGCGGAAAGGTTGGATATCCCTAAGGTTGACATCCGCATTTGAGGAATGTCGGCTTCTGGTTCGCCTGCCACGCTTAGATTTTGAGGTTTTTGCCTCGAAAGAAATGCAAACAAAAATTAGGGCTTTTCATCTCAAGAACTAAACAAGCAGAAATTTCAAGGTTTTCTGAAATTATTGAAATTTTCGAAATGAAAACTTGAAACCCTAGAATGTTTAGAGTAACCACACCCGAGAAATGTATAACAGAAGTTTTCCATAAGAATAAACAATGAAAGTACATAAACGATCGTTAGTTTTCTAGGTTTTAAGAACAACAATGGCGAATCAGAGAAACTCGAAAATGACCTGCTTGTATTCCAAAACAATTTTAGGTTATGAAATGAAATGCGAAACAGAAAACAATAAGTTTCAAGTAGAGAGTAGAGAAGAACATACCATTGTTGTTGATGAGAAGAAGAAGAAACATGAAGGATTTGGGAATGCAGAAAGCAGTTATACAGAGAGAGTATGAATAGAGAGAGAAATATTTTGTCAAAGGGGTTTCAGAAAGTTCTCAAAAGGCGGTTCAAGGTCTATTTAAAGGCGAGAAAATTTTAGTGCTAAAAGCGGAACTTAAGATATTTTCTTAAGTACCAAATTTTATCCTTGACCCCTTTATTGCTTTAGAAACCTCTTTAAAAAGAATAGACTAAGTAAGAATATCGACCTTTAAGTCTTCCTAAGAAAGAGAGACTTACGCCTTCCGATCGCCTAAAACTAAGTCTACCGGTAAGATGAAAGAAACATTAACAAAAACTTTGAAATTAAGCAAGAGGATCAATCATACCAAGATTTCTCCTTAAATAAGCAAACCCGGTGGCATCCAAGTGGTTTTGTGAGAATGTCACCTAATTGATGCTCGCTTGAACATATTCCAAACCGATGTTACCTTTCTCCACATGATCTTTGAGGAAGTGATAACGGATATCAATGTGCTTTGTCTTGGAGTGCATCATCGATTTTGGAGACCGAATTGCCGATGTGTTGTCACACATGATTGGACAATTTGCGCCTTGATGTTGTAGTCCACTAGTTGTTGCTTCATCCATAGGTAGTTGAGAGCAACAAATGCTTGCAAAGAATGTATTCACCTTCGTGGTTGAGTTTGCAACCGATCCTTGTTTCTTGCAAGACCATGAGACAAGTCTATTTCCAAGGAATTGACAAGTCCCACCGGTGCTTCTTTTTCGCTCACTTTGCAAGTCGCATAATTTGCATCCGAGTATCCAACTAGATTGAAATTGTTGTTTTTGGAATACCAGATGCCTAGATTTGTTGTTCTTGAAACATATCCGATGATACGCTTGGCAAAGAAGCAAATGTGATTCCTTTCGATCCGCTCGAAATCTAGCACAAACACAAACAAAAACATAATGTCGTCTACTAGCAAGAAGGTAAAGAAGTGAACCTATGATTCCTCTGCACTTGGTGATGTTCTCTTGCTTTCCCTTCTCATCTTTGTCAAGATGGCGCCGGTAGACATTGAGTTTCGAATCCTTTAGCTCGAATCAAGACCGAACTTCTTGATTAGTTCCTTTCGCATATTTGGTTTGGTCGATGAAGATTCCCGAAGTTTGTTGTATCTGCAAGCCTCCTAGAAAGTAGGTAAGTTCACCCATCATGCTCATCTCGAACTTGCTTTGCATCGCCTTCTCGAATCTTTTACATAAGCTTGGGTTAGTTGATCCAAAGATGATGTCGCCCACATAGATTTGTACCGTAAGAGAATGGCCTTTGGCTTGAGGATGAATAAAGTGGTGTCTATCCTTCCTCTCACGAATTAAGAACTTGTTTTACCAAGAACTTGGATAGCTTCAGCCATACCAAGAGAGCTTTCTTGAGCTTTCGGTAGACGTGATCCGCTTTGTCTCGAAATGACAAACTCGGAGGTCGCTCAACATATACCGCTTCTTGAAGATCACCATTCGTAAAGGCACTCTTTACATCCATCCGATACACTTTGAAGTCCATGAACGATGCATAGGCTAGAAAGAGTCTCGATTGCCTCTAGTCTAGCAACAGAGCAAAAGTTTCATCAAAGTCAATTCCTTCTTCCCTCCCGCTTTAGCCCCGCAACCAGCCTAGCTTTGTTCTCGTGACATTTCCATCTTCATCTCTTTGTTTCTCAAAACCCATTTAGTGCCGATGACCGGATGATCGCCGGCCTTGAACTAAGCTCCACACCTTGCATCTTTCAAACCGGTTCAATTCTTCTTGCATAGCTTCAATCCGCTTATGATCTTCAATAGCTTCATCAATCTTCTTTGGCTCGAGTTCGATACAAATGCATAAGCAAACATAGTCTCTTCTCGAACTTTATTTTCGTGACGAACTCCCGTGTTGAGATCACCAATGATTTGAGAAATGGGATGATCTCTTGCTTCAATAATGGTTGGAGGAAGATCACTTCGTGGGTTCTTCCCTTAAGAATTCCTGAGTAGGTTGAGAAGGAGATTCACCAAAATCCTGTTCAAGACATAGGATCTTCAAAACTTTCATTTTCTCGTGAACAAGAAGGATGAGTGATCTAGGTGCTTGGGGTAATACGTAAGAGATGGGTTCAGGTCACCGTAAGAGTTGTAATCGGTACCGCAGAGTTCTCGCTCACCGTGAAGGGTTAGCGGTACTTGAGGGGCAGTTCAGTCGCTCGATGAGGAGTGGAAGTAGATGTCAGATTAGTACTGCCTCATCATTATCGTAATCATTAGCAACGCTCGAGCCTTTCTAGGCTCTAACAAGTCATATTCATCAAAAGAAACATGCACGTATTCTAAAATTTTTAAATGAGTTTTATTGAAAATGCGAAATGCTTTTAATGTTTGGAATACCCTTAAAAATTCCTTCGTCTCGATTTTGCATCAAATTTTCCTCTATATTCTTTTCCATTATGAAGAATAAAACATTTACAAATTAAGATTTTAAGAAATCCTATGTTGGGGATCTTCCTCTCCATATTTCATATGGAGTTTTGTTATGAAACTTGTTTACTGTGGATCTGCTCGGTAAAACATGCAAGAGTTGCTTCGCCTCAAAAATACTGAAGTTTAGCTTTCGCCAAAGATTGTTCTTGCCGCTCAATCGTTGTTCTGTTTCTTCCGCTCAACCTACACCGCTTTGTTGAGGAGTACCCGGCAGAGAAGTTGTGGCCGATCCCGTGGTCATCGCAGATTTTCTACACCATTGTTCTTGAATTCAAGGCCATTGTCCGATCTTATGTCACTAATGTCTTCAAGCTTTTGAGTTTGAAGTCTTCTCGAAAAGAGCAAAGGACTAGATCATACGCTTTCATCTTTAGATGTCATTGTTTCAATCCAAGTGAATCTAGAGTAGTCGCCAACTACTACAAGTGTATACTTGTCTCCGTAAATACCGGCCGTTGTGATTGGTCCAAAGAGATCCATACGCAAAGTTGAAGAGGTCCTGCTTGTTGACAAAACGTACTTTCTTTTGAAGGAAGACTTGGAAAGTTTTCCTAGTTGACAAGCTTTACAACTTCGTCATGGTCGGCAGACACCGTAGGTAGACCTTGACAAGCCCATCTTTTGAGAGCTTGGAGAGGTGCTTGAAGTCGAGGTGATCGAGACGCTTGTGCCATAGCCAACCGTTGTCACGAACGTTGTTAGCTACTAGGCAAAGGCTTGAGAATCTCCCTAGAAGATTTAAGTCCACGACATAGACGCTTCCCTTGTCTATTGCCTGGCCAAGATTGTAGAGCAGATTCACCTTTGATGAGGCACCGTTGGAGTTGAATTGGCATAGCGCCCTTGTCGCAAAATTGGGATATGCTCAACAGATTGTGCTTTAGGCCACTCACTAGAGAAACTTTGTTGATGGAGAGACTTCCTCTAGTGATTGAGCCATATCCAATTGTTTTTCCTCTTGCATTGTCTCCGAAAATAACAAGGGTCCTTTGCTTCAGCTATATCAGAAGAAGACTCTGCT
This sequence comes from Codonopsis lanceolata, assembly GCA_013146195.2. Lineage (NCBI taxonomy): Eukaryota > Viridiplantae > Streptophyta > Magnoliopsida > Asterales > Campanulaceae > Codonopsis > Codonopsis lanceolata. Next base: position 64,563,010 of record CM028382.1, on the reverse strand, counting down.
CCCAACATGTGTCTTGAGCGCCCACCGCCCGTGTACCGATGTCTTTGTTTTCTCGATTCTATAGCCATGAAGCATTCCTCGAAAAGGAATTAAAGCAACAAGGTCCCTTTATTTTCTTTTGGGTCCTAAGGATTAGCAACCTTTTGAACCCATACTGCTGACCTTGAGAGAACTAGGTCTCTCGATCTTGGAGTGAACCTTAGCAGTGCATTCTGGGCCGATGGCCTAGGCAATTGCAAGAATGACATAAATGGAAATTCCATAGAGAACTCGTTAGTGACTTTAACTCAAGAGTGATTATGATCATTCCTTTCTTCTTGACATCCATTCTTGGTTCATCTTGCTTGTTGATGGTAGACTTAATTGGTTTCTTTTGAATCTTCCTAGGTAGGTTACCATCGACTTAGCTTTAGCTTTTCTCGTTGATTACCTTTTTAGAGGATTTGGTAGAATACCTTTAAGTTTACCTTCAACAGTAAAGGAGCCTTGCTCTTTTATAGACAAACTTGATAGTTACCGGAGGTTTAGTAGGTCTACCGCCGCCAGACAGTATTTTGCCTTAGCATAGTTGTTGCCTAGCAGACTTCACTCTCTACCGCTACCTTTTCGTGTTTCTCATTTGAGTCACTATTTTGGCTTTTCCTTTCTCGAACTTTGGGGTAAACGTAAGGAACACTTGAATAACCAAGGCCTTGTTTCCCTATATTTCCGAATGTCTGCTTAGAGAAAGATATATCATTAGCGCTTGAGGATTCACCTTTCTATGATCAAGAGATTGTCGAAAGAGGCACATCCGAATATCCTATGCCGCTTTATCATTACTAGATTTTTGGCTTGAAAGGATTTCTTCGAATGCATCCTGAGTCGCTCCAGAGTCAATTGTTTTGCAAGGCAATTTCTCTAGGTCAAGTCCTTTGATGTGCTCGATAGACAATCAATTTTGTCACAAAGGAATTTGTTTTCTTCCTTAGTTTGATACTCTCTTGTTGACACTATTGAGAGTTTGAATCTCACCGCCATCATAGATTTCTCAGAAGAAGTTTCTCAGCTTCTGGCCGCTTTAACATAGGCTACTCTAAAGGAATTAAATTCTTCAAGCATATCTTGATTATCCTCGAGAAGTTCTTCCTCATCAAGCCTGCCACCGTTGGTTTCATTTTTATCCAAGGGACTAGGTGAAACTTTGACTTCATTTTCGTGAGTCATAGGTAGGACCTCGAATCATGAGCTATTAAGCATATGTTAGCTTGCTCACAATCATCTTCCTCCTCTTCTCGAATCGCCTCAAACCATGTAGCAACCTGTTTGTCTTCTATGTCTTCACCAACATACCCTTTTGTTTTTGAAATTTTCTAAAAGAGGGTTTTCAGATGCTTCAAATTTTGGCTTAGGACATTTTGAGGCAAATGACCGTGTTTTCTACAAGAACACACAAGCTCTTCCTTAGATGAGCTTTCACCATTCTTCCTAAAAGGTTGTTGGTGTGTGTTCTTCCTTCCATATTTTGCGAATTTTTGAAAACGCTTTTACAAACATGGCAAATTGTTCATCCGATAAAAAATCATTTTCACAGAAGAAGTGGAAGGTTTGTTTTCAACAATGATTTCTTCTTGACCATGGTCGGGTAGGACACGCTTCAATCGTTTGTCTTGCTCTAGAGCTTGATTAACTTCAAGTTCATAAACCTTCAAACTTGCGTAGAGACTACGAAGAGTCATCTCGCTTTAAGTTCTTGGATTCTTTCATAGCCGTGGTCTTAACATGCCATAAGCTACCTAGAGAGCCTAGAAACCTCATGTTCATTTCCTTTTGTCATACATTTACCAAGAGAAAAGCAACTATTTATTACCTCACCGAAGCGATCGTATGCTTGTCTCAAGGTTTCTTAGATCCTTTTTGAAAGAATCAAACTGGCTGGATGTATGTATATTTTTTCTCGTTGTTCTGTGTCTTGGTCTCCTTCCAAGTATTCCACAAGAGCCTCACATCTCTTTTCTTGCGCTTGTACATCGAATCACTTGTTGGATGTGCTTGTGTCTGAGAGTGTTGATTGCTTTGTCAGCTGTTCTACTCAGCCTTTCTATCATCCTCTGTCCATTCAGATTCTTCTTTAGGAACTTCTCACAGGATTCCCAACGATGGAGGCTAGAAGATTTGGCTTCATTGGTACATGTTTTGACTGCAGTAACGCATTTTATAATCGTTGTCAATAGAGTTCATAAATCTCATTACTTT
>CM028382.1:64495878-64560675 GCA_013146195.2 Codonopsis lanceolata | reverse complement strand
CCTTCATACGCATCCATGTCTGATTGCGGATACCATGGCAGAGAGGCTTAGCAACCTTTTCAAGAGATAGGCGAAGACCTTTTGTCGTCAGTCGCTTGTTCTCATATTCAGTATACTTGTTGAAGAACGAGGCGGTCATCTGCTTGTCCTTTTGTCACCAAAGAAGTTCATCTTCCTTAATGGAAGAGTTGACTTGCTCTGTGTCTCGTAGGAGGACGTTGATCAGCCTGACAAATGGCCGTTTGCAGTTGGGGTTGTTCTTTACTTTCTCAACGCACTGCTTCAGTTCATTAAACACAATAGTGCCGAAGTTGAGGTGAGTCTGAAGGTAGACGGCACTGGTGAGGTTCAGCTGTTGTGCAGTGAACATATCGTGGGCCCCGCTTTTGAATAGCAGTCCCTTGTCAATCATATGGCCGAGCAAGAGACGCCCAAATGAAAGAGATTCCTCAAAGATCTTGCCCTGAGGTTCCCTTGGGGTATCAACTCCCCTCATTGCTTCCCAGGCATGGTTAGCCTCAGCAATTGATGACTCTAGAGCACCACCAAAATGAACACCAATAATGGTGGAAATTGTCTTGGCAGTGATGGAGATGGGTCGGCCTCGAATCCATCCACGCAGAGCAATTTGATTTCTGACTTCCATTCTTTGGTAGAACTCTTCAGCCAGGAGGATACTGTAGTCTTCGTCGTTAAGGCAGAAGAGTGGTAGAATCCCCGAAGCGTTCATATCTTCGCAGGCTTTGACTCCGCGGCAATCGTGCAGACGGATTGGAGATCTATGCACATTCCGGGTATATACAGTTTTGGGTCCAGAGCGACTATGACGTCGTGAGCGGCGGGAAAAGGAGGGTACCCAGGTAGATTGACGTCCAAACTAGGTGGGATGTCTTTTTCAGGGTCCAACTCCTTCCTGCTGTTACGCTTGGATTTTGAGGATTTTACCTGAAAGAATACAATCAGAAATTAGGGCTTTTTACCTCACATGATAGACAAGCAAAGATTTCAAGTTTTTCTAAAAATAATCGAAATTTTTGAAAAGAAAACTTGAAACCCTTGAATGTTTAGGTTAAGCAAACCAGAGAAACATTAACAGATGATTTCTAAAAGAATAAGTACTCAAAGCATATAGAAGACTGTTAGTTTCTAGGTTTTGAAGAACAACAATGGCGGTTACTGTCAGATACGCGAAAGCGACCTTTCGAATTCCATAACAAGTAGCTTAAAAGATGAAATACTAAACAGTAATTAATGAATAGCAAGTCGGAGAGTAATGAAGAGCATACCATTGTTGCTGATGAGAAGAAGAAACAAGAATAATTTGGAAATAGAGGAGCAGTTGCAGAGAGAGAGAGAGGGTTTGAGTAGAGAGAGAAATATTTGGACAAAGGGTTTTCGTAAAGTTTTGGAAAGGGCGGTTCAAGGTCTATTTAAAGAAAAATTTTAGCGCAAAAGCGGAACTTAAGATATTTTCTAAGTAGAAAGATTTTACGCTTGACCCCTTTTTGTTTAGAAAACCTTTTTCGCTAAAATAGACTAAGTAGAGATACTGACCTTTAAGTCTTCCGATAGAGGGTAAATGAAGTCTTCCGGTAAGTATAAATCTAAGTCTACCGGTATGAAAGAAAAACTTTAAGATATTGAAATTAAGCAGTAGGATCAATCATACCAAGATTTCTCCTTAAATAAGCAAACCTGGTGGCATCCAGTGGCTTTGTGAGTATGTCGCCAATTGATGTTCGCTTGGAACGTATTCCGCATCGATGTTACCTTTCTCCACATGATCTTTGAGGAAGTGATAACGGATATCAATGTGCTTTGTCTTCGAGTGCATCATCGATTCTTGGAGACCGAAATTGCCGAGGTGTTGTCACACATAATTGGACAATTTGCGCCTTGATGTTGTAGTCCACTAGTTGTTGCTTCATCCATAAAAGCCGAGAGCAACAATGCCGGCAAAGCAATATATTCTGCCTCTGTAGTGGAGTTTGCAACCGATCCTTGTTTCTTGCATGACCATGAGACAAGTCTATTTCCAAGAAATTGACAAGTCCCACTGGTGCTTCTTCTGCTCACTTTGCAGTCGCATAATCGTGATCCGAGTATCCAACTAGATCGAAGTTGTTGCGCTTTGGAATACCGTATACCTAGATTTGTAGTTGTTGAAACATATCTCGATGATACGCTTGGCAAGAAGCAAATGTGATTCCTTTGGATCCGCTCGAAATCTTGCACAAACACAAACAAGAAACATAATGTCGTCCATCGGCAAGAAGGTAAAGAAGTGAACCTATGATTCCCTGCATTTGGTCATGTTCTCTTGCTTTCCCTTTCATCTTTATCAAGATGGCGCCGGTAGACATTGGAGTCTCAAATCCTTTTGTGAATCAAGACCAAATTTCTTGATGAGTTCCTTTGCATATTTGGTTTGGTTGATGAAGATTCCGTCGCCTAAGTCTGTTGAATCTGCAGCCCTAGAAAGTAGGTAAGTTCTCCCATCATACTCATCTCGAACTTGCTTTGCATCGCCTTCGAATCTCTTGCACATGCTTTGGTTAGTTGATCCAAAGATGATGTCGCCCACATAGATTTGTACCAGAAGAGAATGACCTTTGTGCTTGAGGATGAACAGAGTTGTGTCTATTCTTCCTCTCACGAATCCTTGTTCAATTAAGAATTTGGATAGAGTTTCATACCAAGCTCTGGGAGCTTGTTTTAGGCCATAGAGTGCTTTCTTGAGTCGGTAGACATGATCCTGTTTGTCTTGAATGACAAAACCTAGAGGTTGTTCAACGTATACCATTTCTTGAAGATCACCATTCAGAAAGGCACTCTTCACATCCATCTGATAAACTTTGAAGTCCATGAACGAAGCATAGGCTAGAAAGAGTCTGATTGCTTCTAATCTAGCAACAGGAGCAAATGTTTCATCGAAGTCAATTTTCTTCCCCGGTAGCCTGAGCAACCAATCTAGCTTTGTTTCTCGTGACGCTCCCATCTTCATCTCTTTTGTTTCTTAAACCCATTTGGTGCCGATAACCGGATGGTCGGTCTTTGAACTAAGCTCCACACTTTGCATCTTTCAAACTGGTTCATTTTTTCTTGCATAGCTTCAATCCAGTAATGATCTTCGATAGCTTCATCAATCTTCTTTGGCTCGATTTCAGATACGAATGCAAATGCAAACATAGTCTCATTTCGAACTCTATTCCTCGTACGAACTCCTGAGTTGAGATCACCAATGATTTGAGAAATAGGATGATCTCTTGTTTCAATAATAGTTGGAGGAAGATCACTTCTGGTGGGTTCTTCCCTTAAGAATTCTGGAGTAGGTTGAGAAGGTGATTCACCAAAATCAGTTCAAGAGATAGATCTTCGAAACCTTCATTTTCTCGTGAACAAGAAGGGTGAGTGATCCGCAAAGGTGTTTGGGGTAAAACAAGAGATAGGTTCTGGGTCAACGTAAGAGTTGAACCGGTACCGCAGAGTTGAAGTCCGCTGAAGGGTTAGCAGAATCGAAGGGTCTCAGCTGCACTCAAGAGGAGTGGAAGTAGATGTTGTATTTGTACTGCCTCATCATTATCGTAATCATTAGCAACATTCGGAGCCTTTCTAGGCTCTAACAAGTCATATTCATCAAAAGTAACATGCACAGATTCTAAAATTTTCAAATGAGTTTTACTGAAAATGCGAAATGCTTTTGAATGTTTGGAATACCCAAAAAAATTCCTTCGTCTGATTTTGCATCAAATTTTCCTCTATATTCTTTTCCATTATAAAGAATAAAACATTTACAGCCGAAGATTTTAAAAAATCCTATGTTTGGGGCTCTTCCTCTCCATATTTCATATGGAGTTTTGTTATGAAACTTGTTTACCGTGGATCTGCTCGGTAAAACATGCAGAGTTGACGCTTCGCCGTAAATACTTTGGAAGTTTTGCTTCGCCAAAGATAGTTCTTGCCGCTTCAATCGTGTTCTGTTTCTTCCGCTCAGCCTACACCATTTTGTTGAGGAGTTCCAAAGCAGAGAAGTTGTGGCCGATCCCGTGGTCATCACAATATCTTTCTACACCGTTGTTTTGAATTCGGTGCCATTGTCCGATCTTATGTCACTAATGTCTTCAAGCTTGGGTTTGAAGTCTTTCGAAAAGAGCGGTGACTAGATCATATGTCTCATCTTTCAAGTCATTGTTTCGATCCGTGTGAACCTAGAGTAGTCGCCAACTACTACAAGTGTGTACTTGTCTCCCGAAATACCGACCGTAGTGATTGGTCCAAAGAGATCCATATGCGTAGTTGAAGAGGTCTGCTTGTTGACATGACGACTTTCTTTTGAAGGAAGACTTGGAAAGTTTTCCTAATTGGCAAGCTTTACAACTTCGTCATGGTCGGCAGACACCGTAGGTAGACCTCGACAAGCCCATCTTTGGAGAGCTTGGAGAGGTGCTTGAAGTTGAGGTGACTGAGACGCTTGTGCCATAGCCAACTGTTGTCACGAACGTTGTTAGCAACTAGGCAAAGGCTGGAGAATCTCCCTAGAAGATTTAAGTCCACGACATAGACGTTTCCTTGTCTATTGCCACAAGATTGTAGAGCAGATTCACGATCTTTGATAAGACATTGGTTGGAGTTGAATTGGCGATAAGTCCTTTGTCGCACTGGGATATGCTCAGAAGATTATGCTTTAAGCCATTCACTAGAGAAACTTTGTTGATGGAGAGACTTCCTCTAGTGATTGAGCCATACCCAATTGTTTTCCCTCTTGCATTGTCTCCGAAAATAACTGGGACCTTTGGCTTCAGCCTATATTCGAGAGTAGACTGCTTTCCTCGTCATGTGTCTTGAGCAGCCCACCGCCCTGTACCGATGTCCTTATCTTCTGAATCTATAGCCATGAAGCATACCTGAAAAAGATTTAAAGAAACAAGGTCCCCTTTATTTTCTTTTGGGTCCTAAGGATTAGCAACCTTTTGGAACCCATACCTGCCTAACCTTGAGAGAACTAGGTCTCTCAGATTTTGGAGTGAACCTTAGCAGGCATTCTGGGGCCAGATGGCCTAGGCAATTGCAAGAATGACATAAATGAAAGTTCCATAGAGAACTGTCGCTGGCTTTAGTCAAGAGTGATTGTGATTATCCTTTTCTTAACAACCGCCCTTGGTTCAAATTTTGCTTGTTGACTGTAGACTTAATTGGTTTCTTTTGGATCTTCCTAGGTATGTTACCAGCAGACTTAGCCTTGGCTGGTCTGTTGATAATCCTTTTAGGAGGATTTGGTAGAATACCTTTAAGTTTACTTTCAACAGGTACAGGGCCTTGCCTGTTTCATAGACAAACTTGATAGTCACCGGTAGAGATTTAGTAGGTCTACCGCCAGCAGACTTTGCCTTGGCAGAGTTGTTGTCGGCAGACTTTAGTTTCTCTACCCGTTATTTTCTCAAAGTTTCTCATTTGAAGCAAGAATCTTGGCTTTCCTTTTCGAGCCTTGGGGTAAACATAAGGAACACTTGAATAACCAAGACCTTGTTTCCCTTGTTTCCGAACGCCTGCTTAGAGAAGGAGATATCATAAGCGCCTCTGAGGATTCACCTTTCTCTCGTGATGATGAGAATGTCATATCGGGCTCATCGTAATATCCTATGCCGATTTATCTTTACATGACTTTTGGCTTGAAAGGATTTCTTCAAAGGTATCCTTGAGTCGCTCCAAGAGTCAATTGTCTTTTGCAAGGCAATTTTCTCCAGATCAAGTCCTTTGATGTGCTCAATGAGACATTCGATTTTGTCACAAAAGAATTTGTTTTCTCCTTTAAGCTTGATACTCTCTTGTTGACAGCTATTGAGAGTTTGAATCTCACCGCCATCGAGATTTCTCACAGAAGCTTCTCACAGCTTTGGCGAAGTTTTACATAGGCTACTCTAAAGGAATTGAACTCTTCAAGCATATCTTGATTATCCTTGAGAAGTTCTTCCTTCCTGAAGTTCTCACAGTTGATCTCACTTTTGTCCAAGGGACTAGGTGAGACTTCGACTTCATGTTCAGAGTCATAGGTGGGACCTGAATCATGAGCTATTAACATATGTTAGCTTGCTCACAATCATCCTCTTCCTCGCCTCGAATCGGCCTCAAACCATGTAGCAACCTGTTTATCTTCTATGTCTTCACCAAAGATACCTTTTGCTTTTGAAATTTTTATAAGTAGGTCTTCGGTATGCTTCAAATTTTGGCTTTGGACATTTGGAGGCAAAGTGACTGTGTTTTCTACAATTGTAACACACAAGCTCTTCTTTAGATGAGCTTTCACCGCCTTTCTAAAAGGTCTGTGTGTGTCCTTCCTTCCATATTTTGCAAACTTTTGAAAACGTTTTACAAACATAGCAAATTGTTCGTCTGAAAGAAAATCATTTTCACTGGAGGAAGTGGAAGGTTTGTTTTCAACAGTGGTTTCTTCGACCATGGTCGGCAAGGACACGCTTCGAACTGCTTGTCCCGCTTCTAGAGCTTGATTTACTTCGAGCTCATAAACCTTCAAACTTGCGTAAAGACTACGGAGAGTCATTTCGCTTAAGTTTTTGGATTCTTTCATGGCAAGTGGTCTTAACATGCCACAAGCTACCTAGAGAGCCTAGAAATCTCATGTTCATTTCTTTTGTCATAGGTTTTACCAAGAGAAAAGCAACTATTAATTACCTCACCGAAGCGATCATATGCTTGTCTCAAGGTTTCCTTCTGATCCTTTTGAAGGAGTCAAACCGCTGGATGAATGTGTATTTTCTCGTTATCTCTTGTGTCTTGGTCTCCTTCCAAGTATTCCACAAGAGCTTCTCACATCTCTTTTGCAGTAGTACATCGGATCACTTGCTGGTATGTGCTTGTGTCTAGAGAGCTAGTAATGATGTTGATTGCTTTGCTATCTAGCTCTACTAGTTTTCTGTCGTCCTCTGTCCATTCTGATTCTTTCTTGGGTACTTCGGCAGATTCCCAAATGATGGAGGCTAGAAGGTTGGCCTTCATTGGTACATGTTGTCCTGCTATTATGCACTTCCATAACCTGTTGTCAATGGAGTTCATAAAACGCATTACCTTATCCTTCCAAACATCGAAATGGCCTTCGTCCAATATTGGGACGTGGTTCGATTTGATGTAGGCAAAGATGTAGTGTGTTTGTGCCATTGATCGAAGTCTCTCAAGAGTTTAATCTCTGAAAAACTAGTTTTCAAAGAGTTAAGCTCGATACCAATTGTGAGTCCCAAAGGGCACAATAATAAGCTAGAAGGGGGTTGAATAGCTTATTATACACTTAAAAACTTTTAAGTAAGTTCCTTTGACAAGCACTTACAATCTATTGGAAGATTGAAGTAGCGGAAGTCTTGCAAAGAAACAGTTCAAGTCTCCGCCGATTAAGGTCTACCGGTAGACTTGACTGATTACTCAAATCTGCTGTTAAGGATATAGATAAAGGAAATAATAAACAGTTCAAAAGTAAACAAGCAAGAAGGAAGAACACAAGTATTTTGGGATGGTTCACACTATAAAGAGTGCTACGCCCACCACCAAGCGCAACCTTGGATTTAAAAGTGCACTATGTTTTCCACTAGTTCTATTACAAGGAATATACCCAATGGATCGTGTACAAAAATATTGACTTGTGTTTGGGTTTAGGAATTAAATATCCGGGTGGGTAAACAAGATATTTAATTCGTGCGTAAGAATAGCTTTGAATGAAAACAACAAGAAGTAAATAGATAAGAGTTGATGCATGTCTTCTTGTTGTTGTCGAGGACTTCTTGATCTGTTTAAGATCTCTTGAATGCACCGAGTATAAAGACTTTGAGTTGTTGTAGATTTTCGAGCATTTCATCAAGTGTATCTTCGCCTTTAATGGCGGCATTTATAGCCGAGCATTCTCGAGATCCGTTGGGAAGACGGTGTAACAACTCTATTAGGTTGAATGCATTAAATGCATGGAGCCGTCTTGAAGATTTCGTCTTCACCGATATCGAGCAGGAATGGGTGCGATATTTGCGAGACCGGTAGTAGGGCAATCCGATGTCGATCTCGCAAGAGTTGGTACAGATGTCACACTGCTTCCTCGCTCGCCATCGAAAGTCTTCCTCGCTGAAGTCTTTGTAGTCGTGTTCCGAGAAGTCAGGAATGTCTCAATTTAAATTCAAACCGATAAGGATAAATTTAATTGATCCACTAAGACTTGTTTGATCGACACGCCATGATTGACCATGTGCATAAGGTCCGCGGTTTGTAGTGTCTTCCTGGTGAAGCACAACCGAGGTCTTCCACGAACCTCGTGAAGTCCTATGAAACAAAAACTATTCTTATGGGAAAGTTCTATACACAATTGCCACCCTAATTGATACGCAGCCCAATTAGCCACTAATGTATAAAACTAATGTAATGTATGAGCGGATATAAATCTAAATACAATGAGAATCAACAGACTTCCTCCTATCAATTTTATCTCCTCCAATTTGTTTTCTTTTCCATCTCCACCTACAATTGTTCCAGCCTTCAGATCCGACCGATCTTTCTATCTATCACCTACAGATCCGGCCAAACCCTCCTCTTCCCTCCATCATCAAAGTGAGCCCGATTTCTCTTCTCATTTCCAACAACAAGAGATCTCTGGTCCATTCGCCTCAACTAAGCCGCCTTCTTTCTCCATCTCCACTGGCTTGGCTATCTCCGGTACCAACAACCACTCTCCTTTGCCATCTCCAACCTAGCAGAGCCGACAAAGCTTCGCTCCTGCTCCATCTCCACTGACAAGGATAAGTCGTCGGCCCCTACTCCAATGTCAATTGCCAGGAAGAAGGCCGGCAGCAATAAAGAAGGAGATGGTGAAGCCGAAACGAACTAGGGAGAGAGACTGAGAGGGGTTTGTTTTGTCAAAGATGGCGCATGAGCTCAAAATTGCAGGAGGACGGTAATGGGGTTCTTTGCACTGCACGATCTGGGAAGACAAAACTGAGGCTGCAGATCTGGTTTAGGTTGGACTCAAGCCGATCAAGTGAGGAGAAAGCTGGGGTTGGAAAAATCAAAGAGCTCCTGGCTTCTAAAAATCTCTCTTATTGATATATAACCATTTTTTTTATTTCCACCCTTTTGTTTCTAATTTCACATAAAGGTTTAGTAGTTACAGGGGCAAAATAGGTAATGACATAATTTAACGGCAAAATTTAACGACCGTCCGAAAAAATGGGCTCGCTTGCATCCTAACTAATGTACAGTGGCCTCATTGTAGGTTTTTTAAACTTTTGGTGGCTGCCTTGCAAGTTTTTGAAAAGTTGGGTGGCCAAATGGAGAGTTTTGCCAAATTTAAATTAGTATAAGTAAAAAAAAGACATACACGCACCAATTTGAATAAGATAAATGGACTTAAGTAATACCAACATACCAATGATAAAGGCCAAGCTATAGGTGCTATAATCGCATCTCTAATTGTTGTAAAAATCCATATGGCCTAATTAACTCTTTGTTCCATTCCATTGGAACTTGAATGGATACTTACACCAAATACAACCTAATTATGCACCTCCCACTTGTGATTTAGATCAATAATAAAGATGAGTCCTTTAATTGGCAACAACATGGCCTGAATTTACTATACTCTTGATAGATACTATTGCACCAGCCTGAAACATAAATAAAATGAATCCCAATCAAATGAATATAAACAAACAACACATATGTGACCAAAACTCCGCTTTTGAAAACCATATTTGGTCTAAGACAAGCAAAGGTAGGAGTGTTACTTAAGGTAATGTAAAAGAAGGCATGAAAAAATAGAGCATTTGTTTGCACAACATGTAGCTTTCAGTCAACCTCATTATAGAATAACCATATAAAGAATATCCTATAGAGATCTCAGGCAATAGCTAAAGTACACTAAACAAATATAAACACAAAATATATCTGTAGATCAAGCTATAGGTTCTACAAGATGAAATAAATAGTACATGGACCTTACTGGGATAAGAGTAGGTTGTGGTGGTGATGGCTCACATTTAAAAGTTGCTTTGATGCTGCCTCTTTCATTTTGTCTAGGTTATTGATTTGGAGTAGTAGCATAACTGCTTACTGCATGAGCGCATGTACAAGTATGTTTGGGGTACTTACTAATTAGATAATTTATGTCTATCACCCAACTATGTACTAGAACAAAAAAAAAAACAGTAGCACAGCTTCTTACCAAGTAGATTTTATTGCTTTGGTGTAGCAGCACAACTGCCTACTGCCTATACAAGTATGTTTAGGGTAGTTAGATTTTTTCTTTCTATCATCCAACTGTGTAATAGAACCAACAACAATAACATACAATAATCAACAATCCATACTAGGTTTGAGTTCATATTTAAAACCTTGCCAGTACACCCAGTATTTATCCATCGCAAGAATGGAGATTCTAACTTCAAACCTAAACTGAGAATATATACACATTAGAGAAATGACACTAAATTAGGAAGGATGGAGAACAACAATGTGTTTAATCATTAATGTGTTATAAATAGCTACTTCGTCAAAATCTGAGATACTACAATCAGATATTCTGCAAGCCATGTGTTTTTTTTATAAATACTTCTGCAAGGAACTTTTCTCGTGTACGTGTGATCAAATTATCAAACGATCATGAGTTGTATAACATAATAAGGGAGTATTGAGAGAAAGATAGTGGGCTGCTGTGTAGTGAGACAGCGAGGAGGAAAGTTTAGATATTAGAGGGAGTGAATTAGGGAGGGAGTGATTGTTTTTGGGAATAAGGGACGAATGTGAGGGAGTGGGAAATTATGTGATTTGGTTAGGGTGGTTGTAGGTAGGGTTGCAGGTTAATTATGGGGTTAAGAGGTGTTAGGGTGAAAATGAGATTTGATAAAGGAATTGAGTTTATGGAATGGAAGAGGAAAAAATGGAAAAGGAAATGACACAAGGGTGGATGCTACCTTCTTTTCTTTTCTTTTCTTTTTGTTTGTTTTGTCTTTCTCTTTTCTTCTTTTCTTTTTTTTTTCTTGTTTTCATCAATTTTTTGATTTTCCTTTTCTTCTCTTTTCTTCTACCACTAGTGTTGTTACTTCTGCATTTGACTGATGTTACAATTTGGATTGACCTAGTTAGATATTGAACTGCTAAACTGTGACACATATTTTAGGTATTGTTCATTGGTCAAATCGTATGATTATCGACCACCTTACCTTACATATGTCATTAATGTGGTAGAGAATCTTGAAATGGCTGAATCCTAGCTTGCTTAAAAAAATATGAAGGGGGGCCATTGGAAACATGTGAAGCTTCATTCATGTGGTGTCATGACCACATTAGAGCTTATAATAATTGCCTACTAACCTATAGACGAGGGTTTTGGAAGTCATCCATTGCTGTAGCTAGCCAGTTAGTGCAGGCAACACCCGCTGGTGGTACTAAACTTGCAAGTCAGGGCCTAAATCTATAGACAACTATCCAATTCCATTAATAGCATCCCATCTCAAATGCGGGTGGGGGTCTTGGAACGAACTCAAAACCATCGTCACCACTTGTTCCAAAAAATTTATCATCACCTGCAACAAGGCATGATAAGGATCTCAACTAAAAGTGGGAGCTTTGTTGCTTACTTACCAAGATGACTGATCGTGTCTTATTTTAATTATTCCTTGCAAGTGGACAAGACTATTGTAGAATAGCTTGGGTAGCAAGGGTCGAACCACGAGACAAGAAGATCACAAATAGCATGATTATCGGTAGCAATTATTAAACTAAGGGGGTTTTTATATTGATTCTATCTAAACTAATTATTCTACTAAAGTTAACTAAATTAGCGACAATTATAGGTTATGAAGATCTTATGATGGAGGGAAATCTAGGATTAGGGTTTCACTTGTATCTCCTCTATAGCTTATTTTGATAAAGTATCATTCAATTTCTTGGGTTCGTTCACAAAATATAGATATAGCCTGTTGAATTACCGTTCAGTCTCCATCTCCAAATAATTCGTCCAGTTTATATCCTAGGCATAAAAACATATGGATCCTAACTGTCACTTAGGTCATATATGGAACCTGACCCTAACTTATCACTCTCGTGCATCGATAGGTTCAATTTATTATGATGGTGAGCCAGTGTACAACATATGCACATTGATCATGCAGTTATCCGCACCTCTAGGCCTTTATTACTCATAATTACATTCATTTGTTCAAAGTGAGATAATAACGGGATTGATAAACACCACGATCAACAAGAATTGAATGAATAAAAATAGATTAAAGCATAGATTCGATACAAGTTACCTCCCAACTCCTAGATTAATGAATGTTTAGTTCATCCTTGAAGATGAACTGCACACGAAGATGAATTAATACATGGATAGATCTTCAAAACTTGTAATTACAACAACTAAACTATGTTATACACTCTAAATCCTATGCTAAAGATGTATAAAACTAATTCTTGGCCATCCTTTGGCTTTGGCTACCGTCCTTTATTTATACCATGGAGAGTTGTAGGGCATTAGGAGTTCCAATCTGGCTTGAAGACCCCGATATGGTGGTTCTGGGCACCTTGCGGCCGCAAGGGGTAATGACCTTGCATCCGCAAGGTTTTGATTTTCGGGGGCTGATTCTCTGGTGACCTTGCGAAGGCAAGGTATTAACACCTTGCGTCCGCAAGATAGTCAGTTTGATTTTCTGTTGTTTTTCTTCCATTTTACACTTTGGCCCCTTCCTTGAAATCTTTACCAAAAGCCTTATAATTCATATAATTTCACTTAAAACCCAGAAACTCATAAAACAACTGAAAAACACATATCAGTAGCCAAAAGCCTCGTGGAATCGCTCAATTTAAGTCATAAAAGTACATGATATCGACGTATAAAATACATCGATCAAATACCCCCAAACTTAAACTTTGCTTGTCCACGAGTAAACAATACTTATAAATACTAAAAGTAAACTAACAATAAAAACAAAAATCTTTTTAGAGGGTGACACTATTTACACTCCTCCAGAAACCCACAAACTCAAGGAGACTCTTACGAGTGACTCGACTATGTAGATAAATACAAAAGCAGGTAAAAATTATACTAAAAATAACAAAAAATCTTTTTGGATTCAACCTCAAGTCATAATAGCATGGCATAACAAAGTAGTTTCATTCTGATGTTCACCACATATGTGCAGACTAATCACATAGAACAAACTGACTTATACTCAAAACCGCTACTAGTCTTAATTTCTCCGTGTGTGTGTGATCACCAGTCATAAAGAATATCTTAACTAAAATAGTTTTATTAAGCTAAGCACCACATTCATTTGAAAATCAGAGTTTAATTAAAACAAATGCAACATAGAGTACGAGATCTACCATCCAAACCCCCGGTTTATTACAGAAAGAGAAATCACCAAGGATTTTAAAAACTTATACATCCATTCCATGCACTTCTATGTACGACATGTAATGCTCTCCTATCCCAATTACTTGTAATAGCTAAGATTATGCTAACACAGTGAGCTTTGCGAATAATGTGAATATGAAGTGTAGATCAATTTTACATGCCTTACCATCAAAATAACAAACACAAGCATTGGCAAGAAGATCAATAGGTCTTTAATAGCTTGTAATGTAAAGCCAAGGTGTTGGGGGATATGATGGAAAGGGAATAGGATTCAAAGTGAGAGAGCAAGACTACCCTTTACCCCTAATACTTCCAAGCAAAAGGAAGTTTTCCCAATTAGGCTAGGACCTGCAAAGACCACAAGTGGGGGTTTTCTTTTTTTTTTTTTTTTCTTTTTTCAATTCCCCCCCCCCAAACTTGTTTTGTACAATATATCAAGCTGAAAATATCTCATCATCTTTCTCAGCAGAATTTTTCTACATATTTTTCTCTTGAAAGCTATGCTTTCATTTGAATCTTCTTGCTCTCTTCTTCTTCCATTTCTTTTTTTTTTCCTCGATCTATATTTATTTATTTATCTTTTTTTTTTTTTTTTTTCAAATTTTTCTAAAAAATTTGAGATGATGATGACACAATTGATGATGGGTCCCCATAATGGGTACCCGAAAGAACCAAATATTATAGTATTCTGGTCAAGGCAACATCTCCGAAAATAAGAAAAATTAAAAAGCAAGAAAGACGGGTGAGGAGAAGACACGATAGAGGGAAAAGAAATTTTCCCCACCCTAAAAACGTAGCCCAACTCCACTCTTCCTTAGGTTAGGACCTGCAAGGACTCTGGGCTTAGAATTCCCCCCCCCCCAACTTAATTTCTATTTTGTCCCCAAAATTGAGGAACATATGAGAGGATTGATGGAGGAGGACAAATATAAAAAGACATAGCAGGCCCACCTAACGAAAGAGGAAGAAACTTGGGCCTCGACTCACGGTGACTCGGGAGGAAATAACGAAGGAGGACGAAACTCGGGGATCGTGCCAGGTGGCATCCCAAAAAATGCAGAGACATTATCCCCCACCTGGTTAACCCAACCAGCCCAATAAGTTTGGTTGGCACGGACTTGTGCCAACTGCTGACTTATCATCTCATTTTGGAGGACAATCTCCTCCTGCCTGTTGGAGATCGCCTCCAACGGATCCTCCTCCTCGGGCACCTCCTCACGAGGGCCTCTCACTCGCGGCTGGCGAGCATACTCAAACAGTACAGCCCTAGAAATGTCGGGCACCTCCCTAATTCTCTCCGCATCTGGAGCCCACTCGACTTCAGCCTGACCACACAGTCCGGTAATCAAACTCGGGAACGCGAATCCTGCGTTTGTGTTACCTCTAATAAGGGTCTGAATTTGGCCGTTGATCAGGTGGGCAACTAACATCGACAGACCCACCAGTAAGGATGGTGTAGATCAAGTACAGCCTTATTCCAAGTCATCGTGTGTTGGTGACTGGAAGGCATGAGTCGTGCACAAATAAATTTGAACACGACCTTGGCCGTGTTCGTGAGAAAGATCTCCTCCATGGTGCGGGCACGGAATGGTGGGTTTTGGTTGAAGGTCCAAACCACACCAGGCGTTACAATAGTCACATTTACCGCCTCGAGAGAAATAGGGTCAGACAGGTGGCGGCTGTACCGGTCGGCACCACTCGCATGGTTGGAAGTGCCAAAATAACGGTTAATGTTTTGGGCTGAAAAACTAATGTTTCTATCCCTAACATTAACATTCTCTAAAACACTACCATCTATAGAAATTTGCCCGTTGGCATAAAATTCACGGACTATAGCCACGATGGCCACGCCCGGAGAAGCAATAAGAGTAGCCCACCTACGGCGATAGAAGTGGTCGGGGAGGGAAAAGTCTTGAGCTTGAAATCCCCTTTCAGGGATTATGCTCTTGGAGAGCTTTCTAGTATAGCTCTCTGAAGCCTCAAATGAAATAAAGCGGTGGATATCAAAATCTTGCTCCTCCTCTTGGGAGCGGGATGTGGACGCGCCAGTGTTTCTACGCTTAGGAGCCATAATAATTTACGCACAAAAATTAAAATCTACTCTCTTCTAAAAATTAAAGTTTATCACAACCTAACTAATAAAGCATGCAAAAATAAAATTTACGCAAAATAAATCTAACACCCTAGCATGCAAACATTTTGACACGTCAAAAATTTAAATGAGAGGGTTAGAAGATACTTGGATTGCAAGCTTTAGTTGATGAAAGGGGATTGGCCAGATTTCTCGAAGCTTGTCACCGGAATTAGTGGAGGTTGCACTTTCTTCAAACTTGGTGGAATGAAATGGGGGTGGAAGATGTGGTGTAGTTTGAAGAATAGAGTACCTTGGCTTGAATCTTGTCGGAACTTTGGAAAGCTTTGCCGGATTTGTGAGAGGGAGAGAGATTTGATGCTGCTGCTTTTGAGAGAGAGGGATTTTTCGGAGTGATCTGTGGAGGCTGCCCGAACTTTGCTTATAAAGGGGGCCTTGCGGCCGCAAGGTCCTTAGGGCTTGCGTCCGCAAGGTCGCCAGTCAAAGGCTGCACGGATTCTGTTGGAGGCCTGACGGTCACGATTCTAGCATTTATTAGGGCCTTGCGGCCGCAAGGTGTTTATGCCTTGCGTCCGCAAGGTCACCAGAAGGTTTCATGCGTTTACTGCTTCCAAACTTTTGGCAGTTTTGCAGTTTGGTCCTTCTGTTATGTTCCGTTACGTTCCGTTAGGTCCGTTTCTTTCCTGCACTCTAAAAATTCTACACAAACTCTAAACTAAAATATTAGCAACATATAAATACAACACTACGATGCTTTTCTCCCCAAACTTGAATTTTGGCATATTTAATTTTAAATTAAATGTCCAAAATTAAATAAGACGGAGAATAACATATTTAAATTACACTACGAAAGCAATTAAAATTCATCAAAGTGGGTTGCCTCCCACCTAGCGCACTTGTTTAACGTCTTTGGCTCGACCCAACTGCAAACCTAATCATTTGGTGGTTCATTGTCAGCGAGACGAATAAGTTCAATTGTTCTCTCTACTGACATGGGTTCAAGATATGGTTTGAGTCGGTGACCATTAACTTTAAATATTTCATTGGTCCTTGGGTTTTTAATATCAATTGCTCCATGAGGATAAATTCGGACTATAATGAAAGGACCAGACCATTTTGATTTCAATTTTTCGGGAAATAGCCTGAGTCTAGAATTGAAAAGTAATACCTTTAGTCCTGGACGAAACATTTTGTTTGCTAATCCCATATCATGGTATTTTTTGGTCTTTTCTTTATAAGTTTTAGCATTCTCGTACGAATTTAACATATGTTCTTCTAATTCATTCAACTGGAACAATCTTTCTTCACCAGCCAAGGTTAAGTCAAGATTGAGATCTTTAACAGCCCAATAGGCTCTATGTTCAATCTCAACTGGCAGATGACAAGCCTTGCCATACACCATTCGGTAAGGACTCATTCCTATCGGGGTCTTATATGCGGTTCGGTATGCCCACAAAGCATCTTTAAGTTTAGACTCCCAATCTTTACGGTTTGGTCTAACAGTCTTCTCTAAAACTGCTTTTATCTGTCTGTTACTCACTTCCACTTGGCCAGAGGTCTGAGGATGATATGGTGTAGCTAACTTGTGAGTTACACCATATTTTCTAAGGACTGAATTTAGCAATCTATTAGTGAAATGTGTTCCTTGATCACTAATTATGGCCTTAGGTACTCCAAACCGAGCGAAAATATCTTCCAAAAATTTGACAACGGTTTTTCCATCATTATTTCTAGTACCAATAGCTTCTATCCATTTAGACACATAATCAACAACAACTAAAATATACTCACAATTATTAGACACTGGAAAAGGACCCATAAAATCAATACCCATACATCAAAAATTTCAACAACCATATTTATATGCAAGGGCATTTCATTCCTTTTGCCAATTCCACCGGTTCTTTGACATTTATCACAAGTTTTATAAAATATGTCACATTCTCTAAAAACAGTAGGCCAATATAATCCAGATTGCATAATTTTTCTAGCAGTTTTATTACCACTAAAATGACCACCACAAGAGTATTCATGACAAAATGTCATAATGCTTTGTTGGTCTTGTTCTGGAACACATCTCCTAATTATAGAGTCGAGCACATTTTATATAAATGATGTTCTTCCCAAAAATAATTCTTTGCATCTGTTAAAAATTTCTTTCTTTAATAGAAATCAAAGTCAGGATTGATGATATCAGACACATAATAATTGACATAATCAACATACCAAGGATCTAAACTGCTAATAATTGTTCATCGGGGAAGTCTTCATTTACTGGAATTTTATTATCAAGAAATTGACGTTCAAGTAAAGGTGAAAATTCCAACCTAGACAAATGGTCGGCCACGACGTTTTCCATTCCCTTTTTATCTTTAATAGTAATGTCAAATTCTTGCAATAATAGCATCCACCTTATGAGTCTAGGCTTTGCCTCTTTCTTACTCAATAAATATTTTAGGGCTGCATGATCGAAAATATAATGACTTTTTCCCAATAAGTAGGTCTAAACTTTTCTAATGCTGCATGCTAAAAATTCTTTTTCGTGGTTGTATAATTAAGTTGTGCATCATTCAATGTCCTACTAGCAAATGAATTACATGTTTCCTATCTACCTTTGACCTCCCAATAAGCATCACACATGCAAAATCGAAAGGAAGCATCACACATGACCAATCGGTTCGAAAGGAAGAGAAATCATTCGCTTGTCAATCTTTTAATAAATTAAATGTGTTTAGGCATTCTTGATCAAAAATGAATTCGATATCTTTTGCCAACAGATTGCATAAAGGTTTGCAGATTTTTGAAAAGTCTTTTATAAATCTTCTATAAAAACCTGCATGTCCTAGAAAACTTCTAACACTTTTGACAAAAGTTGGGGGAGGTAGTTGCGATATAACTTCAATTTTTGCCTTATCGACTTCAATTCCTTTATTAGACACAATGTGACCTAAGACAATTCCATGTTTAACCATGAAATGACTTTTCTCCCAACTTAGGGTTAAGTTTGTTTCACAACATCTTTTCAAAACTGATGTAAGATTTTCTAGGCAATGATCAAAAGAATTCCCAAATACTGAAAAATCATCCATGAACACTTCCACACATCTTTCCACTAAATCTGAAAATATAGAAATCATGCATCTTTGAAAAGTAGCTGGGACATTACAAAGTCCAAAGGGCATTCTCCTAAATGCAAAGGTACCAAAGGGACATGTAAAAGTGGTTTTCTCTTGGTCTTCGGGTGCTACAGGGATTTGATTGTAGCCAGAGAAACCATCAAGAAAACAATAATATTCATGACCAGCTAGTCTTTCAAGGATTTGATCAATAAATGGCAAGGGAAAGTGGTCCTTCCTAGTTGCCGCATTTAATTTCCTCAAATCTATGCACATTCTATAATCAGTGATAGTTCGTGTGGGAACTAATTCATCTTTATCAATTTTAACAACTGTAATTCCTGATTTCTTAGGAACTACTTGGACATTGGACTAACCCATTTACTATCAGATATCGGGTAAATTATACCCGCATCAAGAAGCTTAAGAACTTCTTTTCTCACTGCTTCTTCCATGTGAGGGTTAAGTCTTCTTTGTCTTTCTCTAGAAGGTTTACTACCTTCTTCCAAATGAATTTTATGCATGCACATAGAGGGACTAATACCTTTTAAATCTGCTAAGGACCAACCTATAGCTTCACTATGTGTCCATAAAACTTTTAATAGGCTTGCTTCTTGTTCTTCTGTTAAATCTGCAGCAATTATAACACGTAAAGTTTTACCTTCCCCTAAAAATGCATATTTTAAGTGGGGTGGTAATGGCTTTAATTCTGCTTCAGGAGGAGATTTAATAGACGGAATAAATTCAGAATTTTTAGGTTTAATTGTTTCCTCTTTATCCTCCTTAATGTTTTCTACTTTTCTTCATCTATTTATATTTCCTCAAAAATAGATTTTAGAATTTTCACATCATCTTCTATATTATTTTCATCCTCTTCTATTTTTATTTTATCAGAACTATTTTCTGATTCAGACTCTTCCATTTTATTTTTATCTTTATTCTTAAGGGCTTCTAATCTTTCTCTCTCTTTTCTTTCATCAGTCTCTCGAAGTTCTCTTTCTAACTCTTCAATGTCGAATTTTATATGAGAGAAAGTTCTATCATCATAACTTACATACACATCTTTCTCATAATCATCATCCTCACAATTTTCTTCAAAGGTTTGGGTTGTCAGTTTTTCAATTTCATCAATTGAGAAACATGCATTCATGTCACTCGGTCTATTCATTGCATCGAAAACTGAAATTTCTATAGTTTCACCCATGACTGACATTGTGAGTTTACCATTTTTAACATTTATCATTGTGTTGGCAGTGGCCATAAAAGATCTGCCTAACAAGATAGGGACTTCATTATTTGTGCATATTTTCCTTTCCATCTCTAGAACCACGAAATCAACCGGAATGATTAATTTGTCAACCTGAACTAGGATGTCCTCTACTATACCCAAAGGATGTTTAACTGAACGATCAGCTAATTGTAAAGACATATTAGTGGGTTTCAGTTCTCCCAACCCTAATTGTTTATAGACTGCAAAAGGCATCAAATTAATACTTGCTCCTAAATCTAACATAGCCTTCATCTTTTTAGAACTACCCAATGAGACTTGGATATTAAAGCTGCCAGGATCTTTCAATTTAGGGGGAAGTTCGGGTTGTAAAACTACACTTACGTTTTTAGAAACAATAATTTTTTCATTCGTTTCAAATTTGTGTTTCTTAGAGTGAAGATCTTTGAAAAACTTAGCATATGCCGGAATATTTTTAATAACATTAAGCAAAGGAAGGTTAATGTTCACTTTGGATAACATATTATAAATTTCCGAAAATTGTTTATCCATTCTGTTTTTCATAAGTCTTCTAGGGAATGGTATTGGAGGAACATATGGTGGTGGTGCCACATACGGTTCC
The DNA here is from genome assembly GCA_013146195.2 of Codonopsis lanceolata. NCBI lineage: Eukaryota > Viridiplantae > Streptophyta > Magnoliopsida > Asterales > Campanulaceae > Codonopsis > Codonopsis lanceolata. The sequence goes on along the minus strand of CM028382.1, from coordinate 64,540,218 downwards.
TCTTCCTCTTGTTCTTTTTCTTGCCCTACTTCTTCTTGACTTTCTTTGTTTGGCAATTCTTTTTCTACTTCTTGATTATTTACTTGATTATCTTCATTTTTATCCTTTTCAACTTCTTTTTCAGAATTATCTAATTTATCAGGCACATCAGAAGATTGAATAGGATCACTTACCTCTTCTCCAATTACTCTACCACTTCGCAGAGTAGTGATAGATTTTACTTGTTCAATTTGACTAGGGAACTTCCCTTCTTCTCTTTTCTCGTTCATAACTTTTGCAAGTTTCTCCCTTACAATTTCTAGTTCTTCTAGCAAATATTTATTAAGAGCAACTTGACCTTTGTTTGCTCCATCTGATTTTGAGACTTCTTCAATTCGCAATTGTCCTTGATTTGGGAATTGTTGAGGTTGTAGTGGTTTATTTCCTCCCCATGAAAAATTAGGATGATTCCTCCAACCAGGATTATATGAGTTTGAGTATGGATCATTCCTTTGTCTTTGAGGGTACATATTCATGGCATTAACCTGTTCAGAATACATAGCACTAGATGGACAAAAATTAGTAGCATGAGAATTTAATCCACAAATAGCACATGCTTCTTGAATTTGCCAATTTTCAAATTGGGCTTGTGTATTCATCTCTGGTTTTTCTTGTACTTGAAATAAACTTCTACTTTTACCTCTTGCACTTTTCTGTTGAGAATTTGCACTTAACATCTCAAGTAATTCTTCTAGTGCCCTTGGTGTCATTCTATTAATAGAACCACCGGCCGCACTATCAACCATAGTTTGTAAAGCAGACGAAAGAGCATGATAGAATTGAAGTACTAACACATCTTGAGACAGATTATGATGAGGACACATGATAAGCAAATTTTTAAATCTATCTCATGCTTCATGGAATGTTTCTCCTGGTTCATTTTGAAAAGACATGATTTGTTTTCTATACTCTGTAAGAGATGCATGTTTATAATATTTACCCATAAACAAATCATATAATTGAGCCCAAGTATAAACACTACTAGGTGTTAGATTCATAAACCATCTTTTCGCCAAATCTTTTAATGCACTTGGAAAATATTTCATTTTTACTTGGTCTTCAGTCAAACCTCCTTACGGAAAAGTACTCATCATATACACATATTCTCTAAGGAAACTTACTGGATCTTCAGCTGGCATTCCATGAAAAGAAGGTATCATATTAAAATAATGATCTTTAAGTTCGAAATTCCTTACTGCTTCCGGTAAGATTAGACATGATGTTGCTACATTCAGCGTAGGTCGACTATAATCATTAATAGTTCTTTGATTTACTACTACTTCCATATTTCTTCCAGCTGGTTCTTCTACTCTTTGATTCGCATTTACCGGATGAACCGGATTTTCAGGATTTTGATTATTATTGTCCATTGGAGGATCAACCAGAGGATCCTCTTGATTCAATTGTTCTTGAATATCAGGCTGGGTTGCTAGATTATCAAGATTTTCCTGATTCTTTCCAAGATTATTTATATTTTGATTTAATTCTACTAACTTAGGATTCAGATATCTACGACCGTGCATAAAATAAATAAAGCAAATAAAACAATTAACTACTAAAAATAAATAAAATCTTTTTGTATTTTTATTTTTATAAAACTGAATTTAAAACTACGCCACCATCAAATTAACTATGCAAACTAGCTTGTCCCCGACAACGGCGCCAAAAACTTGATCGTGTCTTATTTTAATTATTCCTTGCAAGTGGACAAGACTATTGTAGAATGGCTTGGGTAGCAAGGGTCGAACCACAGAGACAAGAAGATCACAAACAACACGATTATCGGTAGCAATTATTAAACTAAGGGGGTTTTTATATTGATTCCATCTAAACTAATTATTCTACTAAAATTAACTAAATTAGCAACAATTACAGGTTATGAAGATCTTATGATGGAGGGAAATCTAGGATTAGGGTTTCACTTGTATCTCCTCTATAGCTTATTTTGATAAAGTATCATTCAATTTCTTGGGTTCGTTCACAAAATATAGATATAGCCTGTCGAATTACCGTTCAGTCTCCATCTTCAAATAATTCGTCCAGTCTATATCCTAGGCACAAGAACATATGGATCCTAACTGTCACTTAGGTCATATATGGAACCTGACCCTAACTTATCACTCTCGTGCATCGACAGGTTCAATTTATCATGATGGTGAGTCAGTACACGACATATGCACATTAATCATGCAGTTATCCGCACCTCTAGGCCTTTATTACTCACAATTACATTCATTTGTTCAAAGTGAGATAGTAACGGGATTGATAAACACCACGATCAACAAGAATTGAATGAATAAAAATAGATTAAAGCATAGATTCGATACAAGTTACCTCCCAACTCCTAGATTAATGAATGTTTAGTTCATCCTTGAAGATGAACTGCACACGGAGATGAATGAATACATGGATCGATCTTCAAAACTTGTAATTACAAAAACTAAACTATGTTAGACTGATAAATGTATTTTATACGCAGTTATTGGGTATTATTCCGACTTAAATTATGCTATTTCTCGAGGTTTTTGTTGTCTAATATGTGTTTTAGTGTTGTTTTATAGTTTCAGGGACTTTTGGAATAATTGTGTAAAATATAGGCACTTTATGCTGAATTGAAGAACTTCAGGGACCAAACTGCAAAAACTGAAAACTTGAAGACCAAAAGCTGAAAAATCAGAATTTCCAGCAAATTTCAGCCGCCCACTTTGAGAGTTCCAATTGTCTTGGGAATTGTGAAGTCCTAGTTTAATTCTTTTAAGTGTTGTAAATATAATGTATCTCCTTTTCCTCCTTGTTGTAGGATTAATTAGGTATAAATAGATCCTTTTAGTTAGGAAAAAAAGGGAGAGAAGTTCTGTATTATTTTTCTTTGTCTATGAAGAAAGATTCTTCAAGAATGGTTCAAGGTTTTGTATTTTCAATTATGGAGAGCTAATTCCATAATCTAGGAATTGGAGGTAACTTGTATAGAATCTATTATTTTATATTAATTCTTATTCATTTAATTCTTGTTGATTGTGGTGTTTATCAATCCCTCTATTATTTCGCTTTGAACAAATGAATGTAATCGCAATTAATAAAGGCCTAGAGGTGCGGATAACTGCATGACCAATGTGCATATGTCGCATAATCGGCTCACCATCACAATAAATTGGACCTATCGATGCACGAGAGTGATAAGTTAGGACCAGGTTCATACATGATCTAGGTGACAGATAGATCATAATCTAGGTGACAGATAGATTACATGTTCTTGTGCTTAGGAGATAGAATGGATGAATGTTGCGGGGATGGAGGCTGAACCAATAGTTCAACAGACTATATCTATCTTTTGTGAACGAACCCAAGGTATTGAATGATACTTTATTTAAATAAACAATAGATTAGATACAAGTGAATCCTAATTTCTAGTCAATTTACAAATCTTTGATTTATCTCATATTTATATGCTTTGTTAATTAGGTTATTTTATTGCTTTCTAGTAATTTAATTTATAAAAACCAAAAACCCCATTAGTTATTAATTGTTTTATTTTAATAGATTAGTTAAATTTGCTATAATCAAATCCAAATCTCTGTGGTTCGACCCTTGCTTCCAATACTATTCTATAATAGTCTTGTCCACTTGCAAGGAAAAAGATTAAATAAAACATCGATCATATACACTCTAAATCCTATGCTAAAGTTGTATAAAACTACTTTTTGGCCGTCCTTTGGCTTTGGCTACCGTCCTTTATTTATACCATGGAGTTGTAGGGCATTAAGAGTTCCAATCTGGCTTGAAGACCCCGATATGGCGGTTCTGGGCACCTTGCGTCCGCAAGGTCTTGATTTTTGGGGGCTGATTCTCTAGTGACCTTGCGAAGGCAAGGTATAAACACCTTGCGTCCGCAAGGTAGTCAGTTTGATTTTCTGTCGTTTTTCTTCCATTTTACACTTTGGCCCATTCTTTGAAATCTTTACCAAAAGCCTTATAATTCATATAATTGCACTTAAAACCCTGAAACTTATAAAACAATTGAAAAACTCATATCAATAGCCAAAAGCCTCGTGGAATCGCTCAATTTAAGTCATAAAAGTACATGATATCGACGTATAAAATACATCGAACAATGACCAAAAGGTTAAAGCAAGAAAGAGAGATGGTTGTCAAGCAAAATCATGAATTTCTTGCAACTCTCAAAAACAAAAAGGGCAATGCAATCTAGTGGATTTAGTTAGAAAGTTCAACCAATTAAGGTCAAAACAACTATTAGTTCAACCACAAATCCATGACAAATTCTTTAATTAAACTTTCATGTGTCCATTAAAATGTATACAAAAATAGAAAATCCAATACCTTTGAGCACCCCTTAGCAATCTGAGCAAGTGCAATGAGCGCAAGTGTTGTTTTTGCCACTCTAGAGTAGCTAAGTATGTTGGTAACTACTATGGTGCAACAGGAACAATTGTATTCCCACCCAATGCAAAACAAATAACTCAAACATCAAAGTGCCACTGCAAATGTCAATTTGACCAGGAGCGGCAATAACAATACCAACAACCGGTGATGGAGCAATTAACTTGTGATGCTATCAAATCGTAATATAATAACAACTCAAAGTATATATGACGGAGTAGCAAAACAAATACGAATCATCGATTTCAAATTAATGACTTGAACGAATAAACGATAACAAGCTCAAATTCAAACTTAGTAAGAACAATATCAATCAGATTCTAAAACTAAACACATTAGAAAGTACTCTGAAAAATAATCAATTTAGGTTTTTAAATCATTTAATTACGATTTAAAATGACTAAATTATGACTATTCAAAGTTACTGACTTTTCTTAAAATTCACCAAGGCCAAACCGAGAATTAATAACTATTAGGTAAGCTTTATGTCTGAAGTTAGAGTACAGGGACTAAATTGTAATTCCCAAAATTTGTTTTCTTCAATATCAAACACTACTCTAATACTCCCTTTTCATATACAAATTCTTTATTTCTTCTTTTTCCTTTACCTTCATTCTCCATATATTATTAAACCACTTACCAAATCAAAACCATTATCCTAATTACAAATACATACACCCGACAATACATACTAATTAATGCATATATACATATATTTTCTATGTATTAAACACAAATTAACAATTAATCCCTATGAAATCAAGACAAATCCACATGCAAACAGATACCCAAAACTCAAGAAATCACACTGATTATCAACATAAAGTAATTTACAAGTCAAATCAATACTAAAAATTTACCAATAATAATAAACATGTTTTAATAATAAGAGTACGAATCAAATATAAAAACAATCACGTGATTTAAAATGGCATAACCTTCGTTGCCTCAAAAGAAAAAATATTATCCGCTTATAAAAACATGTTAAAAAAGTAACAATGAAAGGATTGCTTAGAAAAGGATGAGTCAGAAAGTCAAAGCATGAGGTGGAAGTCATCCCAATTGCTTCGTTTTATACACTGTAGAAAAGGAAGAGAGAAAAGCTTAAATGCTCCATGATATAGGCAAAGGCCAGGCGGGTCCCCCGTCAAGTCTTAGCAACTAAGTGCTTGTTTGATTGAACGTTTTGGTCAAAATGTTGATAAAAAAATGTAGTGTTTTCTCTTTAAAAGTGTTTCAATACAACATTTTAAAACGTAACATTTTAAAAACATGGAACGTTTCAAAACGCTCTAATTTGTAGCATTTTTAAAATATGCTACATTTTCAACTAGTCTGTTTATGAAAAATAATGTTTTGAAATAGTTTTTCAAACGTGTTTACAAAAATAAAACTGCGTTTTGAAAATGATGCGTTTTTGAAAACGTTGCGTTTTGAAAAAGCTGCATTTTCAAAACATTGCACCAAACGAGGCCTAAGACTTCCAATTCCATCCGAATAACACCAAAGTTACAAAATTAATAACATAAAACTTATACTAGTTGTTGTATATATAAGTGTTCGTACCATAGGTACGGTGTTGGTATGAGATCAGTTTAATGAATGTTTGGGATAAACAAAACTCACAACTGATGTGATAATTAAAATAATACCTACAACTAAAGGTTTATATGTAATTGTAGAGGGGTAATTCAAATATAACTCATAACTGAGGGGTTCATTTGTAACTCACATACTTACGAATCAATCAGGACAGTTAGTTATATTTAGTACAATTCGATCAGGGCCACCAGTTAGACTCTGATCTGTTTTATAATATAGATATATCTAAAAGTGAGTCAACAAAATATTATTTAGTCATATGTCAAAAGTCTTGTCAAATATGTTTATTACTTACTAGTCCAATGACAAAATTATCAACGTTATATTTTCATAATGAAATCAATAACACAATATAAAATGACCACAAATTATTTACTCAATTACAATAACACCTCGTACTTAATACAAGCTAATATATAATTATCAATTGGAGTCGAAATTTGTACAATTAATGTCAGATAAACAAACAACGGACAACCTAGTATAACTTATTAATAATTAGCAGAATACTAGACTAGCTTAAGCAATCCGAAAATCACATTTCAATTTAGTGTTCGAAACTATTGTACACCTAATACAATTAAATAATGCACATATAAGTGAACCAAATAGTCGGGGTGTTATAGTTATGCACAAGACTAGTACCTAGCGCCTAGGCGGAGCGTAGGTGGGGCCTATAATTAAGGGCTAATTATAATATTTTTATTTTTTTAATATAATTTAATTAATAATAATTAAAACTTTCACATATACTAATAGTAAATATTAAAATAAATTTGGAGTCGAAGTTACAAAATGTGTATTTAAATAAGAAAAAAGGGAATAAACAAATAAAAGACAAGCCTGAGGGTTAATTTGAAAATAATCAAATATGGATGAATTGGAGTGTAATTTAACTATGGGGCACACTTAGGTCTCGTCTGGTGCAGCGTTTTGAAAACACAGTTTTTTCTAAATGCAACGTTTTTAAAACGTAGCATTTTCAAAACGTAATTTTTTTCTTGTAAACATGTTTGTAAAACTATTTTAAAACGCTATTTTTATAAACAAATTAATTGTAAACGCAATACATTTTTAAAACGCTCCAAATTGAAGTGTTTTAAAACGTTGTGTTTTAAAACACTGCATTAAAACACTTTTAAAGAGAAAACACTGCATTTTTACCAACGTTTTGGTCAAAAACGCTCTACCAAACAAGCACTTAATACAGCAGCTACAAAATATTTAATACAACACTTTTGAAAAGTATTTTACCAAAATACCCTTTACGTAATTTAATTTTTTTAGTTTTTTTTAAATTTAAATTAGCTAAAATTTAATTTTTTTTAATTAAATATAAATTAGCTAAAATTTATTATTTTTGTTTTTTTATTAAATTTAAATTAGCTAATTTAAAATTTAATAATTAATTTGATTTGAATTATGTTTAAATTTAAAAAAATAAACAAGTATAAAAAACCTTATTTGAACTGCCACCCAACCAGTCTCAAACCTTTACCCCTCATTTGGACTGTCACCCAATCGGACCCAAACCCATTCCCCCATTTGGATTGCTACCCAACCAGTTCAAAACTCATATTCCTCAATTTGGATTGCCACCCAACCAGCCTAAGCGTCCAGCCCGAACCCAAATCATTTTTGACTGCTACCAACCCAGTCCCAAACCAGTCACCCCTTTTGAACTGCCTTAAGCCCAGTCCCTAAACTTGTATTTTTTTTAAATTTAGACCTTATTCAAATCAAATTAATTATTAAATTTTAAATTAACTAATTTAAATTTAATAAAAACAAAAAAAATAAAATTTAGCTAATTTAAATTTAATAAAAAAGCAACAAAATTAATTTATGTAAAGAATATTTTGGTTAAATATTTTTCAAAATTGCTATATTAAACATTTTATTAATGTTGTATTAAATATCTATGTTTAACTATTTAAGACAGTATATATCTCTCGTCTCTCTCCCTCGGTCATAAATCATGTCTTCTATCCCCTCTCCACGCCAACAATTTTGGGAAAATCATCAAGAAATTTAGGAAAATCGCAAGCATCATCATCTCTCTCTCGGGTAGATCTATCACCTACGCCGCTTTGTCGCCGTCCATGCTCCATCGCAGAATAGGCAATCTTGTCCACGCTATCTCAATTGTATCTGTCCATCAGACTCCCTTCATCCCTACTGGTTAATCATTATCTGTGGATATGTCAAACAATAGCAACGATCAAAAACCATTCCCTGGTTTACCTTGTTCTGTTGCAAGAGTATCAAGAACAACCGGAGCTGATGAACCAGCCCATTTCATACTCAAAATAGAATCCTTTTCTGTCCTGTCTAGAGCAGGGATCGAAGAGTATGAATCAGAGGTTTTTCAAGCTGGTGGCTACAAATGGTCAGTTTTCTTCATTTACTAACTCCTTCCATTTGGGTTTATCTAAATCGGTAATATGTGATGTGACACATTTTTATTGGATGGAGTGTTAGGATCTATAAAATATCCAATTAATGAGAGTATGTCACATCATAGAGTATTTATATTTTGGTGTAAAATAAGAGTGGTCTTAATATTATTCTTCAAAAGGGTAATGATTGGACCAATCTTATTTTATACCAAAATATAGATACTCTGTGATGTGGCACATTTTTATTGGATGAAGTGATAGGATCCACAAAATGTCTAATTAATGTGAGTATACTACATCATAGAGTATTCATATTTTAATATAAAATGAGGGTGAACCTAGCATTGCTTTTTTGAAAAAATGACACTGTTAGTAATCTGCTAGTAATAAAATGACATTATTTTACTTTAATTTTTAAAAATTTACTCAGTAAAAAGTCCCAAAATAAAATATAAGAATAAAAACGGAAGGAGTAACTATATACGAAGAAGACCACACCTTTTGAGGTAGCTTTTAGGGTGAGAAGGTCGATAACACCCAACACCTCCGTCCCAAAATCAATGTTTGTTCTTAACTTTAAGAATATGATTGACCGTACATAGTGTTACATGTCAATATATTTATAATATTATGCGGTGGTGTTAAATCAATGGGTTCCATTGGTGAATTAGGGACAATTTGGGTAGTCTTTCTAAGCACGGATAAGGCTGTCTTCAACAAGGAAAATTTGGTCAGATTTTACCTCAAATTTAGTCCATTTTAGCACCAAATATTATTTTAACTCTAACCCACAACCCCAAATCTCATCCCAAATAGAATATTCGTTAGCATATTCTATTTTTATTTCTTTTACTTTATTTATCAACATGTACATTAATTTACTATTAACCTTTCAAATAATAATTATTAAGATTGCATAATTAATAATTTTAGTATATTTAATAGTTATATTTACGTTATTAATAATATTTAAAAATCAGTAATTTTTAAACTAAATTGAAGAAATATAATTTAATAAACATATAAGTACTTGAAAATACCATAAAAAATATTACAATCAATACAAAATATAACAATTTATTTAGTTTAAATGTGAAATTGGTGTTCTATAATTAGTATAATAATAATTTATTTATTTATTTGTAAACGAAATCTACAAATTATAGAAAAAATGTTATAAAATTATTGAATTAATAATGTTCAATGATTTAAAATACTTAATATTATTATTATTTATTTATATTATTTAATATTAGGTATTTATTAATTTTTAATACATTTAAATAAAAAAAATTATACTATAAATAATTTTAACAATTATATAATTATTAAAAATTAATTTAATGGCATGGGACTCACCAACCCCAAATTTGGGGTAGCACTGTAGCAAACCCCAAATTTGGGATTGGGTTTGGGGATCAGTTGGAGTAGCAACAGTATAAGTCAGTATTGACCAAACCCTCAAATCAGGGATTTGGGGGTACCGTTGGAGATGCCCTAAGAGACCATTATTTTTGGATGTCCCAAAAAATATATGAGACACTTACTTTGAGATGAAGGGAGTACTTGAATATAATGTCTGCTTTTCAAAGTCTATTTGACAAGAAAATTATTGATATTTAACATTTTATTTTCACAATAAAGTTATAATCATTGTAAGTTACCATGAGTATCATGTTTTATAGCTTTTGAAAAGACAAGTAGATTCATTGATGTTTTCATTTGAAAGAACAAGTAAATTTTGAAAATTTTAAATGGACCTTTTTTTTTAAGGAGGAAAAGATTAGTAAATCGAAAAATTTGGAATTTGGAGTACATCTTATGTATGACTTGTGCTTTCTTTTAATTTCAGGAGACTACTTTTGTATCCTGAAGGAAATGAGGAAGAAGATGGGCAAAATCATATCTCGTTGTATCTAGTCATAGTCGACATTACTAGCCTCCCCACTGGGTGGAATGTTCATGTTCACTTCACATTTTTTGTTTACGATCATGTTCGGAACAACTATATTACCATTCAAGGTAGTAAAATTCTAAACGAAGAGGGTCTTACTTTCTTGTTATGTTCCATGTCTTTGATCATGTCTAGAAATTGCCTGCATGTTCAGAGGGTCATCGTTAAATTTTTAATAAAAATTATGGGTCCTAGGGCCCCACTGTCCCAGAAAATCCAGATCAGCATGTCTAGATTTTTTACAAAAGTTAATGATATAGGCTTAATTTTAAGCGCAAATATAAGTACGATGGTCACATTTGCAATCTAAATGTATAATGGTCAAATTGATACTCCCTAAACAGTACAATAATTGAAAAATTAGTTTCACCTTTGAAAAACTATATCTAATGTGTGCTTTTGTGTAGTTGCTGATAGAAAGAAGACACAATTTCATGCCTTGAAGACCAAATCGGGATTTAGTAAATTACTTTCCCTGGATGGTTTCAAGGATTCTTCAAATGGCTACCTCTACAACGACTCCTGTGTGTTTGGGGCCGAGGTTTTCATTACTCCAAAATGTGCTGAAATGGAGACTTGCTTATCTATGATAGAGCCACCATCTTGTAACAATACCTACTCTTGGACAGTAGAAAATTTTTCGAAAGTTGGAGACAAGAAACTATACTCTCAGGAGTTCAAAGTTGGGAAACTCAAGTGGTATGGGGTGCAATTCCTAACTTATTCCTTTAATTTCTATTTTTGATATGGTTTAAAGTTGTTTCATTTATTTTCAAATGACTGATTATTAATTTGACTTAGCATGTTTAACATTATAAATTTGGAAATGTACCCATTTACTCGTTGGATCTGTCGATCATTTCAGATCTCCTAATTTGTTACATATTGCGTAAAAGTTGAATATTTCCTCTGAACAATACAGAAGCAATTAGTTAAGTTTTTTAATTTTATTTTTATTTTTTGCCAATCTGCTGTGAAAAATGTCCTGTCATAACAAATCTGAGTAAAATTTGTGTTGTATGAAACTATAATTTGATTTTATGGATTTTCTTGTTATTTCAGGAAGATAGTGCTTCTTCCCAAAGGAGAAGGCGAGGTCAAAAGAAAAAACCTATCCATCTATTTAGGAGTGTCAGATTGTTCCTCGTTTCCTCTTGGTTGGAGATTTTATGCAAAATACAAGCTTCGCGTGAAAGATCAAGTCGGTCATAATCACGTCGAAAAAAATAGTAAGATATTGTCCAGAGCTGTTCTATTTTTATCTACACATATGCTTATTTTCAGTTTATGTTCTTCATTTTGTTCTCTATTGAATTGTTTCATTAGTTTAAAATTGCTTTGAAAGCAACGTTCAAAATCCAAGTCTCTAGAGCATAAACTTAGATAAAACTTTGTAGGATATTGCATGGAAGAAACTAATAAACAACTTTGATCTATCTCTAAAGCTTAGATATTTGATTTCATTTGCCTGCTCATCATCTCTAGCTACAAGGCATATCAGCTTCCATTTATTAGCATGTGCTGCACCCTCCTATCCATATTTACAATTTGGAATAGACCTCCCTTATAAAGTTTATAATCCTTTTTCTTCTATATTACTCCCTCCGTTCCGGGCAAAGAGTCCCCATTCCTATTGTTTACATGCGGCTTCTTGTATACTAAAGTAGGCATTCCAGTCGCAAATGAAGAAGAGCATTTTTAGTCTTCTGCCTGGAAAAAGCATTTTTAGGGTCAGTTTGTTTGGCCCTTCGACTCATAGAAGGAGGGCCCCTATTTTCTCTGTTTAAGACAAGAAATGCAGAGATAGGACGCTACTCTTGTTCATCATGAAATTTTTTAAGAAAATGACATTTTGAGTAGTTTATTAGTAATAAAATTATACTTTTATGCTTTATTTTTTGAAAGTTGACTCTTTAAGTGAAGCATCCCAAAATGGAATTTTGGATTCTTTACCCGGAACGGAGGGAGTAGTTCTTTTACCTTTTCTACTTGATGTTCTGAATCTGTAAATCTTGTGTTCCATATTTCTTAATATTAATTTAATCTATATATTGTTGAAGATTCTTACGTCACTCTTTTGTAGCAAATCACTGGTTCTGTGACTCGATTAAGAGCTGGGGTTTCCCAGGATTCATGTTGCAAAGTGAGCTCAAAGACGGCTTGCTGGTGAATGATAATATCATTATTGAAGCAGAGATTTCAGCTGTGGGTACGATTAGAAATTCCACCTAACAAGCAGTCTACTATTTTGCATTTGAGAGACCTTAATCCACATGAAGATGTTTGTCCATTTTTGTCCATGCCATGAATATGTGAACGTAGCGATCAAGTGGGCTTTTTGTTCTAAGAGAACTTTCATCTACGTGGAAAATACTCTCTATTAACAAGATCAGGGGATTGGTTTTGGGTCATAATCCTCTTTTAACTGTTGATGGTATTGGTCAGGTTTTCTATTTCTGATGTGATTTTACTAAGTTGTAGTGAAACAGTGGCAACCTGATCTTTTCAAATATATGTTTATTATTAGTTAGTGTTTCTATTTGTGTTTTAAAATTAGCATTTTCACTTGTAGTCTTACATGGTTGGCTTTCTTCTGAATCTAATTCACACTGTATACTAAATGATTCTTCTTGATTATCAACCATAAGACCATCATACTCTTCTTCACAATCACTTGGCCAAGATAGTATAATGCCATCATAGCATTTTCTTGAGTTTTCTATTTCTTTATACAAATTAAATGCAGCAGTTGCACTTCTCGGTATGGATAATTTCTATTAGATCACTCACCAAAACAATGGTAAGTTTTTCTACAGTTAACAACCTTCCCTTTTCTTAAGAGTTTCTTGAGAACTTTGATGAACTTTCGAGATTTAAGGCTATTTCCACACCTTGAGCAACAAGACTTAGTGATCTCTTCTAGAGTCATATCTTTGGAGTTGGATCCTGAGGTAGTGCGAGCTAGAGAATATGGATTTGAGTACTGTTCATTGGTCCAAACCTCGTTGCATGGACTGCAAAGAAACAGTCGACAGTGGCTCGTTCCAGCAGTGAAGCGGAATACCGAGCACTTGCTATAACCGCTGCTGAACTTCGTTGGAAATATTTTATTAGCATGCGAGTTACATTACAACAACGGGATTTTCTCCGACTTTCCGACGAGTGACCAACTCGTAGATATCTTCACTAAGGGTCTTGCTCGTCTTCGTTTCTAATATTTTTGTTTCTATTTCAAATTTTTGAAAAAAATAGGAGAAATGGTAAAGGTCTCATAACCAATAATATATAAATAATATATATATATATATTGTGTATCTTTTTAAGAGAAATGAATTGAAACTCAAGGTCGATCAACTTAAATAAGGTCTAGCCTTCGAACTTTGATATATATATATATATATATATATATATATATGTGTGTGTGTGTGTGTGTGTGTGTATGTATGTGTATGTATGTATATATTAGGCCTGACAATTACAACCCACTCGTACCAAATCGAACCCGTTAATATTTTTGGATTGCACGTGTATTATTTTGACCAAAAATTTTACCCTTTTACCCATTTTCGATAACTACTATGAAATTTTGGGAGAAAATCGGACGGATTAAGGCGAGAGCCGTCCGCTTTAACACGTCACCCCAATTAAATAAGTTTGATATTCCCTTAGTTCAACCCAACCCGGATGAGAAGTTGCATGAGAAGTTGCTTATCCACATTTTTTTTAATAGTAGATGAAATCATGTGAATTATTATTCTACTGTTCAATTGGATATAATATACTATTATCAAAGTTGTAATGTGTTAATTTTTTTTGAAAAAGAATATAACTTTATGAAAAAGAAATAAAAATGTTTGTAAAAATGATTAGTTTTTGTTTTTCTTAATAACTGTGAAAGGAAATAAAAATGTTTGTAAAAAATTAGTTTCTTTTCATAATGAAACAAATTCAAACTTGTTTTTGTTTAGCAGAAAAAACAAAGTGAAACAACATGTGAAACAAAAAAAAAAAAAAATAGAAATGTTACCAAACACTACCTTAGGAACGAGTACTAGTTATTTATTTTTTTATTTTACTAAAATACTACTCACTTTATTTTTAAATAATTGTCAATTTAGGCCTGACAATTGAGTGAGTTGGGTTGGGTTGGAATAAGTAATGGGTTGAAACAGGTCAAAACTCATTAGAACCCAAATGTTAAATAGGTTGAAATGGGTTGGGTCGGAATGAGTTGGGTTGAAATATGTAACGGGTTAAAGCGGTCGACCCATCTCAACTCAACAAATTTCTCCCCAAAAACTTAAATTTATAGCATAAAATGTCACGGGTCAAAATGGGTAACGGGTCCGACCTGCTTTAACCCGATCCAATCCAACCCGTTAATATTATTGGGTCGAAACAGGTTACCCGCTTCCACCAAAAAATATTAATGGGTTTGGTTGGGTTGGGTGGGTTAATGGGTGATGGGTTACAATTACCAGGCCTAATCGTCATCTTTGATCCGGCATATTGTTAAAAAAAGTAATTAATTGAATTATTAATATTGATGTAATGTGTGCTTTCCTTCAATACCTTTGAACATGTAGCCATAATCAAAGTATGTAGAAAAAAATAATAGTAGAGTGGTAAAAGTGTTTTTCTTAAAAAGAAAATTTTGAAAAAGGATAATGATTTTAGAACGAACAAAAAAGAAAGTGAGGACAATTATTTACAAATGGAAAGAGTATTTTTTATTTGTCCTTCTTTCATTTTTTGTTTGTTATAAAATAATTGTCCTTTTTTAAACTTTTTTTAAAAGAAAATATTTTTATCATGTTACCCTTACTTTTTCTACATACTTTAGTCATGGTCACATGTTCAAGTGCATTAACCATACATTAAATCAATATTTATAATACACTTAATTATTATTTTTTTATAAAGTGTGTCGAATTAAAGAGGACGATTATTTGAAGCACGGATTGAAAAGATTTTGTGGTTTGTTCAAATTTTTTCCACTATCTATAATACAATACAGCTCAGTATTGCACGCTTACAATTGACTTGGGATAAAAAGAGGTCAGGATTGCGATTACAATTTTACGGTTGGGATAAATCCAAGAGGCCCTTATTTTCCTTTACGGTGATCACATGTGCGAATGAATACATTATTATTTTACATTTACTCTTTTACTGAGATATTACGGTTTTACAGTTAATATTTTACGGTTTTATAGTTAATATTTTACGGTTTTATAGTTTTACAGTTTTATGGTTGCGAAAGTTTGTATTTGTATTTTTTTTCTTTTTAATTGTTATCGTAATTAACTTAATCAATTAAATTTTTTTCCGACCCCTAATTTCATATACAAATTAAAAAAACGTAAGTTTTGTAATTTGATTTTTTTTTCTTTTTAACTGTTATCGTAATTAACTTAAGCAATTTAATTTTTGTCCGGCCCGTTTTGTCCGGCCGCAATTTTGTATACATACTTTTAATTAATCTCTCTGTTCCGGGCAAAGAAGCCCCGTTTGAAAGTCAATTTTTTTAAGAAAATAATATTTTTAGTAGTTCATTTCTACAGTATATTTTTGTTGACCCGTTTTGTCCGGCCGCAATTTCGTATACAAATTTTTAATTAATCCCTCTGTTCCAAACAAAGAGGCCACGTTTAAAAGTCAATTTTTTTAGAAAATAATATTTTTAGTAGTTCATTTCCACAGTATTTGCTTCATTTATTGATAAATTTTCAAACTGGCGCCGTGTCATCGGCACGAGTAAGAGTACTAGTATTAACACAATTTTGCTCATGCCAAAGTCGAGTCATTGTTACCTACGTGTGATGCACCGTGTCATCTGATTGGCGCGTAAATTACAGACGCCCCAAAAGAAACCGGACCATTTCTCACTCCCATGTCTGCAAGACTGCAACTAGTTAGGCCCACCTCCAGTAACTCTCTCTCTCTCTCTCTCTCTCTCTCTCTCTCTCTCTCTCTCTCTTTCTCTCTTTTTCTCTCACTCTTACTCTCTCCAGTCTCCTCCATAGCAGAAACTTGTGTATGACGGTCTTATAGATATTTTTTGTAAGATGAATCTTCTTTATCTAACCCACCACGTGTTAGTGGGTTGAACTGCGAGAGAGTGAAGCTATGTCTTACGAATTAAAATCCGTAAGATGGTCTTATAGGAGACCTACTCCTCCATTTACCTTTTTCTATGCTGTTTTCAATTTTTTTAATTCATTCATTTGGAATTTACCGTATAATTTGTACAATAATTCAACAATTTATTCATTTTTTAATTCATTCAATTTTTAAATTTATATTTTAGAATGTACGATATATTAATTTATACACAAGTTCAACAATTAATATATTCATTAAAACGTGGTCAAATTTTGGATATTAGAAGTTCGTTGGTCAAATCAGTTATCCTCAATTTGTATGATGGTCAAACAAGTAATTAAATCTTAGAAAACTATAAATGAATTAATTTGTTTCAAAAGTATAAAAATAAATAAGTGAGGTATGAAAAGTATCGTGGTTCCACTATGAACAAAATTAAGAAACAAAATGAATGGAAAGACATCTATACATAATACATATATAAAAGGAGATGAGCAAATAATGAAAATATCCAGTCAAAAGTGACTTTCTAAATTTAGAAACATTTATAATTTGTATATTTGTCAATTGTTTTTTGGAAATTAGAATGAAAATCAATTAATGAACTTGATAACAACTCTTCAGATTCAAATGATTTTACAAATATCTTTAATGCATTTAATGTAAACAAATTATATAACATTTAATAAAGTTCAATATGATTTACAAAATGGCAAAAAATACAATATCAAAATAATATCAAATATTGAATAATTTATTATATATACGATTTCACATTTCTTTTTTTAATTTTATATATATTTTTTTACATTTGTAATTAGCATATTAGCTTCTAAATCTTCACAACAGTAATATAAACTCACATAAATAAGATTAAATGATAAACAATCGATTCAATATAAATTATTTGCCACAATTATTAATAATAATCTTGACAAATAATTACAATGCAGTATTATTCAAATCAGTTTAAAACTATAAATTAAAGTAACATAGTTACTTTCAATCACTAATGAATTAGTTAATGATTTACTAAAGAAATATTTTTGGTAAACGTCTAAAATAATGATAATATTTTTTTCGTTTAGTAAAAAATGAATTATGTCATTAACATGTTTACTAAATAATATGTTGTTCAACATAGAATATTATCATTACCTCATGAAATATTTAATATTTTAACTAACTTTATTTAAAAGTTTTTGTTTGATGTAATAAGAAATATAAAAGATGGATGTCAGATAAATTTGTTAATAGACAAAGACAAATTAGTAAAAGAACACACACATTAAATTAATGTTTCTTTAAGGAGTATATAAAATGATTGTCAACCATAGTTATTTACAACTGTATGAAGTGTATAAACTAAATTAAAAAAATATTTTGATTCAAATCATTTTATTTAGATGTTTTAAAGCTTAATTTATGAGTAATATGAGTAGTTTTATGAAAAGTTTAATTTTTCTTCATTCTTATAAATTTTAGATTCTTATAATTCTAAAATTTAAATATTTTTAGAACCAGTTTGTTGTTCGAGATGCTTAAGTATTTTTATTATTCTAAAAAATGTTTTCTATATTTTATAACAAGTTTATATATCAATAATATCAATAAATTATATAACAGTCAGATTTCAAATAATTTATTCCATACAACAGTAATATAAACATACATAATTATGACATATTATGAAATTTAAGGACAATTTCATATAAATTAATAAATATAAAAGACAAATTAGTAACTGCGTATCTATAAAATAAATTTACTCTTAACACTTACTTGCCACCGATAATGGTAATAGTCTAGAAAAATAATTAGTGTATAAAGTATTATGTACTACTCATATTGTCATTCAAATATTTTGTGTTTAACCGTCGAATACTTATAAAAATTCAAGCAATTTTATATGTAAAATCTATAGATCGTACATAGGCTAAGGTTAGATTGAACAAGTAATTGAAAAATTTATAAGAAAATAAATATATATCTGACCCAAGGGGTGGGAGAGATGGCAAGACTAGGAGCCACATTTACCTATCAAAAAATAGATAAATAAATAAATATTTACATATATATATATATATATATATATATATATATATATATATATATATATAAGATTTTTTCTACTCAATTTTAATCAAATTTGAAGCTAAAAAATAAAATTCCTAATATATTTGTCTAGCATACATGTTCAAAAATCCAAGTATAATGTATGCAAAATAAAAAAAAACCTAAATTAACAAATAAAAATCTTAATATATTTGTCCAGCCTACATGTTTAAAAATTCAGGTCTAATATTTGTAAAAAAAACTTTAACCTATTAAAGTTAGTTTACAAAAGATAAATATTTATTCAACTTAATCGGTAATATGCCAAGGTTAATTTGAACTTTAATTTTACAAATATTTACCAAAATATACAGATCTAGGATGGTTTTCTCCATTTTCATAAGATCTGAAGTCAAAAGTGCATAACTGATGTTTATTTTTCTATGTTTGTCAAAATTAAATTTATAAAACAAATGTCAAACATAAAAAGTTGGAATCAGAATTTTTTTAATCCATTTTGAAAAAAAAATTGGAAAAAATAAATCATATGCTTAAAAAAAATCAGATATGATAGATCTATGTTTATATTTTTATAAATTGCTTTTTAAAGTAAAGATGTATATTAATATGTAATTGGATATAATTAATTAACTATATGATATGTATATTTTCCATACTTAGTTAAATTAAACTCTCAATTTTTTTAATACTATTCGAAATTCAAATTTGTATCATACGAATTTCTCTCAAAATTTTATTTTTAAAAAAATAAAAAAGAAATAAGAAACCTAACAGTGAAATGGTTTGAAGATATTCAATGTTAGGGTTTATTGAAGGGATGATGTTGCTACATATTCCAAAAAATGGAAGGGGACCTAGCAAAATATAAACTTTATGTTATAGGACTTCTCCCAAAACACACTAAGAATCTAGACTCAATAACTTTTGTTATTGAATAGTTGTATAAAAATTATGTTACATAATATATTATTCATAACATTTTAGAGTTGGAGGTTCTGTTTAAAGTCTGTTATTTCAACTTCAATTCCTTTTTTTATTAGATGTAACAAACAGTTTGATATTTGACTATTTAATATCTATATATATGCTATTAATGAGCCAGAGGCGCGCTAAGGATCATTTTCTCAACACACTTTGATGCATCAATTTGTTAATCACAATGCATTAATTTGAATCGCGATACACAAATTGGATTTGTGATCCATAAATTGGTTTCAATTAGGGTTCTAATGCACAAATTGGAATCTCGATCCTTAAATTGGATTTTATTTTGTGGATTGCGATGCAAAATTGATGATGTCTAAAATCCTGATGTACAAATAGGATTCGATTTGTGCATTGTGATGCAAAATCGATGCATGAAATGATACTTTGTGCGCACGTGTTCGGTTCATTAACGGTATCATAGTATTTTCTCCCAAAAAAATGCCTTGAAAACTTTTAAAAAGGAGCCGACTTAATTTCACCCCAAAAAATTTACTCACCCCTAATTATCGTTGTGGTGTAATTTATATCTTTCAAAGCAAAAGTGATTGGATCAAGGACATATCGGGCCATCTAAAGCTTTTGTATTTTAATTGTTCAAATAGTATAATTAAGGATAAGTCAGTCCCAAATTTTTTTTTTTTTTTGTTTTTATCTTTTTTTTTTATAATGGAAATGTTGTTTCTTTGAAACATATTTATACTTATGAATTTTTAAATGAAATCAAATGTTCTATAAATGTTAATCATGTGTTGAATGAATGTTGGAACTTCGGTAATATTGTTAGGTAACATATATATCATAATTTTAATCTTTGCGTTAAAATTATTTAACTAATATATATATATATATATATATATATATATATATATATATATATATATATCGAATTTATAATATTTAGTTACAATTAGTTGTCTATTTTGTTATCATTAATTTTTTTATTTATATCAACGTATTAGTTATTTTATTTACTTTGAATTTTATTATATGTTAGTGATAGTCGTAATAATTGTACATGTTCAACGATAAATGTTGTATATAAAGAAGTATTCCAAATTTATAATAACTTTTTCAAATTTATGTAATTTTCTTTTTCTATTATTTTACTGTTTATTATAGTTTATTTATTTTGTTCATATTAAAGTTTTTAATTGTATATTATTCAACTTTAATTGAGTATATGATTTTACATCTGTACGTACAAACCGTGCAACGCACGGGTGTATCACTAGTCTAAGAATAAAATAAAAGGCAAACTACACAATTGGTCCATGTAGTTTTGGGGTTCTTGGCTTTGCATCCCTACACCTCGTAAAGGGTCTCTAAACTGAAAACTTTTACACCATTGGTCTTTTTGTCAACTTTTAACTGTTAAATACGATCACGTGCCACGTATGTGTATTAGTGGATGGGCAAAATAGACAATTCATTTTGCAAAAGTACATGGACCAATTATGAAATATAAATAGAAAGAGTTAATGGTCCCAATACCCATACTCACATCAGTAGGTGAAACAAAACAAAAGGGTCATTTGAAGCGATTGAAGCAAAATTTGGTTAGGGTTTTCTTAGGGTTGGGTTTGATTCCCCTAAACTCCTTCAATGACGTGGATTCAAAGAAAAAGAGGTGAAGTGTGGGATGTTGATGAAGTTTTTAGTAAGTATTTCTCTGTTTCTTCTATGTAATTTAATTATTTTTAATTATTTGCACTATAATGGGTTTTTAACTTCTTTTGTGTCGTGAGTCAGGATAGGGTTTAGGGAAAATGCATTGTTTAGAGACATCGCATCTCCAATTGTTGTAAAAAAAAATCTATATGGTCTAATTAACTCTTTGTTCCATTCCATTGGAACTTGAATGGATACTTCACACCAACTACGGCCTAGTTCTGCACCTCCCACTTGTGTTTTGGATTAATACTAAAGACGATTCCCTTAATTGGCAACAACTTGGCCTGAATTTAATATACTCTTGAGAGATACTATTGCACCGGCTTGATACATAAATAAAATGAATCTCAATCAAATGAATATAAGCAAACAACACATATGTGACCAAAACACCTCTTTCGAAAATCGTATTTGGTCTAAGATAAGCAAAGGTGGGAGTGTTAATTAAGGTAAGGTAAAAGTAGGCATGAAAAAATTGAGCATTTGTTAGCACAACATGTAGCTTTCAATCAACCTCATTATAGAATAACCATATAAGGAATATCCTATTGAAATCTCAGACAATAACTGAAGTACACTAAACAAATATAAACACAAAATATATCTGCATATCAAGCTATAGGTTCTGCAAGATGAAATAAAGAATACATGGACCTTACTGGGATGAGAGTTGGTTGTAGTGATAATGAAATGAGAGTAGGTTGTAGAGGTGATGGCTCACATTTAAAAGTTTCTTTGATGTTGGCTCTTTCATTTTGTCTAGGTTATTGCTTTGGAGTAGTAGCATAACTACTGGAGTAATAGCATAATTGCTTACTGCATGAGTGCATGTACAAGTATGTTTGGGGTAATTACTAATTAGATAATTTATGTCTATCACCCAACTATGTACTAGAACCAAAAAAAAAAAAAAAGAGGCGCTTCTTACTGTGCACGTATTGCTTTGGTGTAGCAGCACAACTACCTACTGCCTATACAAGTATGTTTGGAGTAATTAGATTATTTCTTTCTATCATCCAACTGTGTAATAGAACCAACAACAATAAAATACAATAATCAACAATCCACACTAGGTTTGAGTTCAGATTTAAAACCTTGGCAGATACACCCAAGATTTATACATCGCAAGAATGGATATTCTAACTTCCAACCTAAACTGAGAATATACACACATTAGAGAAATGGCACTAAGTTAGGAAGGATGGAGAAAAACAACGTGTTTAATCATTAATGTGTTATAAATAGCTACTTCATACAATCATATATTCTGCAAGCCATGTGTTTTTTTTATAAATACTTATGCAAGGAACTTTTCTCCTGTACGTGTGATCAAATTATCAAATGATCATGACTTTTAAAATGGAATAAGGGAGTATTGAGAGAAAGAGAGTGGGCTGCTGTGGAGTGAGAGAGCGAGGAGGAAAGTTCATAAATTAGAGGAAGTGAATTAGGGAGGGAGTGATTGTTTTTGGGAATAAGGGATGAATGTGAGGGAGTGGGAAATGATGTGATTTGGTTAGGGTGGTTGTAGGTAGGGTTGCAGGTTAATTATGGGGTTAAGAGTTGTTAGGGTGAAAATGGGATTTGATTGAGGAATGGAGTTTGTGGAATGGAAGATGAAAAAATGGAAAAGGAAATGACACAAGGGTGGCTGCTGCCTTCTTTTCTTTTCTTTTTGTTTGTTTTGTCTTTCTCTTTCCTTTTTTTTTTTTTTTTCCTGTTTTCATCTATTTTTTGATTTCTTTTTTCTTCTCTTTTCTTCTACCACTAGTGTTGTTGCCTCTGCATTTGAGTGATGTTGCAACTTGGATTGACCTAGTTAGAGATTGAACTGCTAAACTGTGACACAGATTTTAGGTATTGCTCATTGGTCAAATCGTTTGATTATTTAATTATGGTCACATGTTCAAGAGAATTAACCATACATTAAACTAATATTTATAATACAATTAATTATTATTTTTTAATAAATTAAGTGTTCCGAATTAAAAAGGACGATTATTTGAAGTACGTATTAAAAAGATTTTACAGTTTGTTCAAATTTTTATATTAACACAATTTTGCTCATGCCAAATTCGAGTAATTGTTACCCACGTGTGATGCACCGTGTCATCTTATTGGCGTGTAAATTACAGACGCCCCAAAATCATGCGAAACCGAACCGTTTCTCACCCTTATGTCAGCAAAACTGCAACTAGTTAGGTCCGCCCCCAGTACCTCTCTCTCTCTCTTTCTCTCTTACTCTCACTCTCTCCAGTCTCCTCCATAGCAGAAACTTGTGTATGACGGTCTTATAGATATTTTTTGTAAGATAAATCTTCCTTACCTAACCCATCATGTGTTAGTGGGTTGAACTGCGAGAGAGTGAAGTTATGTCTTACGAATTAAAATACGTAAGACGGTCTTATAGGAGACCTACTCCTCCTCCATTTACCTTTTTTATATTGTTTTCAAATTTTTTAATTCATTCATTTGGAATTTTCCGTATAATTTGTACAATAATTCAACAATTAATTCTTTTTTTAATTCCTTTAATTTTTAAATTTGTATTTAAGAATGTACGATATATTAATTTATACATAGGTTCAACAATTAATATATTCATTAAAACATGGTTAATTATTATTTTTGACCATCGTAACCGATTTGACCAAATCAATTACGCTCAATTAGAACGTGGTCATATTTTGGATACTAGAAGTTCGTTGGTCAAATCAGTTATCCTTAATTTGTACGATGGTCAGACAAGTAATTAAATCTTAGAAAACTATAAATGAATTAATTTGTTTCAAAAGTATAAAGATAAATAAGTGAGGTATGAAAAGTACGGTGGGTCCACTATGAACAAAATTAAGTAAAAAAATGAATGGAAAGACATTTGAGAATAAAATAAAAGGTAAACTACACAATTGGTCCATGTAGTTTTGTGGTTCTTGGCTTTGCATCCATACACCTCGTAAATTGTCTCTAAACTGAAGACTTTTACACCATTGGTCTTTTCGTCAACTTTTGACTGTTAATTACGATCACGTGCCACGTATGTGTATTAGTGGATGGGCAAAATAGACAATTCATTTTGCAGAAGTACATGGACCAATTATGAAATATAAATAGAAAGAGTTAATGGTCCCAATACCCATACTCACATCATTAGGTGAAACGAAACGAAAGGGTCATTTGAAGTGATTGAATCAAAATTTGGTTAGGGTTTGCTTAGGGTTGGGTTTGATTCCCCTAAACTCCTGCAATTACATGGATTTGAAGAAAAAGAGGTGAAGTGTGGGATGTTGATGAAATTTCCAGTAAGTATTTCTCTGTTTCTTCTTTGTAATTTAATTATTTTCAATTATTTGCACTATAAAGGGTTTTTAGCTGCTTTTGTGTCGTGAGTTAGGGTAGGGTCTAGGGAAAATGCATTGTTTAGAGACATGAAATGTTGGTAGTTTGTATATTTGTCTGTAAAGTTTTATTTAGTTTCTAAAATTGTTACTTTTTTGTAAAGTGTTATTTGTTTGTCTGTTGTTTTGGTCATTGCATCACATTGCTCTATTTTGCTGATTTTTGTATTATTATTTGTACAGTAAATTGATGTTGTTAGTTATCAGTTTCAGGCCCTTTATATATGCCCTTTATATATAGTCAATTTAAATTTCTCTACATTAGTGAGTAGAAAAAGATAGGACATGCCGTTCCCTGTGTTCGTATCAATATCTAATCTAGGTTGTGTTTTTGCATTTACCATAGATCCTGACTCAGATTGGTTCAGCATTAAGTTATACGATAGTGGAGAGTTTGACTACATTCCACAAATGATTTATAGTGGGGGCTTTATTTATTAAGTAGGCTTTTGTCATCCTAATGAAATGTTAATTCAAGAGATAAACCAGATTATTAAGGGCCTTTGTTATGATTGGATTATGTTTTACCATTATAAGGTTCCCACATTGCACCTTAAATATGGGTTGAAAGCTTTAGGAACAGATGATGACATGATGGTTGTTACCCAGATAGGAAAGAAATATAAATTAATTAAGGTGTATTTGGAACATGATGCCCCTATTTGTGATGACTTCTTTGTGGGACCAACACTCAGAAGCTCTATAGTTATTTGAGGAGTCTAATATGTTAGATGAAAATAGAGCAACACTTAAACAATTGTTACTAACTTGTAATGTGGATGATCTTGCTTATGTTGTGGTTTTTTTTGAATATGAGTATCGAGCTGAAATAAGAGAAAAAGAACAAAACCATTGTGGTACAGAGTTGGATTACGTTTTGATTGATAATGCAGAGTTAGAACATCTAGTTGATGTTGAACCAACTCATGAGGTTGAGGTTGATCATGATGATAATGCAGACTTTGAATTTGAACATGAGCATTCTGAGGTTGAGGTTGAACATGATGATGAACATTCTGAGTCTGATGAGGATCATAATCATTTTACTAACCTTGAGTATAACTGGTCAAGTAATGATACTAATGATGTAGAGTTTGAAAAAAATATTGACACATCACTTGAGTGGGCATGTGTGTGATGAGGACATCCCCAACAACAACAACTCAACACCGATGCCGACAACCGTTGGACCAATCACAAGAGCTAGAGCCAAGAAAATCTGTGAAGAAGTCAATGGCTTAGTTTGTGAGACAATAGAAATGGAAGCAAGAGCAATGAACCATGAAGAGAAGACCTTGAAGTGTCAAAGGAGGCTGATGAACGTGATTCAGAACAAAGAAGATCGAGGCTGACATGCTGGAGAGCTTGCGGACGCAAGGTCAAATAGGGCTTGCGGCCGCAAGGCAAGACATTTTTCGGGCTGACTTTCTGCCGACCTTGTGGACGCAAGGGGCCAAGAGGCTTGCGGCCGCAAGGGTCCCCAAACTGTCGTTTTACTGCTTTGTAAATTAGGGTTTTCTGTCAAACTTTACCCTAATTCCTTAGTACGAGTCTGCAGCTTAGTTTAGGTATAAATAGGGGTTTTCTTTCTATTGAACAACAACTTTGAGTATTGTTATTTTGTGAGTTTTATCAAAACTTATTGGTTCTTCTTGAACTATTGAGAATATACAGGTGTGAAGCTTGTGTGTTCAATTCTTGACTTATCAATTGATTCTTCCATATCAATTGTGGCGTCTTTCACTATACTTAGGTTCTTCAATTGCTACGAGTGTGGGTTGCGGCTGTACATGCCAAGGTTCTATTCGTGCTAATTGTTGGGTCGAGGTGTCACCCCCGCAAAACATCCTTCGATCCCTAGCTTCCACCGCGTGAGTAAATCGTTCTTCAACGAAGCCTTCCGAGAAGATCGTATCATTTTTGGTATCAGAGCAAAGGTTCGTCCATAATCTATCATGTCTTTAAATTGTTCTTAACTAGTAATTTGTTTCTTTCTCTTCTTCCTTCGAACTAGGATCATCAATCCTACGTTTGTTCGTCATATTTGTGTTTTATTTGTTCTTTTCAAAACCTGAAAATCTTTCTAGGGTTATAAACTCAAAAAAATAAATTATCCTGTTATTTGTGTTGCTTGCTGAAATTCGGTAGAGCCAAAAAAAAAAAATACAAATCTCCGGACAAAAAAAAAAGGAGAAAGGGAAAGGAGAACATTACCAGTGACCGAATTGAAAAGTGAGATTGTGATTTTTTTTAAAAAAAATATTTACTGTTCACAGCACTGTTCATAAATTTGCTGTTCATCGTTACTGTTTGGGCAGATTTTTCGGATAGCTTTAAAAAAAAAAAATATATATATATATATATATATATATATATATATATATATATATATATATATATATATATATATATATATATATATATATATTTCGAATCAAATTGTGGATTCGAAAATTGAATCTTCTGATCAAAAGCCTTCTATACGTTGTGCGTCTTCGTTTCTTCAAATTTCTTTCTCTTGAATTAATTCTCTATACGTTATCAATTGTTGAGTCTTGTGTTGAACTGCCACTTGATTTGCACTTGTTAATACTTGATAGTTCTTTTAGAACCCTAAAGTTTTGATTTGAGTGATAAATTTGGTGTGATACACGAGTGGAGAGATACACGTAAGGGAGTTTTGGTGAGGAAATTAAAAATGACAAATGATAATAAATTGTTCATGGAAGCCATGATGGCTAAGATGGAAAAGATGATGAGGGAACAAAGGGAGAAGATGCATGAGGTGATGGGTAAGATGAGTGAGGAGTTTAATGAGAAACTTGATGTGATAGGTAATGCAAGTAAGAGTCAAAGTCCAATTGAACCTAAAGAAATACCTAAACGTAACCTAGAGGAAGAGTTCAATGGAGAGGATTGGAACTCAAATGATAGGAGAGACAGAAATATATGGGGAGGAAATAGAGAAGATGATAATATGAACGGGATAAAATTGAAGGTGCCTACTTTCACGGGTAAAAATGATCCAGAATTATACCTAGAATGGGAGATGAAGATGGAGAGAATCTTTGGGTGCCATAACTATACCGACTTGAAGAAAGTCAAACTAGTCGCCATTGAATTTTTCGACTATGCTGCGGTTTGGTGGGAAAAGATGAGGGTGGATAGAGCAAGATATAGGGAACCTCAAGTTGAGACTTGGGAGGAGATGAAAAGAGTGATGAGGAGACGGTTCATACCATCTCATTATTATAGGGACCTACACCAAAAACTACAAACCTTGAGGTAAGGGACTAAGAGTGTAAAGGAGTACTATAAGGAGATGGAGGTTGCTATGATTAGAGCACACGTAGAGGAAGATAGTGAGGCAACCATGGCCCGCTTTCTAATGGGGTTAAATAAGGAGTTTGCCAATGTAGTGGAGTTGCAAACGTATGTTGACATTAATGAACTGGTTCAAAAGTCCATTAAGGTAGAGCAACAACACAAGAAGAGGGGTAATGCACGGGTTTTCCCTAACTCTAATTAGAAGCCTAATTATGGAAATCAGAGGGAAGATAAAGTTGTTGTGAAGTCTAGGTTTGAAACACCAAAAGTTACAACATCTACACCTACTTCTACTTCAAAACCCGAACACACTAGAACCAAGACAAGAGACATTCGATGTTACAAGTGTCAAGGTATGGGGCACTTTGCCAATGAGTGTGTGAACAAGAAGGTATTGGTTATGAGGGAGAATAGAGAGTTCTCATCCGAGGATGAGGAGGAGGCGTGTTCACAAATACCACCTTTAGAGGAGGTTGAGGAGGAGATAGTAGATAGGGTGAGTTTGGTGACTAGGAGGGTAATGAATGTCCAAGCTAGAGAGGAGGATGAGACTTTGCAAAGGGAGAACATATTTCATACTCGTTGTCAAGTGAAGGGTAGGAACTGTGGAGTAATCATAGATGGGGGGTAGTTGCACTAACGTGGCTAGTACTACCATGGTTAAATGATAGTGGAGAGGTGAAGTTGAATAAGCAAGTGATGGCACAATTTAAGATAGGAAGATATGAAGATGAGGTGTTATGTGATGTGGTACCTATGCAGGCGAGTCATACGTTGCTAGGGAGGCCTTGGCAATTTGATAGGAAAGTTCACCATGATGGGTACACGAACAAGTACTCATTTGTTTTCAACAACAAAAATATTATACTTGCACCACTTACTCCAAAACAAGTGTATGAAGATCAGCTTAGTATACAAAAGAGTGTGGCTTGTGAGGAAAAGAACATAGAGACAAAAGAAGCCGAACAAAAGGAGAGATTGAGAGAAAACAAGAGTGAGGGGCCGGCTGAAAACATGAGAGCTAGTAGTATGATAGCCGAGCAAAAGGAGAGAAAAGTGAGCAATAAAAATATAAAAGAGAGAAATGAGGGGAAAAACCAAGAGCAAAAAGAAAAGAGTTTCTATGCTAGAGCAAGTGACGTAAAAAAGGCAATGTTTCTTAACAGGCCCATGATCGTACTTATGTATTGTGACGACCCGACCCGGATCCCAAGACGAGATCCCAAGGTCGTGCCGTCAGGACAAGCTAAGAGACAAACAAGCACCTGTTAAGCATAATGGTGCGTGACAAAAGATGAGCCAACAAGCTCAAGACAGGAAGGCAAAGCCATAACGGCGAAGTGAACCAACAAAAACTAAAACCTGCGGAAGCAAAAACAAAATGGGACCCGAGCTAACAAGCTCCGAAATAAAAACAACCAAAGAGATAGTAAATCTTTCGGCCCAAAAATTCGACGCACGTGACGCAACATTAGACACGCACAACAAACCATCGGCAACTAAAGGCCGGCAAATCAACAAATTCCCAACCTGATAAACAACCACTCAACGGCTAAAACATGCCGGAGGGACAATTCAACTACAACAATATTATTTCAAATGCTAAACCACCAACCAAGATCTCACGACTAAAGCTGTCGGAGATAGAAACAACAATAACTCAGTACTAGAATAAACGAGCCACACTTGCTCGAAATGACAACGGAAATAACTTCTAAAAGATACAACAACTCGGCTATGATAGCCGGCTCCCAAATAACACAACAATCAAATACTAATATAATCTACCCAAGTAAAGTCTACATAACTTTACATCCGTGTCTCACAATTAATTAATAACAATAATAATAGTAACTCCAAGCTTATTGCCCGGAAGACCACCTGCTAGAAATCGCTATCCGAAGTCGCCGCGCGTACTAACGGGATCACTGCACACACTAGGGAAAACAACCACACGGAGTGAGTTATAACGACCCAGTAAGTTACTAAATGCCACTGTATGGCATATCATGTCATGGCATGGCATAATGCACAAGCATATATAAGAATCATGGTATCATACTAGTATACCAATAAGAAACATGTACTTAATTATCAAAGCACATAAACTCACATAAACCATGTAGCATAATGTCTTTCATATAAATGCTCATAATTAAACATGTGTAACAAGAAACGTAAATCGAACCGTTACAACCAAATCCGGGTCCAACACCCAACCAAACTTACCATGGGATTCATCCTCAAACCAAAATCCGGGTTCACACCCAACCAATCATACCTTGGGTTTCATCCCCAAATAATCACAACACATCAGTTTTCCTTTAATGAGTACTCGTTACATTCATCCAACCTAGGATGAGAAATGAGAGCTCGATGTCAGGCTAGATGGCATAACTCGAGATCACATCCCACTATTGGCCAAATAGTGAGGAGAAAGGGAACCAATGTAACGATTCATAGCGAATGTTTCCAAAGACTATGAATCGTCCCATTGCCGACACTACAACCAAACCCGCCAGCTGGACTTAAACCAAAAATGCTCAAGTATGTATTTACTTGCATAAACCAAATGAGACCAAGTTCATTAATATCGGGCTCATCAAATCATGTAGGACATAATGCTCTACAAACTTCCATAACAATGCACTTATTTGCATATAATCAAGTAGGACATAATGCTCTACAAGTCACATAATCCATGCACATATTTGTATATAATCAACATGTTCAACCATCTTATAAGTTTAGTTCAAGAACCCCATATTGAGGTACTCATAAGTCCCCAAGTTATCACCCAATCAATAATAGCATGCAAGCTCAATAAATCATAGTGTGAGGTCTATAATAATCCTCTACTCAAGATCAAACCAAAGACTACTACGTCAGTCTAAGAATATCTACAACTCAAGACTTAATATTTTAGTCTTTATTTTAAGCACACCAGACTCAATCGTAGTCCTAATCGTCGTATATAATCAACATCTCTAATACCATACTCAAGAACCTCAAGGCTACTCCATAGTCACTTTCTCACAAGTGTTTTTATATGCACACGACCAAATTCCTTAATAAGAGAATTCTTTCTTAATCTTCTCTTAATTATACCCGAGACCATAGGTTGGTCTCAAATGCTCCGTGCTCTAACAAGCACGCTCAAAGTATATTCCAACTATGTCATTATAACACGAGTGTCTCATTTGGACACAAAACGAGATACATCGGTGCACACAAACAAGATCAACCAAAACCCAATGATAGTAGGGTTTCAATCCAAGGCTTATTATCATATTATTGGCCTTACGACGACTCCGTTGAGTCTTTATACTACATTTCATTCTTTATGTGTTTCATAAATCCACACTTTAATATTTCATTAAAGTTTGCAACAAAATCCCAATGTTCATTCGGGCTTGGTTCCCAAGCCTAAAAATCCATATAACTCATCATATTCATAATTCCATTTAAAGTTTGGAGACTATGCCTTTCATAACGTTAATCAAACGAAACCCAATCGTCGTAGGATTTCAACCCAAGTTCGTTTAGCACATTATCGAACTTATAATGACTCCGTTGAGTCTAATGTATACTTTCCAAAAATTTAGGACATAAAATCATGGGCTACAATACCCTCCTATGTGCATGCTAATATCAATGATAATATTCCCAAGTTCATTAAACCCACATAATCCCAACAAAACACTTAGTTAGGCAACATGGAGCAAAAATCACATTTCAAGCATAAACCCATTTAGGTCACTTCACCAATCATGCTCTCAAGACTTGAACAAATTACATAGAATGGATTAATATACTACACAACACATGTATATCATCCTAATCATGGTCTCTAGCAAGTTCATCCAACCAATAATCAACGTTTAGGCATATACCCATTCAAGTCACCTTACCAATCATGCTCTCAAAACATGAATAATTCACATAGAATTGATTAACATACTACTCTACACATGAATATCATACTAATCATGTTCTCAAGCAAGTTCATCCAACCAAATCCATCATTTAGGCATTTAGGGTTCATAGCATCTCTAAAAAGCCCTAAAATGCACCCATTGACCTCACATAGCACCAAGGTTGTTTTTCCTAGGGTCAATGGGGCAAAAACAAAGAGAAAGAGATGTAGTAACTTACCTTGAATCAGCCCCTTCAAGCAACCAAATCGGAATTCTAATCGGTGGGAAAGATTCCCCTCAACCTCTTCTTCAAATCTATGGCTTGGTTTGGGAGATGAAGCTCTCAAGCTTTGGAATCCATGGATGGACCTTCAAGAACCCTAGAAGACTCTCTCTCTAGCTCTCAAAAAGCTCTATCCCGTTTTTTAGAAAGGTAGGCTGAATATGAGAGGTTAAATGAGGTGTTAGGGCTTCACTAAGGTTAGAAAGTAAGTGGTTTTATGTTTACAACTAATTACCCTTGATTAATCCCAACTAATCCACTCTAAAACTCAATTAGATGGTTAGGATATATTATATGATAGTTAGGAAGGTTTAGGAGTGGGTTAGGATGGGTTTGGGTAGGGTTAGGATAAACAAATTGGTAAGAAATGAAAATCTGCCCGAAACAGGGACCAAGGACCATGCGGTCGCTTGGCTCTTGTTGCATGCGAGCGCATGCTCCATCAATGCCAAGTTTCTAATTTTCTACTTCCTTCGTTCGGTTGCGGTCCTTCCCGCACGCAACCGCAAGCCTTAAAGCTTCGAAACGGCCTATAATTGAACCCTTAAAGTCATCATACTCTTAGCTAAACCAAACAAGTCTCAAACCACTTTTAAAGTAGGTCTAAACTCCCATAAACAACACCCGAAACAACTTGGAGCGAAACAGACGCAAGGC
This sequence comes from Codonopsis lanceolata, assembly GCA_013146195.2. NCBI lineage: Eukaryota > Viridiplantae > Streptophyta > Magnoliopsida > Asterales > Campanulaceae > Codonopsis > Codonopsis lanceolata. Next base: position 64,507,405 of record CM028382.1, on the reverse strand, counting down.
GTAACAACTTGCTAACGAAACGTTGAATGAAACCACAAACCGACGGGCAACAACCCATGATTATAAACACTTCAAAGGGCTATAGAATAGGATTGAATGCCTCTCAGATGATGAACAATAGATAGGAGAAAAGGACTCCAGAAAGAAAAGACGATCACCCGGCTCAATCTCGAACTACGTGATAAGGAGAATTGTTATCCTCGAAGCGTCAAAACCTCACAAGACTTAAGGAATCCATCCAACTAGAAGTATAACACATCTAAACATGTTAATTAATCATCATGTAAAGATCTAGGACCAGATCGAGGTCAGGAACACAAAACGCAAGCGAACTCTCAATCGCGTCGCATTTCGACTATCGTCGAGTTACAGCTTGTGACTTTAGCAAGTCAACAACTATATGGCATCTCTTAATAGAATTTTGGTATTAATGTGATCTCTCATACACATCTAGACTCTCTCACAAACCCAACGAGCAATCAACCAAAGAAGAAATGCGAGCATTGCACGCAATTCAAGCTAACCGGGAATCGGGGTCTTACATGTATCGAGAGGCATATTTGAGTACTAACGATGATTTAATTAATACTTTGCCTAGTTGTATATCTTCTGTGATACTGATTTATGAGGATGTGTTTCCCGAAGAGATTCCAAGTGGGTTACCTCCAGTTAGAGGTATTGAACATCAGATCGATTTTTTACCTGGCGCATCGATTCCTAACCGACCAGCCTATAGAAGTAATCCCAAGGAAACTAAGGAGCTTCAAAGACAAGTTTATTAGCTCTTAATCAAAGGACAAATAAAGGAAACTATGAGTCCTTGTGCAGTACCAGTCTTGTTGGTACCAAAGAAAGATGGATCTTGGAGGATGTGCGTGGATTGTCGAGCCATAAATAACATCACGGTAAAGTATCGCTTTCCCATTCCTAGACTAGAGGATATGCTTGATGAATTGCATGGTGCCCGATATTTTACAAAACTTGATTTAAAACAAAGATACCATCAGATTAGGATAAAAGAGGGAGATGAGTGGAAAACTGCTTTCAAAACTAAACATGGATTGTATGAATGGTTAGTCATGACTTTTGGGTTAACTAACGCACCTAGTACTTTCATGAGATTAATGAACCACATCTTACGTACATACATTGGTAGATTTTTAGTAGTATACTTTGATGATATTTTAATTTATAGTAAAGACTTGGATGAGCATGTTAATCATTTGAAATCTGTTTTAGATGTTTCGCGAGAAGAAAAGTTATTTGCTAATCTTAAAAAGTGTACTTTTTGCACGGATAGTCTGGTTTTCCTTGGTTTTGTTGTTAGTTCACAGGGTATTCATGTTGATGAAGAAAAGGTGAGGGCTATACAAGAATGGAAGAGCCCAACGACTGTGGGAGAAGTTCGTAGTTTTCATGGCCTTGCTAGTTTTTATAGAAGGTTCGTGAAAGATTTTAGCAATATTGTTGCTCCCTTTACCGAGGTAATAAAGAAAAGTGTGGGATTTAAGTGGGGGAGAAGAACAAGAGAAAGCAATCGTGACGCTCAAGGAAAGATTAACAAATGCACCACTTCTCGTCCTACCAAATTTTGAGAAAGCATTTGAGATAGAGTGTGATGCATCTGGCATTGGAATTGAAGCAGTCTTTATGCAAGAGGGTAAACCAATTGCATACTTTAGCGAGAAGTTAAGTGGGGCATCAATGAACTACCCTACTTACGACAAGGAGTTATATGCATTGATACGTGCTTTAGAGACATGGCAACACTACCTATGGCCTAAGGAGTTTGTCATTCACATGGATCATGAGTCATTGAAGAATTTAAAGGGACAACAAAAACTTAACCGACGACATGCAAGATGGATGGAATTCATCGAGATGTTTCCTTATGTCATCCGGTACAAGAAAGGTAAAGAAAATGTGGTAGCCGACGCCCTTTCTCGAAGGTACACTTTAATTTCTGCTTTAGATGCTAGAGTTATAGGATTTGAACATATTAAGCAACTGTATCATGATGACCTTGATTTTAATGAAGAGTATAAAAATTGTGAAAGAATTGCATGTGGAAAGTACTATAGGTATGAGGATTTTCTGTTTAGAGAGAATAAACTTTGTATACCTCATTGTTCCTTGAGAGACTTGCTAGTGAGAGAATCCCATGGTGGGGGATTAATGGGTCATTTTGGGGTGGCTAAAACTTTTTCAATTTTACAACATTTCTTTTGGCCACACATGAAACGAGATGTAGAGAGAATTTGTGGGAGGTGTGTGACTTGCTTACAAGCTAAGTCAAGGGTGCAAGCCCATGGGTTGTACATGCCTCTACCTATTCCAGATCATCCTTGGGTGGATATATCCATGGACTTCGTGTTAGGGATGCCTAGAACCAAATATGAGAATGATTCTATATTTGTGGTAGTTGATAGATTTTCAAAAATGGCACACTTTGTACCCTGTCATAAAATCGATGATGCTTCACATATTGCGAATTTGTTCTTTCATGAAATTGTTAGACTCCATGGCATGCCTAGGACTATCGTGTCTGATAGAGATTCCAAATTCCTTAGCTACTTTTGGAAGACCTTGTGGGGTAAGCTTGGTATGAAACTGTTATTTTCTACTACATGTCACCCCCAAACTGATGGTCAAACGGAAGTTGTTAATAGGACATTATCTGCATTGTTGCGTTCTATACTTTCTAAGAATTTAAAATCTTGGGAAGACTGTTTGCCTCATATTGAATTTGCATATAATAGAACTGTTCATTCAGCAACTAAATATTCTTCGTTTGAAATTGTTTATGGTTTTAATCCTTTAACCCCTTTGGATTTATCACCACTACCTGTTTATGAGTTTGTGAATTTCGATGGCAAAGCAAAGGCAGAATTTGTAAGAAAGTTGCATGAAAAGGCAAGGCTCAACATTGAGCGAAGAACAGAACAGTACGCAAAGCAAGCCAATAAGGGAAGGAAACACTTGGTGTTTGAACCGGGTGATTGGGTTTGGTTGCATATGCGCAAAGAAAGATTTCCCCAACAACAGAAGTCAAAATTGATGCCAAGAGGCAATGGACCGTTCCAAGTGTTGGAACGAATCAATGACAATGCCTACAAGTTAGATCTTCCAGGTGAGTATAATGTTAGTGCTACTTTTAATGTTGCTGATTTGCGTCCATATGATGTAGGTGATTTGAGGACAAATCCTTTTCAAGAGAGAGGGAATGATGAGGACATCCCCAACAAAAACAACTCAACACCGATGCCGACAACCATTGGACCAATCACAAGAGCTAGAGCCAAGAAAATTCGTGAAGAAGTCAATGGCTTAGTTCGTGAGACAATAGAAATGGAAGCAAGAGCAATGAACCATGAAGAGAAGACCTTGAAGTGTCAAAGGAGGCTGATGAACGTGATTTAGAACAAAGAAGATCGAGGCTGACATGCTGGAGAGCTTGCGGATGCAAGGTCAAATAGGTCTTGCGGCCGCAAGGCAAGACATTTTTCGGGCTGACTTTCTGCCGACCTTGCGGACGCAAGGGGCCAAAGGAGGGTCCCCGAAGCCGTTTTCTTAATGCTTTGTAAATTAGGGTTTTCTGTCAAACTTTACCCTAATTCCTTAGTACGAGTTTGCAGCTTAGTTTAGGTATAAATAGGGGTTTTCTTTCTATTGAACAACAACTTTGAGTATTGTTATTTTGTGAGTTTTATCAAAACTTATTGGTTCTTCTTGAACTATTGAGAATATACAGGTGTGAAGCTTGTGTGTTCAATTCTTGACTTATCAATTGCTTCTTCCATACCAATTGTGGCGTCTTTCACTATACTTAGGTTCTTCAATTGCTACGAGTGCGGGTTGCGGCTGTACATGCCAAGGTTCTATTCGTACTAATTGTTGGGTCGAGGTGTCACCCCCGCACAACATCCTTCGATCCCTAGCTTCCGCCGCGTGAGTAAATCGTTCTTCAACGAAGCTGTTGATTATTGAAATCTGCTTCTTGATAATTTAATTATCACCTTGCATATTCCATATATATTGATTTGTTTGCCCCCATTACAAGTGAATCATCACAAGTGGCTAAAAGGTCTGCGTACCGGTTAGTGTGGCAACTTGTATGATTTCACATAGGTCTTAGATTAGGTGTGACCTGATCTAGTCCTACCTCCTATATGATGATCAAGACAGACCAGCACTTCAAATTACACGTAGCACCAGAAGACTTGCAGCTATGTCAAAAGCCTTCAGCGACAGACATGCCACAAGTCAAAAAGCTCGTACCGGTAGACATCAACTCTCCTACATCGGAAGACCTGTTTCCACTGGTTCGAAGCTCTCCAACGGCAGACTTTAAAATATGCACGTGCTACAGGGAAAAGTCAACTAGCCGCTCAAATCAAGATAAATATGTCCGTGCCTCATAAAGCCTGACATACTTAAAGCTACAAGACTTTCTCTCACTCAAGTAGTCTGTTAAAGTCAAAAAGCAATTACTTTATTGAACATACCATCTGACAGTGCAACAGACATCAGACCTACTCTTCAGCGATTTTTTCAACCTAGTATGACAGACAACGAGTTCCAAGATCTACAGGACTAAATCTCCGCCCCAAACAAGTCAGAGATCTTATGGACTAAGATCTATATCCGATAGTCTTCAACCACTACATCTCCAACGGATAGAAATCTTCGAGTCCTCATCTCTCAACGATCATATTGATTCTCGCCTATATAAACCCTCTCTCGTGCTTAAAAAAAAAACAGAGCGCAACACAGTGACAACAAAATAACAGTGTAAGATACATCAAATAACATCAATCGATACACTGTGAGCAACGAGTAACTCAATCTGCTCAAGATCTTCATAGAAAAAAATCTTCAAAGAGATCGTCTTCACCAACGTATCTCTGATTTCTACTACAAATTACAGTGAACTCATCCAAATGGAGGTCCAAGCGCGCCGCCTGGATGGGTGCGTGCGATGCGTGCGGACACCCGCTGCCAGCTTCCACCCTCCCTTGTTTAGGGGAAGACGAAATCAAAAGTGCAGGAGGAGTGCTGTCTATGTTAGCGCGTTGGAATGCGCCTCGGTTGCCTTTAGTGGATTTAATTATAAAAATAGCCTTATGGCTCGTTTCAGATCACTATGGAGCTTTGTGTTTCCCGCATCAAGTTATCCCTTTTTTAGGGGATATCAGGATATGGGAATACATCACCCTTCCATTCCCATTTTCCCTTTTTTAGAAGAAGACGAAAAAGTGTAAAGAAGGAGTGCTGCGAGGCCCCACTAAATCCAAAAAGTTTAGAGTCGTCATCTTTATTTTAAGGCAAAATAAAGCAAAACCAAAAAAAGAAAAATAAACCAGAGAAAAAGAAACGGGTTCGGAGGCTAAGTTACGAGTTGGGAAGGTGCTAGGCACCCAATTCGCCTTTTCGGTCTCAAAAGTGGTTTTTGGCTGAAGTATGCTTATTGTTATATTTATTTAGCAAATGAATAAAGCATTAAAAGACAGGAAATTAAAACAGATACATCTGTGGCTACATTATTTACGGACTTGCAACCTTTTCCTTACAATTATTACAAATGTATTTAAGAATATTTGGCCATTACAACGGCTCTTTTACATAATATTTCCTATTCTAATCCGGGCAGCACAACAGCTTATATTGACTACATTGTGCCGGATTTAAATAACAACTTTAAATAATAAATGAATGGAAAAGTAAATAGATAAATAAAATAACGTCCTTAAAGGCTTTACCTTTTAGAGCGGTAGTGTGCTCGCTCTGTCCTTAAGGGAGAGGGAGTCTTTTTTGGTTGTTTTGATTTGGGCAGAGTAACTACTTATTTTGGTGACTTTTCGCTTGTCTACTCGGGCAGAGTGATAGCTTATTTTGGTAGGTTTTGGCCTTTTTGGTTTGGCAGAATAACGACTTAGTTTTTGAGTTTTTCAGCTCATTACTCGGGCAGAGTAACGACTTACTTTGGGATTTTTGGACCGAGGAAGTGAGGTGGATACCTAACTACTAGGCTAGGGATCACTTATAACCGGTGGATATTTATTTTGGCAGAGTTTGGACGGGGTTTGGAGACTTTAGTGGGCTTCACTCACCTATCTCACACCTCTCGCTACTTGGCTTCGACGGAACGCGGAGAAATCTCTTAGTGTTTTCCTACAATTTTTCTGAACGATTTGTGAACACTGAGAAGGGACCCGGGCTCTCTTATTTATAGGTGGAGAGAGGGATTCATCCGGAATTAATCGATTTCTTCAACCAGCTTCGTTCGATTGCACCACAAGCTTCAATAGTTGCACAATGCGTTATGTTCACCTTTGGCGCGGCATAATGCTCCCCTTGATGCGGCGCCCAAAGCCCTTTTAGGCCGCACCAAGCCCACTATTCAGGTTTGATTTTGACACTTTCACCCCTCGCAATTTACTGTTTTGCGCATCCTGCTTTGCCTTTCGCATTTTTAACTCCTGTAACTTGACATTTGTTAAGTTTGAACAGTTCTTGATATCACATGTCAGAGTCACATACCAGAGGTACGAAATTGGGGTGTCTACAGAGCCCCTCAACGATGGAGTCTACGGGTAACCCAAGGCTTACTAAGTAGACGAACATCGTTGATAAACAATAGACTCTCCAATTTCGTTCATTTTAAAACGAGAGAGAAATGCAATTGGTAGCAGTTATAATGCACAGTTTATCATGCTATCCAAACTCCATAACCTAGACATATTTAGTCAGTTATAGCAGGTTATCGTAGTTTTTAAGCAGATATGAATTTAAAGTGCTCTGATGGTCTGACCTACTAGTGTAGGCTGCCTACGTATTCCTTATTAAAGGAAATCAGACCAAACGTAGTTCAGGCCAAAAACCTAAACTACAACCAAATGAGGATGTCATGTTCTTCGGGTCAAGACCCGATCAAGAACACAATAAGAAAAAAGATTATTGTGGTTTTCGAAAAAGTCGTATTCAACAATCGAGAACGACCGTTAAATACGGTATGAAGATTTGAATGTTTTTCGGGAACCACATTTCAACCGGTCAATACATTGTCATTGAAACATGTTAAGAAGAATTTTCAAAATTGTGTCTGGCTGGTCAATACCTTGTTTCCAAACATAATAAGAAAACTTTCAAATTTTCGGCGACTCGACCGATAAAAATCCGTCGTCGAGCACGACAAAGAAAACTTTCTTCAAGTATTTTCGAAAATTGTAAAAAGAAATCGTTCTTTTTCATTTCCTTTCCTCTCGCTCTCTCTGTTTTTTTTCTTTTTCAATATTCCTCTTTTTTTGTATTTTTTTTTTTGAAATATTCATCTTTTTTTTGTGTTTTTTGAAATATTCATCTTTTTTTTTATGTTTCTTGAAATATTCATCTTTTTTTTGTTTTTTTTTTGACAAACTTTCCTTTTAAAAAGAAATTATTCAAGGCCGAGGTAAGAATATCGCACTGCTTACCTTTGGCGGTATCGCGGATTCGACTAATTTTGACATTTCTGCCACTCTCGCCTTTTCAGGCCGGGGACTTTATTATCATTATTTTTTTTTTCTTTTTCTTCTTTTTTCATTTTTTTCTTTCTTTTTTCTTTTTCTTTTCTTTTTGCCATTGAAAATTTTTTATGTTGATTTTGTGGCTGACTTGCTGGGGATATTTTTCTTTGTCCTTGGATGGATGGCCATTAATTTTTGGTTAACAACATTAACTTCGTTAACCCTTCGTTAAGCTCAGGGACCATTTTGGAAACTTTGAAACTTTGAGGACTAAAGTGTCGCAGCTTCAAACTTTGGAGCGGGGAAAAGAAGAAATTCCCTTTTCCACCCTTTATCATGGACGGGAGTGAGGGAAAGAAGCTTGCTGCTTCTTCCTTCTTTTCTTTCTTCCTTCTGCCTTCGCCATTGTTGCTGCTTTCCGTTTTCTTTTTTTATTTCTTCAATTTTGCTCCTTTTCTCGATTTTCTTCTGCCAATTTCAGTGTTTTGTTTAGCAGATGACATCTTCTTCTCGATCCAGGAAGGGGAAGGCTCCCATGCACCCAGAATCCAACGAGAGGAGGAGAGAGTTTCCTCCTTTGGTCCGGAATAAGCTCAAATACAGGTATTCTGATGATGACTGGGGCAACATCTTGCGAGATCGGGGCACTCACGTGTCCAATCTTCCTCCCACCACTGTAAGTTTCTTTCTTTTTCAAGATTTTCCTGGCTATTCTTGATCGCTAAATTTACCTTTGTTTGGAACTTTTGGAGCACTCCTGACTTTATTAGTAATGCATATGCATGTCCTATTTATGCTTAAATGATGTAATTAAGTAGTGATGCATGAAATTCATATGATTTATTTTTGCGATGCATGATTGAACTAGTGGTCACTATTTGACCCTACTATGCATGATTTATATTGTAAATGCAAATGAGGCTATATGATGCATGTTTTACACTAAAACATATTTTTGATTGTAATAGAATCACGAGACGGACTTTTCGGAATACAATTTAAATTTTTCCGAAACATATTTTCGGGCATTTTTTCGGATAAAGATGGGACAAAACAGATATATTTCATGCCCTTAGATTCCTTTTTCATGCATGCAAATGCTGCAGGGACATAGCAAATGCCATAAAAATATATATTTCGATGGTTGGTGGCACTTTATCTTCTTTTTAGCGTACCCCTTTGGCAGCTTATTGGACAGTTAAATACACATAATGGATGCATGAACTATTCTATTTGATGCAGATGTAATGCAGAACAATTATAGGATGATACATGAATATTTTCATATTTTATTATGTCCATGGTAAATGCAGTTTAACATGCATTTCTATGATGCTCATGATGCAAAATAACTATTTAAATGCAAAACAAGTTGCACATAAATTTTTTTTGTTTGTTTATTATTATTTTTATTTTGCATAAAACAATGACATTTAACAAGACTAAATGTTTATTTACATGTGGATTTATGTATATGTATAAAAATGGTATGTGTTTACTTGAAAATTATTTATTATTATTATTATTTTATTATTATTATTATATGAACAAAGTGGTTTTTTTTTAACGAATGTAAAAGAATATGGTATATTTTCCAAAGGAATGAATACGCACTTTATTTTTCTTTCTAATTATTGAAGAAAATGATTATTCACAAGTATTTACCTTTGATTGCTCTTTTTTTTTTAGCATGCTGCAATTTTAAAGTTTATGAAGTACAATGCATACAACATGTTTATTATCTATTCACACTTATTGATTAAAAGACTATACATAGAAGAGAAAGAAAAATAAGGATAGAAGACTTACATTTTCTCTTCCTTTCCTCTTTTTTTTTTTTTTAGATTCGCAGAAAATTTACGAGGGTACGGGCAACGTGTGCTAATGTCGCTGAGATCTATGCCATGCTACCCGAGGCGGCGCAGCAATTGGTGGAGGGCTCTGGTCTTGGTGTCTTTATGCATTCTTTCACCCATTTCACCAGCTACTTGCCCATCTTTGATGTGCTCAGGGACTTCTGGTGGGACACCACCCACACTTTCCACTTCAGTTGGGGGGAGGCGACCATGACCCCGTGTGATTTTGCCGCGATCACGGGTTTTCCTACCAGCATAAGGGAGACCCTGGCTCCTGATTTTACTCTCCGTCGACGTAGGGAGGAGGTAGTGGACCTCCTGGGTTTTGAGCCGGAATTTAAATCGACGGATGAGATTCTTATCGATAGCATTCGGAATTGGCTTCTCAACAATGTCGGGCGGGTGCCGGCTAATGATGTTGCTGCCGTGACTTGAGTGGCAAGAGCGTTTCTGTGAGAACCCGAAACCTACTTGTATAACTTGTCTTCCATACATGTTTAACATGATTAGAATATGTATTTAACATGCTAGTAGTATCCCTAACATGATTGACTTGATTGCATTCCTTGATCGAGCCGTAATTGCCGTATCGAATGCTTATTGCCTTGTATGCTCTAGATTGACTTGTTCTTGCTCGGGCTTTGATATGTGGACTTAGCCAAGACCTTGAGAGACATTTATAATTGTTTTTAGGACCCTTGATACTCATTCTAATGCTTCTTGGAGTTGTACATGCCTTATACGCGTTATACGTGCAAATCTGGACCTGTTTGACCTAACGTATGGCCTGAGGAATCGTTCCACCATGCCAACCGAACATTTTGGGATTTGTTCGGCCATGATAACCGAACATTATGAAGGAAGTTCGGCCACCAAAACCGAACAGAGCAGAACTCCAGCAAAACGTGATTTTTCTGCAACTTTGGCTGATTACGAACTTACCCTTACTAAACCCCTACCATTTATCAAGTGACATGTGGATTCCATTATCATTTAATCAAGCTGATTGCACTACATCAGCTCTAGTCTTCATATTACGACTCATTTCTACGCCTCGTCTTCTCCGGTCTAGGGAGAGATTGTCGTGTGAGAGTCTTGGTGAGATTAGTGTGCGTGGGGTTGGATTCCAAGAGATTCAAGACCCGCTTGCGATTCCGAGACCGCTTGGTTGGCCAGGTCGTCTGACGATTGTCACCGATGGAGTTTTAGGCTTCCGCCTTTTGGCAGCTTGAGGTAAGCTATCAATTTCCTTAGGTCCATGTTAGAGATAACATGCTACCTCTCTTGCTTCCCTTTTCTCATGTCTAAATCATTGCTCTCCTTGTTCTCTACCATGAAAATGATACGTCTTAGAGTATGATTATTTGGGGAATTATAGACCATGAATGTAAATGTCGATTTGGACACTAAGCCTAGAAGTAAAAGTGTTCTACTCTACATTAGAAATAACTATTATTCTTGGGTCATAGACTTTCGACCATTATTTGGGAAAAACGTGATTCTAGGGTTCCATAAATTGGGGACTTGAATTTATTCTTGGCTATGATTGTTATGTGGATTAATGACCTAGATAAATCAATGCGATAACTTAGAAAAGAGTTGGAAATGCAAATAGTACTTTAACTCTGGCTTGATTTATAGAAATGACTCAACGGAGTCGACAATAGTGAGCTATTGAACAATACCGGCTCAATGATCGATCCTACGACGTTATTACATGCGTTACACTAGAAAACTAATTCTAGACTCTTGAAATGGATTGACTATCATGCTTGTATCTTTATGACATAATAAATGCATACTTGATATATTGAGTTCGCTTCTTGTCGAGCCTCTTGCTTGTTTATTGATGAGATTATATACTTGTCTCGAGGGGCCGCTCTTGTCGGACTCGTTCCATACTAACCATTGTTGAGTAAATGCGCGCATTGCATGAGTCCAAATGGGCGTACTTGATCATGTCACACACCCTCCACCGGCTGATTAGGGGAAGAGCTCTCCTTGCCAACCAATACGCCCATTGAGATTGACTTCATGTTTATCCCGGAATATCCTCGGAAGATCGATGTATTATCACACCCATCGATTCAATGCATCGCCAGAAGGTGTGCTTTTGTGTGTCTGACGAGCCCGGCCTAATATCCTCATATTATGTGACTATGTAAA
>CM028382.1:64450496-64495778 GCA_013146195.2 Codonopsis lanceolata | reverse complement strand
AAATTAATAGATGGACAAGTCTACCCTTAATTTTAATACATCATCCATTATTTAATTAAGGGCAATAAATGTAAAACTAATTTTAGGCTAAGATGTCTCCTTCAAATTAATAGATGGACAAGTCTACCCCTTGACTTAATACATCATCCATTATTTAATTAAGAAAATAAACGTAAAAAAATAATTTTACTCAAATCTATACTAATATAAAATACCAAGATGTCTCTTACAAATTAATGATAGACAAGTCTACCCCTTGACTTAATACATCATCCATTATTTTATTAAGGGCAATAAACGAAAAAATATTTTTACTCAAATATCCTTCATCTAACCATCATCTAATGGATGGCTAAGATGTCTCTTACAATTTAATAGATGGACAAGTCTACCTTTGACTTAATACATCATCTATTATTTAATTAAGGGCAATAAACGTTACAATAATTTTACTCAAATCTATATCTATATCTATACTACATGTAAAAGGCTAAGATATCTCTTTCAAATTAATAGATGGAGAAGTCTACCCCTTAACTTAATACATCATCCATTATTTAATTAAGGGCAATAAAAGTAAAAATAATTTTACTCAAATCTATACTACTTATAAAAGGCTAAGATGTCTCTTACAAATTAATAGATGGAAAAGTTTATCTCTTGACTTAATACATCATCCATTATTACATTAAGGGTAAGAAACATAAAACTAATTTTGCGCTAGATGTGTCTTTACAAATTAATAGATGGACAAGTCTACCTTGACTTAATACATCATCCATTATTTAATTAAGGGCAATAAACGAAAAAATTTTATAAAAGGCTACTTATAAAAAGGCTAAGATGTCTCTTACAAATTAATAGATGGACAAGTCTACTCCTTTGACTTAATACATCATCCATTATTTAATCAAGGGCAATAAACGTAAAAAAATTTACTACTTATAAAAGGCTAAGATGTCTTTTACAAATTAATAGATTGACAAGTCTACCCCTTGACTTAATACATCATCCATTACTTAATTATGGGCATAAACGTAAACTAATTTTAGGGCTAAGATGTCTTTTTTACAAATTAATAGATGGACAAGTCTACCCCTTGACTTAATACATCATTCATTATTTAATTAAGGGCAATAAACGTAAAAATAATTTTACTCAAATATATATCTATATATATATACTTATGGCTAAGTACAAATAGTATATATATACTAAGTCCCCTTATATATATATATATATATTATATATATATATTTATATCTATACTTTATAAAAGGATAAGATGTCTCTTACAAATTCTAATAGATGGACACAAGTCTACCTCATCCATTATTTAATTATGGCAATAAACGTAAAATAATTTTACTCAAATATCCTTCATCTAACCATCTAATAGATGACTAAGATGTCTCTTACAAATTAATAGATGGACAAGTCTACCCTTGACTTAATACATCATCCATTATTTAATTAAGGGGGTAATAAATGTAACAATAATTTTACTCAAATATACACACACACACACACACACACACACACACACATATATATATATATATATATATATATATATATATATATATATATATATATATACTAATATAAAAGGCTAAGATGTCTCTTACAAATTAATAGATGGACAAGTCTACCCTTTAACTTAATACATCATCCATTATTTAATTAAGGGCAATAAATGTAAAAATTTATAGTTTCATCATTTACCCTCATAGAAATTGTTGTTTTTAAACGACTACTCAAGCCAAGGTTATATTTTATTTTGAGTTTATGAATGTGTATGCAAGTCATAATGTGCAAACTTGTTGTTTTAGGTAATCCATGTCGCTTGTCACCGGCTTAACACCACACTTATGTTAATTGAAGTTTTCATATAACTTCAACAATAAAAAGAAAAAAAAAACCGAGCAAAAAAGACATGCATATGCACATGTGCGGGGAATGAGATATACTCAAATTTCAAATTATTGAGTAGCTAATAGTAAGAGAAGTTCTTTTAATCCAAAATTAGCTCTATTTTTAGGAATATGATGGCTCTCACGCTAGCAAATCCAATTCTTCAATATGACTTCTTGATTTCAGCTAGCTTGAAATCCTTTGTTGATCTATTTGTATTATTTACTTATTTTCCAATGTCGTGAAAGTTATATTACAAAAGTGCATTGATTGCTAAGTTAGGATATTACAAAATGAATAAAAGAAGAAATGCTATGATAGAACATGATATAAAATTATGTGAACTTCGATTTATGCAAAAGGTCATTTGTGTAACTTGCTAATATCTTTTTTCTCTCCTTTATGCAAATAATAGGAAGCTCCATATCTTTTTTTCTCACCTTTATGTAAAATATATGATCCATCATAATGAATTGTCATTTTTTTAAGAGTCAAATTGATGAGATCTTCAATGAGAAAACTAAATGTTAAATATGTAATGTCTCTCGATTTACACTCACATACACACGCATATAGTTACACTCACATACACATATAGCATATATTATGCTAAAACATATTGACATACTTGAGAGTTTTGTTTAGCATTATTTTCCCATAACTAATATTTCATTAGATTGTAGCAGAAAAATATGTATTGCAAAAACGAGTTCACCAGCTTTTCTTAGTTATATAACGTTATCATGTGACAATCTTGAAAATTTTTTTAATATGGTTTGGTCATATTTGTTCCAATTACTATTGTTATGTTCGCTATGTTTCTTTAGATAGATTTATTCTCATTCATAACGTAACAAACAATACCAAAATATGTCGATTGAATCACCTATTCAAGTAAGGCACCTACAAATAAATCAAAAGACATTCACTACACGATTAAGAGCTTTGCGAGTAGGGTTAGAAACAATATGTGCACCAAGCCTCTTCAAAACTGAAAGATGATAATGATTGATGACAAAGTAAGTGTTAAATATCTTGATTGTATCTTGAATATGAGATAATATATTAAAGGGTATTCAAATTGGTATCATAATTTTCAACAAAGACATCAATCACTTCACCAAAACTTTTGTAGCCAACAAAACATATGAAATCTCCAACGGTGACGTGAAAAGATCAATCCAATGTTTCCAAATGTACATCCCGACGGCGACAACATTAGATATAATTTCAAGGACATCAAAGACATTCAAGATCAACCTCATTGGGATGATGACATGGGTAATTAAATTGAGTTCCCCATAACAACTATTGACTTATAGATGTTTTCCAACAATATCTCATTGTTGTATTATAAGTGTTTTTTGCGGTATTGTACCAAAGTGAAAGATTGCCGAACCATTGAGACCTCAAGAGGAGCATGAAAAGCTTTAAGGAAATAACAATAATAAACAATGAGTAAGACCAATAAAACACTTATGATCTTCTTATGTTCTTTTCTAGAAAATTTGATAAATTGTTGTTTTATAAAAAAAAATGTGAAGTAAGTATGAAACTCATTCAACAAAGAGATCATATAATTGGTTTAACTTTATAATAATTAAAAAAACATATTTTATATCATTATTTGGTTATCGTAGTAAACTATGCAAGTACCAATCAATAATTATCATCTTTGGGAAGATTTAGCAAATGAAGGCAGTGAATTGTAAGAAATCATTTAATAATATCCAATCATTGCCATCACAAAGGTGACAACAACAAAATATCTAGGTGAATGTCTATCTTTGATATCATTTGGTAAATTATTATTACTTTGCGGGTGAAATACAATTGCAAACAACAACTACATCAATTCTACAGATAGCACCAAAAGGCACAAACATGAAGAATTTACATCAAATGTATATTTAAAATAAAATTAAAAAATTCTGAAATATTAGACAGTCTTTTTTAATTTAATATGTTTACTTTCTCTGGATTTGAAAAACTATTCCTACCTTAGTTTTGTATGCATTTGATCATTGGACAATCTTTTGTTTTTATTTAATATGTTTACTTTTTTTGGATTTGAATAACTGTAAGTTAGCGCTCTTATCTTTAACTTAATCAAAAATATATTTAACAACAAATGCAATAGACTCGTGTTTTAATCAAGACAACACGTGCAACGCTCGTGCCTTTTACTAGTTGCTTAGAAAAGGGTGAGTCAGAAAGTCAAAGCATGAGGTGGAAGTCATCCCAATTGCTTCGTTTTATACACTGTAGAAAAGGAAGAGTGAAAAGCTTAAATGCTCCATGATATAGGCAAAGGCAAGGCGGGTCCCCCCTCAAGTCTTAGTAAGTAAGTGTTTATTTGGTGGAGCGTTTTGGTCAAAATGTTGATAAAAAATGTAGCATTTTTTCTTTAAAAATGTTTTAATATAGTATTTTAAAACGCAACGTTTTAAAATCGTGGAGCGTTTTAAAACGTTCCAATTTATATTGTTTTAAAAATATGTTACGTTTTAACTAGTCTGTTTATGAAAAATAGCGTTTTGAAATAGTTTTTCAAACGGTTTACAAAAATAAAACTACGTTTTGAAAACGTTGGGAAAAAACTGTATTTTCAAAACGCTGCACCAAACGAGGCCTAAAACTTCCAATTCCATCCGAATAACACCAAAGTTGCAAAATTAATAACATAAAACTTATACTAGTTGTTATATATATATATATATATATATATATATATATATATTTGTGTGTGTGTGTGTGTAAATGTTCGTACCATAGGTACGGTATTGGTATGTGATCAATTTAATGAATGTTCGGGATAAACAAAACTCACAACTGACGCGATAATTCAAATAATACCTACAACTGAAGGTTTATATGTAATTGTAGATGGGTAATTCAAAGATAACTCATAACTGAGGGGTTCATTTGTAACTCACATACTTACGAATCAATCTGGACCATCAAATGTGTTTAGTACAATTCGATCAGGGCCACCAGTTGTTAGACTCTGATCTGTTTTATAATATAGATATATCTAAAAGTCAGTCAACAAAATATTATTTAGTCATATGTCAAAAGTGTTGTCAAATATGTTTATTACTTACTAGTCCAATTACAAAATTATCAATGTTATATTTTCATAATGAAATCAATAACACAATATAAAATGACCACTAATTATTTACTCGATTACAATAACAACTCATACGTAATACAAGCTAATATATAATTATCAATTGGAGTCAAAATTTGCACAATTAATGTCAGATAAACGAACAACGGACAACCTAATATAACTTATTAATAATTAGCAGAATACTAGACTAGCTTAAGCAACCCGAAAATCACATTTCAATTTAGTGTTCAAAACTATTATACACCTAATACAATTAAATAATACACATATAAGTGAACCAAATAGTCAGGGTGTTACAGTTATGCACAAGACTAGCACCTAGTGTTACAGTTATGCACAAGACTAGCACCTAGCGCCTAGGCGGAGCATAGGTGGAGCCTAGAATTAAGGGCTAATTATAATATTTTTTATTTTTCTAATATAATCTGATTAATAAGAATTAAAACTTTCACATATACTAATAGTAAATATTATCTAATAATAAAAATATATTAAAATAAATTTGGAGTCGAAGTTACAAAATGTGTATTTAAATAAGAAAAAAGGGAATAAATAAATAAAAGACAAACCTGAGGGTTAATTTGAAAATAATCAAATATGGATGAATTGGAGTGTAATTTAACTATGGGGCACACTTAGGTCTCGTCTGGTGCAGCGTTTTGAAAACACAGTTTTTTCTAAATGCAGCGTTTTTAAAACGCAGCATTTTCAAAACGTAATTTTTTTTCTTGTAAACATGTTTGTAAAACTATTTCAAAACGCTATTTTTATAAACAAAATAATTATAAACGCAGTATATTTTTAAAACTCTCCAAATTGGAGCGTTTTAAAACGCTTCGTTTTAAAACACTGCATTAAAACACTTTTAAAGAGAAAACACTGTATTTTTACCAGCGTTTTGGTCAAAAACGCTCCACCAAACAAGCACTTAATACATTACCTATAAAATATTTAATACAACACTTTTGAAAAGTGTTTTACCAAAATACCCTTTACGTAATTTAATTTTTTTGTTTTTTTAAATTTAAATTAGCTAAAATTTATTGTTTTTTTATTAAATTTAAATTAGCTAATTTAAAATTTAATAATTAATTAATTTGAATTAGGTTTAAATTTAAAAAAAATAAACAAGTATAAAAAACCCCATTTGAACTGCTATCCAACCAGTCTCAAACCTTTACCACTCATTCAGACTGCCACCCAACCGGACCCAAACCCATATTCCCCAATTTGGACTGCCACCCAACCAGCCTAAGCGCCCTGCCCTAACCCAAATTATTTTGGACCGCCACCAGCCCAGTCCCAAACCAGTCACCCTTTTTGGATTGCCTTAAGCCCAGTCCCTAAACTTGTTTTTTTTTTTTAAATTTAAACCTTATTTAAATCAAATTAATTATTAAATTTTAAATTAGTTATTTTAAATTTAATAAAAAACAAAAAAAAATTAAATTTAGCTAATTTAAATTTAATAAAAAAGCAAAAAAATTAATTTATGTAAAGAGTATTTTGATTAAATACTTTTCAAAGGTGCTATATTAAACATTTTATAAATGTTGTACTCCCTCCGTCCCTAAATTATCGTCCTCCTTTCCTTTTTTGTTCGTCCTAAAATAATTGTCCACTTTAAAACTTACTTTTTTAAAACATAACTTTTACCACTTTATCCTTATTTTTTAACTCTATTTTAATTATGAGCCACATACAAATGGACATTAAAGGAAACTACATATTAAACCAATATAAATAATCAAGTTAATTATTTTTTCTTAAATTGTGCGCCGAGTCAACTAGGACAATTATTTAGGGACGGATGGAGTATTAAATATCTATGTTTAACTATTCAAGACAGTATATATCTCTCGTCTCTCTCCCTCGGTCATAAATCATGTCTTCTATCCCCTCTCCACACCAACAATTTTGGGAAAATCATCAAGAAATTTAGGAAAATCGCAAGCATCATCATCTCTCTCGGCTAGATCTATCACCTCCGCCGCTTTGTCGCCGTCCATGCTCCATCGCAGAATAGACAATCTTGTCCACGCTATCTCAATTGTATCTGTCCACCAGACTCCCTTCATCCCTACTGGTTAATCATTATCTGTGGATATGTCAAACAATAGCAACGATCAAAAACCATTCCCTGGTTTACCTTGTTCTGTTGCAAGAGTATCAAGAACAACCGGAGCTGATGAACCAGCCCATTTCATACTCAAAATAGAATCCTTTTCTGTCCTGTCTAGAGCAGGGATCGAAGAGTATGAATCAGAGGTTTTTCAAGCTGGTGGCTACAAATGGTCAGTTTTCTTCATGTACTAACTCCCTCCATTTGGGTTTATCTCAAATCAGTTGTGAAAGGGGCATGCTTGGTTAATACTTATTCCGGAGAAAGAGTTCTCGTTTGAAAATCAATTTTTTTAAAAAATGACACCATTAGTAATTTATTAGTAATAAAATAACATTATTTTGCTTTAATTTTAAAAAATTTATTCTGTGAAACATCCCAAAATAAAATATTCCCTCTATCCCTTAATAATCGTCATGTTTGATCCGGCGCACAGTTTAATAAAAAATAATTGACTTGATTATTTATATTGGTTTAATGTGTAGTTTTCTTTAAAGTTATGTGTATGTGGCTAATAATTAAAGTAGAGTGAAAAAGTAAGGGGAAAGTGATAAAAGGGATGTTCTAAAAAAATAAGTTTTAAACTGAATAATTATTTTGGTACAGACGAAAAAGAAAGAATAACGAGGAACTATATACGAAGAAAACCACACCTTTTGACTTTTGAGGTAGCTTTTAGGGTGAGAAGGTCGATAACACCCAACACCTCCGTCCCAAAATCAATGTTTGTTCCTGACTATAAGAATATGATTGACCGTACATAGTGCTACATGTCGATATATTTATAATATTGTGTAGTGGTGTTAAATCAATGGGTTCCATTGGTGAATTTGGGACAATTTGGGTAGTCTTTCTAAACACAGATAAGGTCGTCTCCAACAAAGAATCCTAAATTTGGTTAAATTTTACCTCAAATTTGGTTCATTTTAGCACCAAATATTATTTCAATATGTACATTAATTTACTATTAACCTTTTAAATAATAATTATTAAGATTGCATAATTAATAATTTTAGTATATTTAATAGTTATATTTACATTATTAATAATATTTAAAAATTAGTAATTTTTTAAACTAAATTGAAGAAATATAATTTAATAAACATATAAGTACTTGAAAATACCATGAAAAATATTACAATCAATACAAAATATAACAATTTATTTAGTTTAAATGTAAAATTGGTGTTCTATAATTAGTATAATAATAATTTATTTATTTATTTGTAAACGAAATCTACAAATTATAGAAAAAATGTTATAAAATTATTGAATTAATAATGTTCAATAATTTAAAATACTTAATATTATTATCATTTATTTATATTATCTAATATTAGTTATTTATTAATTTTTAATACATTTAAATAAAAAAATATTATATTATAAACAATTTTAACAATTATATCATTATTAAAATTTAATTTAATGGCATGGGACTCACCAACCCCAAATAAGTGTAATGCTACAGTGGAACTCCAAATTTGGGGTAGCATTGTAGCAAACCCCAAATTTGGGTTTGGCTTTGGGGATCGGTTGGAGTAGCAACAGTATAAGTCAGTATGGAGATGCCCTAAGTGACCATTATTTTTCGATGTCCCAAAAAATGTATGAGACACTTACTTTGAGATGAAGGGAGTACTTGAATATAATGTCTGCTTCTCAAAGTCTATTTGACAAGAAAATTATTGATATTTAACATTTTATTTTCACAATAAAGTTATAATCATTGTAAGTTACCATGAGTATCATGTTTTATAGCTTTTGAAAAAATAAGTAGATTCATTGATGTTTTCATTTGAAAGAACAAGTAAATTTTGAAAATTTTAAATGGACTTTTTTTTTAAGGAGGAAAAGATTAGTAAATCGAAAAATTTGGAATTTGGAGTACATCTTATGTATGACTTGTGCTTTCTTTTAATTTCAGGAGACTACTTTTGTATCCTGAAGGAAATGAGGAAGAAGATGGGCAAAATCATATCTCGTTGTATCTAGTCATAGTCGACACTACTAGCCTCCCCACTGGGTGGAATGTTCATGTTCACTTCACATTTTTTGTTTACGATCATGTTCGGAACAACTATATTACCATTCAAGGTAGTAAAATTCTAAACGAAGAGGGTCTTACTTTCTTGTTATGTTCCATGTCTTTGATCATGTCTAGAAATTGCCTGCATGTTCAGAGGGTCATCGTTAAATTTTTAATAAAATTAATGGTCCTAGGGTCCCAGAAAATCCAGATCAGCATGTCTAGATTTTTTACAAAAGTTAATGATATAGGCTTAATTTTAAGCGCAAATATAAGTACGATGGTCACATTTGCAATCTAAATGTATAATGGTCAAATTGATACTCCCTAAACAGTACAATAATTGAAAAATTAGTTTCACCTTTGAAAAACTATATCTAATGTGTGCTTTTGTGTAGTTGCTGATAGAAAGAAGACACAATTTCATGCCTTGAAGACCAAATCGGGATTTAGTAAATTACTTTCCCTGGATGGTTTCAAGGATTCTTCAAATGGCTACCTCTACAACGACTCCTGTGTGTTTGGGGCCGAGGTTTTCATTACTCCAAAATGTGCTGAAATGGAGACTTGCTTATCTATGATAGAGCCACCATCTTGTAACAATACCTACTCTTGGACAGTAGAAAATTTTTCGAAAGTTGGAGACAAGAAACTATACTCTCAGGAGTTCAAAGTTGGGAAACTCAAGTGGTATGGGGTGCAATTCCTAACTTATTCCTTTAATTTCTATTTTTGATATGGTTTAAAGTTGTTTCGTTTATTTTCAAATGACTGATTATTAATTTGACTTAGCATGTTTAACATTATAAATTTGGAAATGTACCCATTTACTTGTTGGATCTGTCGATCATTTCAGATCTCCTAATTTGTTACATATTGCGTAAAAGTTGAATATTTCCTCTTAACAATACAGAAGCAATTAGTTAAGTTTTTTAATTTTTATTTTATTTTTTACCAATCTGCTGTGAAAAATGTCCTGTCATAACAAATCTGAGTAAAATTTGTGTTGTATGAAACTATAATTTGATTTTATGGATTTTCTTGTTATTTCAGGAAGATAGTGCTTCTTCCCAAAGGAGAAGGTGAGGTCAAAAGAAAAAACCTATCCATCTATTTAGGAGTGTCAGATTGTTCCTCGTTTCCTCTTGGTTGGAGATTTTATGCGAAATACAAGCTTCGCGTGAAAGATCAAGTCGGTCATAATCACGTCGAAAAAAATAGTAAGATATTGTCCAGAGCTGTTCTATTTTTATCTACACATATGCTTTTTTCAGTTTATGTTCTTCGTTTTGTTCTCTATTGAATTGTTTCATTAGTTTGAAAATTGCTTTGAAAGCAACAATCAAAATCCAAGTCTCTAGAGCATAAACTTAGATAAAAGTTTGTAGGATATTGCATGGAAGAAACTAATAAACAACTTTGATCTATCTCTAAAGCTTAGATATTTGATTTCATTTGCCTGCTCATCATCTCTAGCTACAAGGCATATCAGCTTCCATTTATTAGCATGTGCTGCACCCTCCTATCCATATTTACAATTTGGAATAGACCTCCCTTATAAAGTTTATAATCCTTTTTCTTCTATATTACTCCCTCCGTTCCGGGCAAAGAGTCCCCGTTCCCATTGTTTACATGCGGCTTCTTGTATACTAAAGTAGGCATTCCAGTCGCAAATGAAGAAGAGCATTTTTAGTCTTCTGCCTGGAAAAAGCATTTTTAGGGTCAGTTCGTTTGACCCTTCGACTCATAGAAGGAGGGCCCCTATTTTCTCTGTTTAAGACAAGAAATGCAGAGATAGGACGCTACTCTTGTTCATCATGAAATTTTTTGAGAAAATGACATTTTGAGTAGTATATTAGTAATAAAATTATACTTTTATGCCTTACTTTTTGAAAGTTGACTTTTTAAGTGAAGCATCCCAAAATGGAATTGTGGATTCTTTACCCGGAACGGAGGGAGTAGTTCTTTTACCTTTTCTACTTGATGTTCTGAATCTGTCAGTCTTGTGTTCCATATTTCTTAATATTAATTTAATCTATATATTGTTGAAGATTCTTACGTCACTCTTTTGTAGCAAATCACTGGTTCTGTGACTCGATTAAGAGCTGGGGTTTCCCAGGATTCATGTTGCAAAGTGAGCTCAAAGACGGCTTGCTGGTGAATGATAATATCATTATTGAAGCAGAGATTTCAGCTGTGGGTACGATTAGAAATTCCACCTAACAAGCAGTCTCCTATTTTGCATTTGAGAGACCTTAATCCACATGAAGATGTTTGTCCATTTTGTCCATGCCATGAATTTGTAAACGTAGCGATCAAGTGGGGTTTTTGTTCTAAGAGAACTTTCATCTACGTGGAAAATACTCTCTATTAACAAGATCAGGGGATTGGTTTTGGGTCATAATCCTCTTTTAACTGCTGATATTGGTCAGGTTTCTTTGTCTGATGTGATTTTACTAAGTTGTAGTGAAACAGTGGCAACCTGATCTTCTCAAATATATGATAATTATTAGTTAGTGTTTCTATTTGTGTTTTAAAATTAGCATTTTCACTTGTAGTTTTACATGGTTGGCTTTCTTGGGCATTGTATGGTGTGGAGGTGATTTAAGATAATTGTTCTTCTGAATCTAATTCACACTGTATACCAGATGATGCTTCTTGATCATCAAGCACAAGACCATCATACTCTTCTTCACAATCACTTGGCCAAGATAGTATAATGCCATCATAGCATTTTCTTGAGTTTTCTATTTCTTTATACAAATTAAATGCAGCAGTTGCACTTCTCGGTATGGATAATTTCTATTAGATCACTCACCAAAACAATGGTAAGTTTTTCTACAGTTAACAACCTTCCCTTTTCTCAAGAGTTTCTTGAGAACTTTGGCTAGGGTTGGTGTTTGATGAAGGTATGGAATCATATCTTTGAACTTTTGAGATTTAAAGGCTATTTCCACACCTTGAGCAACAAGACTTAGTGATCTCGTCTAGTTCTAGAGTCATATCTTTGGAGTTGGATCCTGAGGTAGTGCGAGCTAGAGAATAGGGATTTGAGTACTGTTCATTGGTCCAAACCTCGTTGCATGGACTGCAAAGAAACAGCCGACAGTGGCTCGTTCCAGCAGTGAAGCGGAATACCGAGCACTTGCTATAACCGCTGCTGAACTTTGTCGGAAATATTTTATTAGCATGCGAGTTACATTACAACAACGGGATTTTCTCGAACTTTCCGACGAGTGACCAACTCGTAGATATCTTCACTAAGGGTCTTGCTCGTCCTCGTTTACATCTGATTTCATCCGAGCTGCACGTTTGGCTTGAGGGGATGGTAAATTCACAACCAACAATACCTATAAATAACTTTTATATTGTGTATCTCTGGGTTGACTTCTCTTTATTCTTCTTTTCTTTGTCTCCGCGTGGTTCTTTAGGAACGAGTGCTATTTATTTTTTATTTATTTTTACTAAAATACTACTCACTCTATTTTTAAATAATTGTCAATTTAGGCCCGGTAATTGGATGGGTTGAGTTGGGTTAGAATGAGTAATAGGTTGAAACAGGTCGAAACCCATTAAAACTTAAATGTTAAATGAGTTGAAATGGGTTGGGTCGGAATTAGTTGGGTTGAAACATGTAACGGGTTAAAGCGGATCGACCCGTCTCAACTCAACAAATTTCCCCCAAAAACATAAATTTATAGCATACAATGTCACGGGTCGAAATGGATAGCGGGTCCGACCTGCTTTAACCCGATCCAATCCAACCCGTTAATATTATTGGGTCGAAACAGGTTACCCGCTTCCACCCAAAAATATTAATGGGTTGGGTTGGGTTGGGTTAGGTGTGTTAATGGGTAATGGGTTACAATTACCAGGCTTAATCGTCATCTTTGATCCGACATATTGTTAAAAAAAAGTAATTGATTGCATTATTAATATTGGTGTAATGTGTGGTTTCCTTCAATACCTTTGAACATGTGGCCATAATTAAAGTAGGTAGAAAAAAATAATATTAGAGTGGTAAAAGTGTTTTTCTAAAAAAGAAAATTTTGAAAAAGGATAATGATTTTAGAACGAACAAAAAAGAAAGTGAGGACAATTATTTACAAACGGAAAGAGTATTTTTTTTATTTGTCCTTCTTTCATTTTTTGTTTGTTATAAAATAATTGTCATATTTCAAACTTTTTTAAAAAAAGAAAACACTTTTATCATTTTATCCTTACTTTTTCTACTTACTTTAATTATGGTCATATGTTCAAGTGCATTAATCATACATTAAATCAATATTTATAATACACTTAATTATTATTTTTTAATAAAGTGTGTCGAATTAAAGAGGACGATTATTTGAAGCACGGATTAAAAAGATTTTGTGGTTTGTTCAAATTTTTTATATTAACACAATTTTGCTCATGCTAAAGTCGAGTCATTGTTACCCACGTGTGATGCACCGTGTCATCTGATTGGCGCGTAAATTACAGACGCCCCAAAAGAAACCGGACCGTTTCTCACTCCCATGTCAGCAAGACTGCAACTAGTTAGGCCCACCCCTTGTACCTTTCTCTCTTTTTCTCTCTCTCTCTCTCTTTCACTCTCTCTTTCACTTTCTCTCTTTTTCTCTCACTCTTACTCTCTCCAGTCTCCTTCATAACAGAAACTTGTGTATGACGGTCTTATAGATATTTTTTGTAAGATGAATATTCATTATCTAACTCACCATACGTTAGTGGGTTGAACTGCGAGAGAGTGAAGCTACGTCTTACGAATTAAAATCTGTAAGATAGTCTTACAGGAGACCTACTCCTCCATTTACCTTTTTTTATGTTGTTTTCAAATTTTTTAATTCATTCATTTGGAATTTACCGTATAATTTGTACAATAATTCAACAATTAATTCATTTTTTAATTCCTTCAATTTTTAAATTTATATTTTAGAAAGTATGATATAATAATTTATACACAAGTTCAACAATTAATATATTAATTAAAACATGGTTAATTATACTTTTTGACCATCGTAACCGATTTGACCGAATCAATTACGCTCAATTAGAACGTGGCATATGTTGGATATTAGAAGTTCGTTGATCAAATCAGTTATTCTCAATTTTTTCGATGGTCAAACAAGTAAATAAATCTTAGAAAACTATAACTTAATTAATTTTTTTCAAAAATATAAAGATAAATCACAAATATCATTTACAAATAGCAACATTAATAATAATAGAGCATACACATACACGCAGTTCATTATCAAAGTAATTAACATTTTCAATATATATAGATAAAATAAAAATCTAGACTATGTAAAAAAACATGTCAAGTATGTAAATAATTTTGACTATGTAAATCTAGACTATGTAAAAAAACATGTCAAGTATGTACACAAGTTCAACAATTAATATATTCATTAAAACGTGGTCATATTTTGGATATTAGAATTTAGAAGTTCGTTGGTCAAATCAGTTATCCTCAATTTGTACGATGGTCAAACAAGTAATTAAATCTTAGAAAACTATAAATGAATTAATTTGTTTCAAAAGTATAAAGATAAATAAGTGAGGTATGAAAAGTACGGTGGGTCCACTATGAACAAAATTAAGAAACAAAATGAATGGAAAGACACTTAAGAATAAAATAAAAGGTAAACTACACAATTGGTCCATGTAGTTTTGGGGTTCTTGGCTTTGCATCCATACACCTCGTAAAGGGTCTCTAAACTGAAAACTTTTACATCATTGGTCTTTTTGTCAACTTTTGACTGTTAATTACGATCACGTGCCACGTATGTGTATTAGTGGATGAGCAAAATAGACAATTCATTTTGCAGAAATACATGGACCAATTATGAAATATAAATAGAAAGATTTAATGGTCTCAATACCCATACTCACATCAGTATGTGAAACAAAACGAAAGGGTCATTTGAGGCGATTGAAGCAAAATTTGGTTAGGGTTTTCTTAGGGTTGGGTTTGATTCACCTAAACTCCTTCAATGACGTGGATTCGAAGAAAAAGAGGTGAAGTGCGGGATGTTTATGAAATTTTTAGTAAGTATTTCTCTGTTTCTTTTTTGTAATTTAATTATTTTTAATTATTTGCACTATAAAGGGTTTTCAACTTCTTTTGTGTCGTGAGTCAGGATAGGGTCTAGGGAAAATGCATTGTTTAGAGACATGAGATGTCGTTTAAAAGAGTACTCAATAAAGAATGAGAGAGATATTCATTTAGTGAAAAATGACACAAAAAGAATTAGGGCCAAGTGTATGGGTACCAAGTCATATTCGTGGGTTATACTTATTTACCCTAGTCAGTTTGAGAGTACTTGGGAAGTGAAGACATTTGTAAATGTGCATACATAGTCACACATATACTTACTGGAATTGGTGTAGATGCTAATAATTGCAAGTATCCAATTGCATATGCTATTATGGAAAGTGAAAACAGAGAAACCTGGCAGCGGTTCCTTGAAATTTTGATAGCTGGCCTGGGGATTCAAAGTAATGAGCAGTGGGTCTTCATATCTGACCAACAAAAAGTACTTTCTTAATTCTTCCCTATTTTGTAAACTGTTTTTTCCAATTATCCCATTGCTATGTTATACTGAACTAGCTAATACATGGATTGGATTTGGCATTGATGGACTTATTGTGACAACCCCGGTCCCGAGTCCAAACGAGACCAGGTCCGACACCAGGTGTTCCCAAAATTCAATCAAAAATCACCCAAATCAAAAACTAAGTAACTCGCTGCGGAATAAACAAATAAATAATATTTTCTCAAATCAAAAATTTTATACAAACGTATTTTTATTACAATTATAACGATATCCAAAAGTAATAGATAAATGTTTTATATTAAAATAGAGCGTTTCGATCAACCCCGAGCTCACATCTACTATCCGAACCTCGATCAAATCTCAACTGCAACACCTGAAATTATAGGGGGGGTGAGCTTGTGGCCCAGTAAGAAAGGGGATATACAACACCACAATTATAGATATTAATCAGGTTGGCCCTAGCCATATAGGGTCAACCCTATCGGACCACGGGTTAAACGATCCACTGAAATTGCAACCCTGAACCTAACCCTGCATATCTCGGTTTAAACGGGTCACGCCTAAAAAAATGTGTTTTTATTAAATCTAAAATTCGAAATTAAGTAATAACAGGAATGATGAACAAGGATCGAAACAAACAATCCAAAATAAAATAAAGTCATACGATGAGTTAACAACATTACTTAAGTGACGAAATTCAAAAAACAAAACAACTTCAAATACTAATTAAAAAATACTAATAAAAATGCATGAAAAAAGTCATTAAACATCATGTTCAGTCTACAACCACATTCGAAACCGAGCCTTCTTTCGAGAAATATCTTCTTCAATATCATTATTCTCTTCATCTACAATAATAAAATAACATAAATTAATTGTTGGTAAGAATAATACAATCAACTTTAAATCAAATAGTAACGTAAAAATATAAAAACTATTACCATGAACAAAACTTCGTAGCCAACTACGAGTACAAATAAGTGCTAGCCCTATTAGCCCCGCATTTTCTAGGGTTATCTTTTCTCAACTCTAACCCTTTTTCGGTTTCGATTTAACAAGGTCGACCCTACAGTCTTCGACCATTTTAACATATCTAACCACAGTATAGAACAAGACATATCACTACAACAAATTATGTCTTTCGAGACTCTTTAAAGTGCCTCGATAGGTACCCTATTGAAGCTTCTTTTAACCTAGGGGCACTTGGTTCAAGTGCCGCGTGTTTTGAAGCCCCAATAGAC
Source organism: Codonopsis lanceolata (assembly GCA_013146195.2). Taxonomy (NCBI): domain Eukaryota; kingdom Viridiplantae; phylum Streptophyta; class Magnoliopsida; order Asterales; family Campanulaceae; genus Codonopsis; species Codonopsis lanceolata. The sequence goes on along the minus strand of CM028382.1, from coordinate 64,478,776 downwards.
TATTGAGACTTTTTCAAGTGCTTTAACTGACTACTACATGATGAGGACCGTGTAAAATCCTCAATATATTTTATGTAGTGTCACTTTAATGTGCCCCGTAAAGTAATTTGAAATGTAAAAAATTAACTATTGTGACCTTTTCAAGTGTCCCTTTAAAACAATTCAAACTAGTTTAACTGCCATCAAATTCCTCAATAAAACCATTGAAGCAACACTTACAAGTGTCTCAATAGCTAGGATGTAGATGCAATTTAATGGTTGGTTATTAGGGCACTTCAAAACGCCTCAATAGTTAATCTTTAAAGGTTGTAATATCACATGATATTAGGGCACTTCTTTAAAAAGCCATAATTAGTAATATTAAGGCAATACAAATAGAGCCCCCCAAATGACAAGATCTATAAATAAAATATAAAAAATAGTACAAGGTACAACAACAAAAGACACGTAATCAACAAAATATTATCATAAAATTAATCACCAACACTTCAATTACATTGTTTCAAACCAAGTCTTCTAATAATTTAAGCATATCAAAATAAAACTAAACAAGTGTGGTAATTGTATCACACGAATAAAATAATATACCACACTACCAAAACATAGGTCTTTCATCCTAACGAATCTATGAAGTTCTCCATGTTCAACATTTTGAGGTTGCAACTAACTTGAATCAAAATCCAGTCGTGTTACCTAAAAATATATAAATTTAAATTAGTAGAAGTAAAAAAAGACATGCACACGCACCAATTTGAATATGATAAATGGACTTAAGTAATACCAACATACCAATGATAAACGTCAAGCTACAGGTGCTACAATCGCATCTCCAATTGTTGTAAAAATTCCATATGGTCTAATTAACTCTTTGTTCCATTCCATTGGAACTTGAATGGATACTTCACACAGTTGAACCACTTAGCAGAATCCAATACAATAATATAAAACCCACATGATCAATCAGTGTGAGTGTATGGTATTTATAGATGTTCATACAATGAGATAAAGGTTACAGGAGATAGTGATAGAAATTAACTTAAGTGATAACTACAGGACTCTTAAGGATGGAGTCCGTGAAGCACACGGCTTGTTGAGCAGCTGATCCGTACACGTGTTCTGCTTCTGCACATGGGTACATATCCCCCCCCCCTCCGCAAGATGAGGGTGGTCTATGGAGCACACGCAGCTTGTCACGTAGAAACTAGAAGCGAGATGAAGATAGAGGCTTGGTCATGATGTCAGCGAGCTGGTCCTTAGTAGAGATGAATTGAACGACAAGTTCGCGACGAGCAACCTGGTCCCGAACAAAATGAAAATTGATCTCCACATGCTTTGTGCGAGCATGAAAAATCAGATTTGCCGAGAGATAAGTAGCACCAAGATTATCACACCAAAGGATAGGCGGCGAGGAGGTTGGAACTTTGAGCTCATGCAGGAAAGACCGCAACCAAGTCAGTTCAGCAGCAACATCGACAAGAGCCTTATACTCTGATTCAGTGGAGGAACGGGCAACTGTGCGTTGTTTACGGGATGACCAAGAGATCAGATTTGCACCAAGAAAGATAGCAAAACCACCAGTGGATTTGTGATCATCAATACACCCGGCCCAATCAACGTCCGAAAAGGCTTGCAACTGAGAAGAGGCATGTTTGGTGATAAGCAGACCACAGTCAAAAGTGTGTTTGAGATACCGAAGAATACGCTTGACAGCGATCCAGTGAGATTCGGTTGGAGCATGCATGAATTGACAAACCTTATTGACCGGGTAAGCTAAGTCCGGACGAGTGAGGGTAAGGTATTGGAGGGCACCGACGGTCTGCCGAAATTTTGTTGGGTCAGAGAAGGGTTGACCATGATGTTTGGAAAGTTTGTCAGTGGTGCAAAGTGGGGTGAAGCAAGGCTTAGAACCAAGCATGCCGGTGCGAGTGAGGAGATCAATAATATATTGACGTTGCGAAAGGAATAGACCAGATGAGTGTTTGTGAACTTGAATCCCGATAAAGAAAGGAAGTGGACCCAAGTCCTTTAGGGAGAACTCGCGAGCTAAGGACCCAATGAATGTTTGTATGTGAGAGGAGGGGTTGCCAATAACCATAATATCATCAACATACACGAGGACATAGATGAGAGAACCTCCATGAGAGAAGATGAAAAGAGAGGAATCTGTTTTGGAGGGAACAAAACCAAGGGAGGTGAAAAAATTGGTGAGACGCTGAAACCAAGCACGAGGTGTTTGTTTCAGACCATGTAGTGAACGATGAAGGTGACATACATGATCAGGTCGCGAGGGATCAATAAACCCTGGCGGTTGAGTCATGTAGACGGTCTCATCAAGAAAGCCATGGAGGAATGCATTATTTACATCAAGTTGCCGAATGGACCATCCGTGAGAAACAACAACAGAGAGGACGGTGCGAATGGTGGTTGGCTTAACGACGAGACTGAATGTGTTAGAGTAGTTGATGCTGGGCTGTTGATGGAAGCCTTTGGCGACAAGGCGTGTTTTATAATGATCTAAGGTGCCATCGGCTCAACGCTTGACACGATACACCCATTTGCAACCAACAAGATTTATGGATCGTGTGCGGGGAACCAAGGTCCACGTACCATTGCGAATGAGTGCGTTGAATTCGTCCGTCATGGCATGACGCCACTGTGGGATTTTATTCGCATTGGCAAAGCATGTGGGCTCAACAATAGAGTCAAAGCGAGTACAAACTGAGACATTGGGAGAATATTTGGTGGTCGGGCGTGGATTAGGACGAAGACGCATAGAGTGAGTGCGTTGAGGGGGTGGGTTTGGTGTTGGAGCGGGAGAGGGAGCTGGAATAGATGGGGGCGCCAAGTCTGACGAAGATGGGGTGGGAGGGAGAGGGTTAATATTAGGTGATGGCGGACTAGAAAGAGAAGGAGTAGGAGTACAAGGGGTTGGGTCCATAATAGGAGATGGGGAGGATGTTTGAGATGGGTTAATAATGGGAGTGGGCCGAGGTGGAGGGAAAATAGGAAAGAAGGCAGTAGCCCAAGGCAGATTAGTGGACGGAGATGGGCTGGGAATGGGGCCGAGTATGGATGGAGAGGAATTGGGAACAGGACCAAGAATGGATGGGCTAGCAAAGGGATAGATAGACTCATCGAAGTGGACATAGCAGGCAATGTATAGACGATCGATGTGAGGATCATAACAACGATAACCCAGGTGATTTGAGCTATTGCCAAGAAAGACACAAGGGGAAGACCGAAATGACAATTTGTGCCTGTTATAAGGACGTAAGTGAGGATAACAAAGGCAACCGAAAATTTTGAGGAAAGAATAGTCAGGCTTTATGTGGAATAACCGTTCAAGAGGCGAGACATTGTGAGATACACGAGAAGGCATCCTGTTAATGAGATAGACCGCGGTATCGAAGGCAAACTCCCAGAATTTAAAGGGGATGGAACCTTGGGCAAGAAGAGAAAGGCCGGTTTCAACAATATGACGATGGCATCGTTCAACAGAGCCATTTTGCGCATGAGTGTAGGGACATGGAATTCGATGATGGACGCCGCATGATTTAAAAAATGAGTTTAGTGGACGATACTCGCCTCCCCAATCACTCTGAACATGCTTGATTTTTGTATTATTATTGGCGTTCAACATAAATTTGAAATTGTTTAAATATATGAAGAACATCAGATTTTTGCTGCATAGGATAATACCAAATATATTTTGAATAATCATCGATGAAAGTAACGAAGTATTTATTGCCATTGGAGGAAGAGATAGGAGAAGGTCCTCATACATCAGTGAAGATTAAATCAAGGATAGAGCTGCTACATGTTTTATTCGATAAAAGGGGAAATCTAGAAGACTTGCCAAGTTGGCATGCATTACATAAGGAATTAAGGGAAAGAGAAGAACATGCTAGTTTATTGGACTGGATTATTGTACGAAGAACTCATAGATGTGGATGACCAAAACGACGATGCCAACATTCCGAAGAGACGCGCTCGGTATGATGAACAGCAGGAGGAAGGAGAGACGGAAGTGTGTAGAGGCCATTGCTACTCGGATCGATGAGAAGAATGCGCTTGGTGGCCTGATCCTTAACACACAAAAAAAGAGGGGTGAAATTCAAAATAAACTTTGTTATCCTTTGTGAATTGATTAACAGAAAGTAATGATTTAGATATAGATGGAACATGAAGAACATTATTTAAATGGAGAAAGTGAGAAGGAGTGGAGAGAGAAGAAGAGCCAACATGAGTGATAGGGAGGCCTTTACCATTGCCAACGTGAACGTTATCGATACAGGTATAGTCCTCAAATTGAGACATGGTAGTGAGGTTAGGAGTCACATGATGGGTGGCACCGGTGTCGGGAAACCAACTATATGAGGACGGTGGTGGGGTCATGTGAGTCAAGTGAGTAGCCGTGGGATAAGACGGTGGTGGGCGATGGTAGCAATTTGGGGGTGCATGGTTGGTACCACCACAGAAGGTGCAAGGAGGACGTGGAGTAAATGATGAAGAGCGATGTTGGGTAGAAGAATAGGAGCCGCCATTATGACGACCGCGGCCACGAGCACGAGAGTTTCTCCTACGACCACGATGAGAGGAGGCACCACCACGGGAGGAATAGTGAGCAGTAGGAGAGGGGGAAGGTGGGTTAGGCGAGGGATCAGGTGTAGACGCAGAGATGTTGAGAGATGACATAGAGTCACAGTTGAGAAATTCATGACTAAGGAGAAGACTATGAAGTTCGAGAAAGGTGACGGGCTCGGTACGAGCAGAGAGAGTGGCAACAAGAGGCTTGAATTCAGAATTGAGGCCACGGAAGACATAATTATTGAACTCGGGGTCAGACACAAGACAGCCGGCAGCGGAAAGTTCGTCCGCGTAAACTTTAGCCTGTTGGAGATAAGTAGTGACGCTACTATCCCCTTGACGAAGGTCATGAAGGTTGGCATGGAGATTAAGGATACAGGTATGGGAGGGGGACGCAAAAGCAGCCGTAAGTGCGGTCCAAAGAGCTTGGGAAGAGGTACAGCCCATGGCCATTGGAAGGACATTTTCAGATAAGGAGGAGATGAGAAAACTCATTACAGATTGGTCTTGCACAAACCAGGTTTGGTAATCGGGATTGGGTTGAGAGTCATTGTCTTTGTCGGTAGAGATGTGAGTGGCCGGTGGAGGATTGCTACCATCTATAAATCCTATCAGTTTTTGTCCACGAAGAAATGGAAGCATCTGGGCTTTCCAGTAGAGGAAATTAGAACCAATAAGTTTGAGGGAGAGATAATGATGGGCAAAGCTAAGGGAGGGAGTGGGCGGACTCGGGGAAGAAGACGAGGTGGGAGTGGTCAGACTAGGGGAAGAAGACAGACTGGGGGAAGAAGCCGAGGAATTAACTGCTTGGGCCATTTTTCCTAAGGATGGCTCTGATACCAAGTTGAACCACTTAGCAGAATCCAATGCAATAATATAAAACCCACATGATCAATCAATGTGAGTGTATGGTATTTATAGATGTTCATACAATGAGATAAAGGTTACAGGAGATAGTGATAGAGATTAACTTAAGTGATAACTATAGGACTCTTAAGTATGGAGTCCGTGAAGTACACAGCTTGTTGAGCAGCTGATCCGTACACGTGTTCTGCTTCTGCACATGGGTCAATACACACCAACAACGGTCTAATTCTACACCTCCCACTTGTGTTTTGGATCAATACTAAAGACGATTCCCTTAATTGGCAAAAACTTGGCCTGAATTTAATATACTCTTGAGAGATACTATTACACCGGCTTGAAACATAAATAAAATGAATCCCAATCAAATGAATATAAGCAAACAACACACATGTGACCAAAACACCTCTTTTGAAAACTGTATTTGGTCTAAGATAAGAAAAGGTGGGAGTGTTAATTAAGGTAAGGTAAAAGTAGGCATGAAAAAATAGAGCATTTGTTAGCACAACATGTAGCTTTCAATCAACCTCATTATAGAATAACCATATAAGGAATATCGTATTGAAATCTCAGGCAATAACTGAAGTACACTAAACAAATATAAACACAAAATATATCTGCAAATCAAGCTATAGGTTCTACAAGATGAAATAAAGAGTACATGGACCTTACTGGGATGAGAGTTGGTTGTGGTGATAATGAAATGAGAGTAGGTTGTGGAGGTGATGGCTCACATTTAAAAGTTGCTTTGATGTTGGCTCTTTCATTTTGTCTAGGTTATTGCTTTGGAGTAGTAGCATAACTGCTGGAGTAATAGCATAATTGCTTACTGCATGAGTGCATGTACAAGTATGTTTGGGGTAATTACTAATTAGATAATTTATGTCTATCACCCAACTGTGTACTAGAACAAAAAAACAGTAGCGCAGCTTCTTACCAGGTACGTATTGCTTTGGTGTAGCAGCACAACTACCTACTGCCTATACAAGTATGTTTGGGGTAATTAGATTATTTCTTTCTATCATCCAACTGTGTAATAGAACCAACAACAATAAAATACAATAATCAACAATCCACACTAGGTTTGAGTTCATATTTAAACCTTGGCAGATACACCCAAGATTTATCCATCGCAAGAATGCATATTCTAACTTCAAACCTAAACTGAAAATATACACACATTAGAGAAATGACACTAAATTAGGAAGGATGGAGAACAACAATGTGTTTAATCATTAATGTGTTATAAATAGCTACTTCGTACAATCATATATTCTGCAAGCCATGTGTTTTTTTATAAATACTTATGCAAGGAACTTTTCTCGTGTACGTGTGATCAAATTATCAAACGATCATGACTTTTAAAACAGAATAAGGGAGTATTGAGAGAAAGAGAGTGTGTTGCTGTGGAGTGAGAGAGTGAGGAGGAAAGTTCAGATATTAGAGGAAGTGAATTATGGAGGGAGTGATTGTTTTTGGGTGTTGGAATATGCTTCTTGATAATTTAGTTATCACCCTGCATATTCTATATATGTTCATTTGCTTGCCCCCATTACAAGTGAGTCATCACGAGTGGCTAAAAGGTCTGCGTACCAGTTAGCGTGGCAACTCGTGTGATATCACATAGGTCTTAGATTAGGTGCAACCTGATCAAGTCCTACCTTCCTACATGATGATTGAAACAGACCAGCACTTCAGATGCACTCAGCATCGGAAGACTTACAGCTATGTCAAAAGCCTTTAGTGATAAAAATCAGAACATCCTTAAGACTCACCATCGGCAAACATGCTACAAGTTAAACTGTTCGCACCAGCAGACATTAGTTCTCCTGAATTGGAAGACTTGTTTCCACTGGCTCGAAGCATTCCACCAGCAAACTTAATTCTGCACGTGCTACAGAGAGAAGTCAAGAAGCAGCTCAAATCAAGTCACATATGTTCAAGATTTAGAAAGTCTGACATAATTAAGGCTACAAGACTTTCTCTCACTCAAGTAGTCTGATAAAGTCAAAAAGCAATTACTTTATTGAACAGACCACCTAACAGTGCAACAAACATCAGACCTACTCTTCAGAGACTTATCAACACAGTCTGACAGACAACAAGTTCCAAGATCTACAGGACTAAATCTCTGCCCCAAATAGTTAAAGATCTTATGAACAAAGATCTCTATCCGATGGACTTCAACCACTACATCTCTAAACGGATAGAAACTTTAAATCTTCATCTCTCAACCATCACATTGGTTCTCGTCTATATAAATCCTCTCTCTTGCCCAAAGAAACACATACACTGTGAGCGACATCTAAGATCATCAAACGATATAGATGATAAGCAGCGAGTAATCTCAAATTACTCAAGTGCTTCAAAGAAAAGAGATCTTCAAAGAGATCGTCTTCACCAATGTATCTCTGATCTCTACACAGATTACAGTGAGCTCATCCAGATCTTAGCAAAACACCTTCAATGGATTGCTAGGAAGAAAAGCTTGGAGAAGAGAAGAGATTGGTCAGAAACTTCAATAGACAGATATCAAGATCTGAAGATTGATGTTAGATTATGTCTGACGAAAATGAAGAGTTGTCTGTAGATATTGCATTCATATCTTCAGATTTATATTCCAATACAAATGTTGTTGATTGTGCAATAATCATTCATCATGGAAGGTCGAGTGCTTTGCACTCAATCATTCAGATATATCTTTATATATGAACGACCTTGAAAATCCCTTCCTTCTCATAACAGTTTCTCGATTTCGTTTCCTATTGCCCTTTGCTGCTTAAAGATTCTTGAATGGATAATTAAGTAAGGATTGAGGCTTAGGAAGACAAAACCAAAAACTGTACTTAGATTATTTAGACCGATGTAATATGTAATTTATCTTTGAATAAATTCACATGTTCTTACGAATACTTTATCTCTCAGTCCTTATATATATATGAGCTTTTTACAAATGATTTATCTTTAGAAAAGTCATTCTCTAATTGATTTCCTAAAACTGCATTTGATAGAAGTATTAAGTGTGTTGTTGTTCTGAACATATATTTGTGTACAACCACTTATGACTTTTCCAAATCATAGCCTCTTTACCTTCCGCTGTCCAAACCTATTTAATAGGCTTTTGATTTGACTCGCAGTTTACCGGCAGAGTTGATACTTATGCTTAGAGCAAGTCTACCGATAGCCTCTACCGGCAGACATGCTCAACTCGATAAACTTCTATTGCCACTTAAAATGTGCTTTATTTATATCCAAAAGAAAAGTTTTTAAATTGGCATCATAGGCTATTCACCCCCCCCCCTCTAGCCTATTTGAGCATTATTGTGGACCAACATTGGGAATAAGGGACGAATGTGAGGGAGTTGGAAATGATGTGATTTGGTTAGGGTGGTTGTAGGTAGGGTTGCAGGTTAATTATGGGGTTAAGAGGTGTTAGGGTGAAAATGGGATTTGATAGAGGAATTGAGTTTGTGGAATGGAAGATGAAAAAATGGAAAAGGAAATGACACAAGGGTGGTCGCTGCCTTCTTTTCTTTTCTTTTTGTTTTATTGTCTTTCTCTTTTCTTCTTTTTTTTTTCTTTCTATCTTCATCTATTTTTTGATTTTCTTTTTCTTCTCTTTTCTTCAACCACTAGTGTTGTTGCCTCTGCATTTGAGTGAAGTTGCAACTTGGATTGACCTAGTTAGAGATTGAACTGCTAAACTGTGACACATATTTTAGGTATTGGTCATTGGTCAAATCGTTTGATTATTTAATTATGGTCACATGTTTAAGGGCATTAACCATACATTAAACTAATATTTATAATACAATTAATTATTATTTTTTAATAAATTAAGTGTGCCGAATTAAAAAGGACGATTATTTGAAGTACGGATTAAAAAGATTTTACGGTTTGTTCAAATTTTTTCCACTATATTAACACAATTTTTCTCATGCCAAATTCGAGTAATTGTTACCCATGTGTGATGCACCGTGTCATCTTATTGGCGTGTAAATTACAGACGCCCCAAAATCATGTGAAACCGGACCATTTCTTGTAAAATAAATCTTCCTTACATAACCCATCATGTGTTAGTGGGTTGAACTGCGAGAGAGTGAAACTACGTCTTACGAAGTAAAATACGTAAGACGGTCTTATAGGAGACCTACTCCTCCATTTACCTTTTTTATATTGTTTTCAATTTTTTTAATTCATTCATTTGGAATTTGCCGTATAATTTGTACAATAATTCAACAATTAATTCTTTTTTAAATTCCTTTAATTTTTAAATTTATATTTTAGAATGTACGATATATTAATTTATACATAGGTTCAACAATTAATATATTCATTAAAACGTGGTTAATTATTATTTTTGACCATCGTAACCTATTTGACCAAATCAATTACGCTCAATTAGAACGTGGTCATATTTTGGATATTAGAAGTTCGTTAGTCAAATCAGTTATCCTTAATTTGTACGATGGTCAGACAAGTAATTAAATCTTAGAAAACTATAAATGAATTAATTTGTTTCAAAAGTATAAAGATAAATAAGTGAGGTATGAAAAGTACGGTGGGTCAACTATGAACAAAATTAAGTGATATACCCGGCCCAAGCCGGGTCACGAACAAGGCACGAGTTAGCATCACGTGCCAATCACGAGCACAATACCTCTGGGGCCCACGGCCCAGCGAGTAAGATGAGACAGCCCAGCGAGCACCGAGCAGCATAACACTCACTCAAACCTGGGCGGGCAAAGGCCTTGCCTGTCAGACCAGGGACCATGATCGGGACTCATACATGCTTAGCGAAGGAATCAGACTTACTTTGCCGGGTCGGCACCGCCTGCCCGGCCGGGCCGATCTTCAGACTAACAAGTCCAGGGATCAATACAAACAAAATAGCCGGACAGAGCCCTGCTCGCCCGAGCACACATCAAACATGAGACGCTGGTAGCTTGCTTTCCAAGGCAAGTCAAAGGTTTCCCTGTTTAGGCGGAATACTTGCCTTATCAACTCCTGTAACTTCGCGGTCAACCGCCTGTTTCGCCTAGAATCAAGGGATTTCCTCCTTGATTATCTCGGCAATTATGGAAACTGAATCCTAGACGGATTCAATCACCTTGAGGGCCTATAAATACCTCTCCATAATCATCAACAATGTACACACACTTTCTTGAGCCTCGTTACTGTGACGACCCGACCCGGACTCCAATGCGGAATCCCAAGGTCGTGCCGTCAAGACAAGCTAAAAGACGGTCAAGCACCCGCTAAGCGTAGTGGTGCGAGTCCAGAGTTGAACCAACAAACTCTAAACAAGAATGTAAAGCCATAACGGCAAAACCGAATAACCAAAAACTAAAATCTGCGGAAGCAAATCATAAGTGGGACCAAAGCCTATTATCATAAATGAAGGAATACAAGGCTGAGAGATGACTATCTCTCGACAAATCTACGACGCACGTGACGCAACATTGCGCACGGGCAACAAACCATCAGCAACCTAAGGCCGGCGAATCAACAGAATACCAACCTGATAAACAACCACTCAACGGCTACAACATGCCGGAGGGACAAATCAACTAGACGGATAAGATATAAAAATACTAACAACTAAATCAATGTCTCTCGACTAAAGTCGTCGGAGACAGAAATGACAATAACATAATACTAGAACATACGAGCTAAAACATTGCTCGGAAAGACAACGGAATAACTACTAATCAAATACAACAGCTCGACCAAACAAGTCGGCTCCCACAATAAAACAATAATAAGATACTAACGTAATCTACCCAAGTAAAGTCTACATAACTTTACAATCGTGTCTCACAAATACATAACAACAATAATAATAATAAATCCAAGCTTAAAGCCCGGAAGACCACCTTCTAGGAATCACTATCCGAAGCCGCCACGCGTACTAACGGGATCACTGCACACACTAAGGAAAACAAACACACGGAGTGAGTCATAATGACCCAGTAAGTTACCAAATGCAATAGTATGGCATATCATGTCGTGGCATGGCATAATGCACAAGCATATATAAAATCATGGTATCATACTAGTATACCAACAATAAACTTGTATCAAGTCATCATATAACATAAACTTCATAAACCACATAGCATGTTATCTTTCATATAAGTGCTTATACCTAAGCACATAAAACCAAGATCTGGGCCTAGCCCTTCAATATTCAAACCACGGGTCCAACCCTTAAATGATCATAGTCTGGGATTCAATCCTCGAATGATCACAACTCATCAGTTTTCTTAATGAGTACCTCGTTACATTCATCCAACCCTGGGATGAGAAATGGGAGCTCAATATCGGGCTAGGGGCGCTAATAAGAGACCACATCCCACTATCGGCCAAATAGTGAGGAGAAAGGGTACCAATGCGGCGATTCATAGCGAATGTTTCCAAAGGCTATGAATCGTCCCATTGCCGACAAAACGACCAAGACGCCAGCTGGACTCAAATCAAGATGCTCAAGTAGATATTTACTTGCATAAACCAATAAGGACCAAGTCCATCATAAAAGAACTTATCAATTCAAGTAGGTCATAATGCTCTACAAAACCCAATAAAAATGCACATAATTGTACACACTTAACATATTCAACTAACTTGTAAGTTTAGTTCAAACCACATATTGGGGTATTCATAATCCTCAAGTCATCACCAATTCAAGAATAGCTTATAGCTCAATAAATCACAACGTGAGGTCTACTATAGTCCTCTACTCAAGATTAAATCAAAGACTATAATTTAGTCTAAGAACAACCCCAAACAAGGCTTAGCATTTGGTTTCACTCAAAAGTACACCGGACTCAACCATAGTCCCAGTTGTCATAATTAATCGACTTCTCAAACCAATCTCGAGGGTACCAAAACTAACTCTTAGTCAAAACCCCGGAAGTGCTATCATGTGCACGCGACCAAATTCCCTAAGAGGGAACTCATTCAAATAATCATTTCTTAAGGGCATACGAGATCATAGGTTGGTCTCTAATGCTCCGTGCTCTAACGAGCACGCTCTAAATAAATCCCCAATAAGCTTCTATATCATGGGTGTCACAAATGGGACACAATTCGATATATTCGGGTGCTCACAATCAAGACCCACCAAACCCGAACATCGTAGGATTTCAACATAGGGCTCACTAACATCTTGTTGAACCTAAAATGACTCCATTGAGTCTTAAAATCACATTTCATTAAATACATATTTCATACATCCCAAAATTAACACATCAATCGCATTTATAGCAATTCTCCCAAAAATAATCCGGGCTTGTTTCCCAAGCCTAAAAATCCAAGAACTCAACATAACCATATTCACACGAATCCCAATTGTCGTAGGACTTCAACCCGAGTTCATTATCACTTTATTGAACTTATAGCGACTCCGTTGAGTCTTACTATTAAGTTTCATTATTTACACATTCCGTAAATCCCAACATTATCATCCTCTTCAATTTATGACAAATTCCAAAATAATTCGGGCTTGATTCCCAAGCCCCAAAATTCATAAAATCCTTAACAATGGGATAACCAATTTCTCCCAACACACAACATCGTCCAAATCAACCTACACATCAATGCCCACTTTAATTAACAACAATTCCCCCAATAATTCGGGCTTGATTCTCAAGCCCTAACATTCATAAAACTCCACATAAATCACAACTCATATTCTACAACACATAATAACATTCAAATCATACTAGTCATGTTATTAACAAGTTCATATTTCCAAAAATTCACAAAATAGGCATACAAGGCATACAAGGTGTTCATTGCCCACAAATAGCACATATATTGTTTTCCTTAGGGCCAATGAACCAAAATCAAAAGGAAGTAACTTACCTAGCTTGAGTGAAAACTCAAGAGAACACAAATCCGATCGGTGAAGTTGTTCTACTCGTCGAGGGCTTCAAGATTCTGAAGTTTGAAGGCAATCGGGTTGATGGATCGTCTTGGATCGAAGAGAGAAGAAGCTAGGGCTTGAAATCTCCCATGGAGACTCTCTCTCTCAAATACGTATTGTGGAGGATGAGAAATGAAGAGGATTTACTGATTTCTCAAGAGGGTTTGGGTATTTATACCCCCAAAATAAGAAGGGCACAATAGACATTTCCCTTGCACAATTAGTAGAAATTAGGACTAATCAATCACTAATCTAACCTTAATTAACTTTCAACTAATGTTAGGACATGTTTAGGGCTAAGTATGGGAGGTTAGGATGGGTTTAGAGGGGGTTTGATGAGGTAGGATAGGCATTTTCGCCAAAACACGTAACGAGGCAAAACAGATCGGGGCACCTTGCGCCGCAAGGTCCCTATAGCTGCGACCGCAAGCCTCCAGAACTCTAGGGTGACTTCTTACATTGACCTTGGCAAGGCCATTCCACCTTGCGAGGGCAAGCCCGCAAGCCCACCGAAATGGCTCAAAATTCAACCTAAAAGACCCCCAAACACTCAACCAAACCTAACAAGGTTCAAACCACATCCAAAGTAGGTCTAGAACTCCCTTAGAACACTCACAAACAACCCCCGAAACAACTCCCGAAACAACTCGGAGCGAAACCGGAAAGAGGTGCAACAACGTGCAACCGGAACGACGAATGAACTCGCAATCGAACGAGCAATGAAAGGAGACTTTTTAGGAAAGTCTAAGGGCTAATGAAGAAGCTTAAATACTTCTAAGAAGTTGAACAACAACTAGGGAAATAAGAATTCCAAAGGAGAGACGATTACACGACTCGATCCCCGAACTACGCGATAGAGACGAATGTTGTCTCCAAAGCTTCCAAATCATCGATAGACTTAAGGAACACCTCCAACTTGAAGTCTAATGCATCTAATCATGTTAATAAACCATCTTAAAGAGGTCTAGGACCCAAACCGAGGTCACGAACTCAAAACGCAAGTAAACCCTCAATCGCTGCCGCATTCCGACTATCGCCGAAGTCACTTACTTGTGACTTTAGGAAGTCAACAACTATATGAAGTCTCTTAATAATGTTTTGGTCTTAATATGGTCTCTCATACATATCTAGACCCTCTCGCAAACCAAACATACAGTCAACAAAGGAAGAAGTGCAAGTATAGCACGCAAACCGAGCTAACGAAGGAGCGGGCGTCACACTGCAATTCGTTTTTGACAATCACTGATACTTACTCTCACGCCGAGGGGTTTCGAGGCCTTGCCTTGCACTTCCACTCAGTGTTCTTGTGATCTTAACAGCTCAAGGAGGACGATTACAAGCCCGTGCATATCCTACCCATCTCAAGGACGGCCCAAGCCGTGCATTTTGCCACATCGCTTGGTTCCGTGTCGGAAATCGAAGTTTCATCACTTCCCTTTATATTTTCTCCCAGAAAAACTTTCGATTTTTTCTCTATTGCAATGGCCGAAAGGGTAGCAAACACCATGCCACCACAAGCAATCAACAGCCGGTCAACCACCAAGTTGGAAACAACCTCCCCTGAGCAAGCACCGCATCGGTGCAAACCAGAACCAAAAGGTGGCCGGGCAGGTGCGCACCCAAGGCAATGGTGCCATTTCAAGGAGGGGCAAGTCTCCCAGATGCTAGCCAAAGTCGCGCAAGCCAACGTGACGCAAGATTGGTTATCAATGAGAGACGCGATGCTCGCCACAAGATCTAAGGATAACTTAACCGGGCTGGAAACAAGGCAAATGAACCGCCGACAACACCCCGATCAACAAAGGCCGCTTCCGCAAGTTCAGCAAGTATTATAGCAAGATGTATGCTCTCAATCAACAATCCGCTGGCCATGGCCATGCCCCCCTTGGGCCAGGGCCATTGCCAGACGTGGCAATGCCTCGCGCAATCCCAAGACTGCTGGAGATGGCCCCCCCTCTCAACTGTTGCCGCCAAGCGACGCATGCCCTCTATCATCCACATACCGCCCGAAAGTGGTGGAGGCGGTAAACAGCCGATGACCAAAGCCGAAAGTAGATACAAATTCATTCCCACCCGGCCACCATCACCATGAGCACTATGCCCGGAGGAGAGTCATGGCCAGAGGCCGAGAGTGAGTAAGTAGAAACGCGGCCAAAGTACAAAGCCCGCATCACACAAGAGGTCTGATCCTCATGCGCGCCCACCCGCTTGCCCACATGTGCTGGCGATACTCTGACCCCGCCATTCTTCAAGTTCTAAGACGGGAGAAGCGGCTGTCCGAGAAGATGGAGGCCATGAAAAGGGACATGGCAAAACAAATGGCAAGCCTAGCCGTGGCCAAGCCCGGTTACGGCGCCACTAAGCCGCCGGAGGCGCCTCTTTCACTCCAGATTGAAAATGCGCCACCAAGCACAAGGGATCATCTTCCCACGCTTGACAAATATTTTGGGAAGACGCGGCAAGCGATTGGCTCCGATCATTCGAGGCACAAATTCGGATGGTCACGTATATTGAAGCCTTGAAAATGAGGGCATTTGAGGGAGCCCTCCAGTGAAAGGCGCAAGCCCGGTTAGCGTAGTTCCCTGGGAACCATCGGGAGCCGGGCAAGGTTCGAGAGAAGTTTTTGGAGGAATTCGGCAATGCAGCCCAACCCCAAAGAATCGCTTCGACCTTGCTAAGATTAAGCAGGAGGATAACGAATCCTACAAAGCACACCGAAAAGGTTCGAGGAGATGCTCGAGCAGTGACCGCGACAAGGACCCGAGATCACCTTGCTATCTCAACAACATGAGGGCTGACCATCGAAGACTATGCTAGCAATGAACCCGGGGCTTCCAAGGCGTAGTTGTCGGCAAACTTCTCATCTTTTGCTCGACCGAGAGCGCAAGGCGATAAAGCCAAAAATAAAGACAAGGCTCAATGGCAGCCGGCCTCGCCACCGACTGTAGCCCGAGGGCCACCGCCGCTCGAGCAAGGACAGGAGGAAGTCATCCACTCCCGGGCAAAGGCTGTTCAGAGAATCTCAGTTTACCCCGTTAAACACTACGCGGGAAGAGATCATGCTCCAGGTGGGCGATGCTCTGCCTATCCCCTATCCTCTTGACCCCGAGCTCGAGTATACTCGGGACAACACGAAATACTGTGAGTACCACCATGGCACTGGCCACACCACCGAGAAGTGTAAGGTGTTGAAGAGGGAAATCCAAAAATTGATCAATGCGGGCAAGTTAGACCGCTTCAAAAAAGACCAGGGCGAAGGAAACAACGCCAACAATGATCAAGGGAGACCCCCAAGAGGAAGAGGTGGCCAGGCCCCTCAGATTCTGGGTGATAAACATGATTCAGAGGAGCTCCCGTCCAACACACAAATGAAACATATTTATTCCTTGTCTAGGCGATCAACGCCTCCAAGAATACAAGTGGGAGCAGAAAGATATGTTTTTCTCGCAGCGAGCCGGGCGAAAGCACTCCATTGGCATCCGAGCAGCCTCTGGTCATTTCCTGCCTCGTCAACAACTGGCAGGTTCACAGAGTTTTGCTAGATACGGGAGCATGCAGGGACATCATGTACTATTCCTGCTTCAAGGGGTTGGAGTTTCCAGACACCATGCTCAAGCCTTACTTGGGAAAGCTTGAAGGATTCACCAACCACCAGGTGGGCGTCAAGGGCACGATCGAGCTGGAGGTGTTTATGGGTGATGGGGCCCAAACCCGGATTGAGATGATCACATTCTTAGTGATCGACCTAAAATCGGCATACAACTGCATTTTAGGTGCTCCGGCAATGGCCAAATTTCAGATGGTCACCTCCATTCCCCATCAGAAAGCCAAGTTCTATACAGAAAATGGAGTGGGGATCCTCAACAGCAAACCCCGAGCAATGTGGGAGTATGTCCGGGAAACTCAGAAGAAAAAAAAACCGATTGGACATTCCCGATCACGATGCGCCCCTAAACCGACAGGGACCTTCCCGATCGGGCTGCAACGGTTTCCGCTGAGCCTACCCCAGCGTCCACTTCCATCAACAATATCGAGCTCGGGGAGACTCATGAAGCGGCCGAGCCCATGGCTATAGATCCTCCCGAGCAAGCTCCAGTAGAGATTTCCGAGCGGGCTCCGGCCTCAGGCCCTTCTAGGCGCAAGGAGAAGCGCCCCAAGTCACAAGACATTGAGTTGGACACTTTGCAAGTCAGGGACGAGCCTGATATTCAACCAGAGGGCGAGCTGGAAGAGGTCATTATCAATCCCGCATACCCCGAGCAAAAAATCAAAATCGGGAAGGCCATGCCTCCTGAAGCTCGGGCAGGATTGATTGAGCTGTTGAAGAACAGCCTAGATGTGTTCGCATGGACGGTTGAGGACATGAGGGGCATCAGTGAAAGCATTGCCCGCCACGACCTCAATGTTGACCCTACCTTCCGGCCCATCCAAAGAATGATCAAGACAAGATCACCGAGAAGAATGTGGCGATCAAAACAGAGGTCGAGAAACTCCTAAAGGCAGACATCATCGAGGAGATTCAGTACCCGACCTGGCTAGCTAATGTGGTGATGGTCAAAAAAGCAAATGATAAATGGCGAATGTGCGTGGACTTCACCACTTAAACAAAGCTCGCCCGAAAGATCGTATCCACCGCCCGCATCGATGTGCTTGTCGACTCTATAGCCGGGTTCGAGATGCTCAGTTTCCTGGACGCGTACTCAGGTTACCACCAGGTCAAGATGAACGAGCAGGATAAGGCGAAGACAAATTCTTCCGCAGGCGGCCTCTATTGCTACAAAATGATGCCCTTCGGCCGAAAAATGCAGAGCCACTTACCAATAAGATGGTCAACAAGGTTTTGGCTCTCAAATAGGCGTAAATATGGAGGCTTACATAGATGACATGGTCATCAAAACAAAGGGCCGCGACCATACTCTTGACTTGGCCGAGACATTTGCCAACCTGCGCAAGCACAACATGAAGCTGAACCCGAGTAAATGCGCCGGTCCGAAAGGAAGTTTCGATTCATGGTCAACCAGCATAGTTACAAGCCCTGCATGGAGCAACCGCATCAAAATACAAGCACATCCAGCCGTTTTGCCTATTTCTCGCCTGGAAAATGCCTCCCTTTCTTCAAGGTGCAACAAGGGTTCGTGCCAAGGCCCTCGAGCAGCCAGTGGAATATCTTGGCAAACCACCTCTCCTCGCCAGCCCCCTGTGAGCCTTTATTTGTGTATCAGAGACTAAGCCGTGGCTGCTTTAGTTGTGAGGAACTAGATATCCAAAAACCTCGTACTATGTATCTAAGGCCCTCACCCCTGAGGGTCGTTATTTTAATGTTGAAAAATTAGCCTACTCGCTTGTCATAGCTGCCCGAAAATTAAGGGCTTATTTTTCTGCACATGTAATCATAGTATACACAGATGCACCATCGCAAGAAAGTCCTCGCACAAACCTCGATACATCAGTATTGCTCAACCGGGTCGATCGAGCTCACCGAGTTCCACATAGACTACTTGCCCAGGCGAGCAATCAAAGCACAAGCATTGGCCGACTTTTTGGTTGAAACAAGCTTCACCCAGCACGAGGATCCTGAGACCAAGCAGCCGGCAGAGCCCGAGCAAAAACAATTGCCACAACCCCGACCAGCCTACTGTTGGGATCTTTATGTGGATGGGGCAGCGAGCAAAGTCGGGAGCGGAGCTGGCATCCTTCTCGTAGCTCCCGATGAAATCACAGAGTTTGAGCTAGCTCTCCGTTTCAAATTTCCTGCCTCCAACAATGTTGCCGAATATGAAGCAATGATTGCCGGGCTCGAGCTCGCAACGGATATGGGTGTAGAGGCGGTCACAGTGTACTCGGATTCACAGCTAGTCGTGAACCAAGTCCAGGGGGAATATATGGTACATCACCCTACCCCGTTAAGCATCGCGAAGCTAGTCAAGGAAATCTTGAAAATTTCAAGTTTTGGGAAATGATCGATTGACCGAAAGGCACAATATGCGAGCAGACTACTTATCCAAAATTGCGGAGGAGAATCTGGCTTTGCTAAATCCCTCAGTAATGATCGAGCACATGGAAACTCCCGCCATCGATAGACCTATAATTATGGACATCGAGCCAGCGGCCAGAAGTTGGATTGATGACTATAAGGATTACATCGAGCAGGGAGTTCTGCCCGCAGACAAGGTCAAGGCCACAACAGTCCGAAGCTCGCTTGCATTCTGGTAGTCGGGGAATCTTATACAAGCGATCTAAGGTCAGACCTATGCTTCGCTGCGTACCCCCAGAGCTAACCGAGGGTGTTTTGTATGAGGTACATGAGGGGGAATGTGGCGGCCACCCGGGCACAAGAGCTCTAGCAGAAAGGGTCCTGCGAGCAGGATACTACTGGATTACCCTTCGAAAGGACGCGGAAAAGTATGCTCGTGAATGTGACAAGTGCCAGAGATACGCGGACATACCAAGGCTTCCATCCACTATGCAAACCCCAGTCGTAGCGGCCTGGCCCTTCGACATGTGGGGAATCGATCTGATCGGCCCATTCCCGCTGGCACAATACAAGTATAAATACGCTGTAGTCACCATAGATTACTTCACGAAATGGATTGAGGCAAAGCCTTTGGCCAAAATTTCGGAGGCGAATATCATCAAGTTTGTATACGACCAGGTATGGTGCAGGTTCGGCCTCCCTCGAGCAATCATATCAGACCATGGGACTCAGTTCTCGGACAAGTTCACAGCAGAATGTGCTCGCTTGGGCGTGAAGCACTGGCAATCGTCCGTTGCTTACCCTCAAGGCAACGGCCAAGCAGAGGCTGCAAACAAACAAGTTTTGCACGCTCTTAAGCGGAATTTAGAAGGGCGAGCAGGAAAGTGGGCAGAAGAATTACAATCGGCTCTGTGGGCGGTTAGAACCACTGTTCGGGGACCAACCGGGGAAACTCCGTTCGCACTTACCTACGGGTCAGAGGCTATGATCCCGGTGGAAATGGCTTGCTAAGCTACCGGTCTCACATTACAAATGAGCAAAACAATCAACTTGCCCGTGCCATAGACTTAGACCTGCTGGAAGAAAGGAGGCTGGATGCACGACTCAGAATGGTCAACTACAAACAGAGGGCAAAAGCTCACCATGATAAAAGAGTTCGAGGCAGAGCCTTCTCTGTTGGGGATCTAGTACTTTAAAAATTGAAGTAACCGGTCATCGGGCAGCAGTGGGGAAGTCCTCCTAATTGGGAGGGTCCTTTCCGAAGTTACCGAATAATAAGGAGGGCACTTACACACCTGCACTCTGTATGAAAAGACCCAAGTATCCTTGGCATGCAGATCACCTCAAAAAATATTATCCCTAGGTCGAGGAAACAAAAGGGCAAGACCTCAGTCCTGTTGAGGGTCATCGGTCATTTATCAATAAAAGGCAAGTTGTTGTCATATTTACCAGTTCAGAATTTTCAAAGTTATTAGTGAACTGTTATTCTGCAATTGTTCGTACTTGTTTGACTAGATTCTGCTCGCCCAGCGAGCAGACGAGGCCATGCCCGGTCAAAAATTCTAAAAACCCTAGTATCTGTGAATTCATCCTCTGTGGGTGAGGTGCGGCCATGCCCGGATTCACGCATTAGATGCTCGCCTGCTGCCCGAGTCCATTCCTCGCAAGATAGCGATTAACTACCTCGGTTCCTACAAAGGACCGAGCAACACCGTTAACCGTATATCTCAATACCCGAAGATATACCAAAGAACCGCTCGAACTACCCATATCGAGCAAGGCCCCGCCTGCTTGTTGGTTGCCGACAGAGTTAGGCCATGCCCGCTTGGCAGGCTTCTGGAAGCTCACTCGCTCTAAGCCTTGGCCAGATCCAAGCATTCCTCCTCGGCATTTGTTCGGGTAACATCTCAATTTAAATAATAAGATTGCTTTGTTAGTCTTGTTATTTTAATAATCATCCTTGGTTAAATTTATTCATACATTTTTGCTCGATATATTTTCTGGGGAGCACCAGCACTTGTATTAACAAATGACAGGAAAAAGGTGCAAGTGAGAAAACAGTTATCGAGCAAACAAACAGTTGAATCGAAAGCAAGTGTAAGAGGAATCTGTCAACAGAAAGTGAATTATATTGTAGTCAGATTGGGAGTTACATAAACAAAGGTCAAAAATATTGGCGCCAGCCGAGGAAAATAGACATAATCTAAAGTGGGTCAAGCGCTGCTCGAGGGGTGGAGGAATCGCTCTAGGGGGTGGAGGTATCCGCCGGGGAGAGGAAGAGTGGTGTCCGAAGCCCGACATCGACGGTAGTGAAAATTCGAGCCTTTCGAGCAGCCTCTTGCTCAGCCCCTCCTCCTCTCGCGACCAACCGGCAGCTTTCGCCTCCAAGGCCGATCGAGAGCACACATTCTCGCCTGGGAGTAGGCGGATCCCAAGGTTGGCGGCCATTTTCCGGTCGACCTTCGCCAAAGATTCCACTGCCGTGGGTATAGGGACCAAGTGGTGGAACCGGCGCGCCTCCTGAGTAGACGCCGAAACGCCCATTCACCATGGTCTTCATGTCGATCACCCCACGGCCAATGAAGTCGCCTAAGGACGTGATTGACGCCATGTGCAAAATAGGGCACTATAGCATCGCCACGCCTCGCCAGCAATGTTAATTTGAAGTCGCCCTCGAAGGCTATGGATTTCTTATAATCCTCCACGCCAGCCACCGCTCTGCCCTTCAATCTCCTGAGCGCATCCTCCACATGATTCCCATCTTTGACGGCCCGCATCTTCAGCCTGCCTCTCTCCACTTGTAGGCGATCCTCCGCTCGTACACCGCGCCAAGTCGGCTTGAGCCTTCTCCACCACTGTTCTTCTTCACCGGCCGACCAATTCTTTCTTGGCAAAGCTTAAGTCTCCATTCTCGGGCGACCAACTTCAGTTACGCCGAACAGCTCGGCTTCTTTTTCTTGGCCGCCGCAGCTTGTTTCCAGCTCATCTGGCCAGCGAGCCACCGCTCAACCTTCTTTCGCCAGCCCTCATGGGCCATACTGCCCGCTTATGAAGCTTTTCTTCGTTGTACCTATCGTAAAGATTGGTACATGTGAAGCAATCCGCGAACAAGGAAAGATAATCGACACATGAAACGAGCAAAGGAAGGGATAAATCTAATTCAAAAACTTTACCTCGCTCAAGCAAAGTCCCACGCTCCCAACTAGGACATGGCCACCGATCTCGATCCCTGCAAGATCATCATGCGCCTCTCTCGATTATACCCTTTCCTACCAGCCGCCTGCGCGAAGCATGAGGTCGATGCCTCCCAATAATGGGGCATCACCGTAAATTTCTTTCACCAACGCCCGGCAAAGACTGGTAGTGAGGGCATCTTGAACTCACCGCCTCCAAAGTGTTGCCGCCCAACTGAACGGAGCCGACAGATACCGAGCAGTAGACGGAAAGACAGATCAGACTCAAGCCCCTGTGGCGAACATCCCGAAAGCATCGAGGAGGGGAAAGGCTCTTCTTCCTTTTTCCCTTCCCTTGGGGTCTTTGGGAGGAGGCACCACGTAGATGTTGGCGCCCGACCGCCCGATGGTATCTTCAATGGCCACTACGGCCTCTTTCGCACGGCCTCCTTGCGTGGGGGGATGACGACTTTAGGCACCGCGCCTTCCGGCTTGCCTTGCCCAAGCCCTGCTTTCTTGGCCTGGGACCAAAAGGCACCTCAAGCGTAGCTACAGATCGTTAACTTTCAAATCACCGCCGGCTTGTAGTCTCCTCGCCTTCACAGAGCCACATTCTTCATCCCTCAAGCAAGGAAAACGTAAATGTGGTCAATAACTAATGCTACGAGCAAGACACGCCTAAGGTAAAAACAAAGGAGAAAATCGCGAAGAACAACCATCATGATCCTCATAAGGCGGCAGCCTCCGCCCGGCCCAAGCGTTGGCACTCAACACATTCCCCTTAAACATGTTACCGTGGCCGCCGCCAATAGGGTGTGGTCTCTGCACGTGGATTAAAAGGGGTTCTACATCGTGATCTCGCCTCATCACACCGGCCAAGCACAAGTTGCGCTGGTTACAAACCAGCCTCCTTCCAATCAAGAAGAAATTGTGGCCAACGCGCTTCTCGCTCTCTTCTATCACCCCCACTGCTTCAAGGCCAAACGGACAGCTTCCCCGAGTCAAGTCCCGCTTTTGAAGCCTGGGGATTTTGACTTCGCCTGAGGCAAGGCATAAACGGCCACCGACTCGAGATTCTATGAACAAGACCCTCCTATCCCAAGAATCTACCTTCCCTGAACTTCGAAAACAAGCCTCAAAAAATTAGAGTTGGCTCACTCCGATCCTCCCACCGTGTTCTGGCAAAGACAAACAACTTCCTGAGTAAGTACATGTCCGCCGATCCAAGTAGCTCGCACGCCACCGTGAAAAGCGGTAATAGCCCTGACAAGATTTAGCATCAAGTCACGTGGAACCGCTTGGCCTCGAGCAAAAAATCAACCGTAAAAGGCTCCGTGGGAAGACGCAATCCAACTCGGAAAAAGTCGGCAAAAATAAACTTCATTCCCGTGCTCACGGGAAAGCTTCACATTCGCGGCACGCCCATCTTATTCGCCTCTAATAGTCGAGTCAACCCCAAGGGATGTGAGCCATGCGGTCACTTTGTCCGCCAGATCCAATGTAGCCCAAGGCGCTGCATAGCGGCTTTCATCAAGCAATATACCAGTCGGGCTCCTCCTCCTCTTCTTCTTCCTCCTCGATCCTCTCCTCAACGGGAACCACTACTGGAAGTCCACCTACCCTGGTCAGGAAGCGGGCAATGGGAATTCTATCTTGGCTATCCACCCCTTCAGGGGCCACTTCCACCTGAGAGCGGCCAGTCTTTTTGAAACGCCGGCAAGCGGCAAATTGTTCCGCCTCATCGGCCTCCGCCTCCCGCTAAATCTATTCGCCAACCATTACTCGCCTCAAGATCCCCTCACAGCCGCTTGTTGCTCGTGGCCTTGCCCGACAACTAAGCCACCGGCCACACTCTCTCGCCGAATCTTCCTCGCTGGAAGAATCGAATATGTCGACCACGGGATCCACAGCCCGCTTTCGAATTGTTGGCCCGGCCACAGATCTGACTCCCTCGTCGCACTCAACGCTAATCGAAGGAGACTTTTCGCTGCTAAGCGAGTCGTTCCTCCCACCATAGCTGAAAGCTTCACGGTCATTCTCAGACACATCCGACATCTACAAAGAGATCGAGGAAAATGGCTATCGAGCTCGTCCGGTAACTATCAAAAAAAAGAAAGAAAAAATCCTAAGTGTGGGTCACCTGTAGGGATTCTATTCGCCTAGCGAGCAGATTATGGTTTCTACCTCGATCTCTACCTAAGGGCGCTTTTTCTCACTAAAACCCTAACAAAACCATACGTAGATGAAGGAAAGAAACCGTAAAACATCAAGAACACAAGCGAAAGGGGGCGAGAGCTTACTGTTATTTCTGGAACGGTAGATCTTCAAGTAATCAGGGCTGATGTGAATGCTGCAAGCGCTGACCAGGGAATGGGTACCGGAAGCAAGGAAGAGGCTCCGCCTAAGTCTGAAGAAAAGCACAAAGAACAATGGCAATGGAAGCTCGCAGTAAAATTCTCTCTAGCGGTTTGCAAAATCTCAAAGGCGATAAAAGAGAAGAAAGGAAGGAGAGGCCGCCTTTTATAGGCCGATCTCCGAAAATTTTCTGGGAAAAGGCTCGAAGCCCGAACGGCCTCTAAATGGGCGCCCATCATCACCAAGGGCACGCCGCATTAAATGTGCGCCGCCGTGGTCCGTGCCCCCGCCCCGCCGCCGTCAACTCGGCGGCCCACGCGCTTTTCCAACCACGCGCCTGGCACGCCTTCAACAAGAGGCTTCCTTAATACGCTTCAACTTTTCCCCGATGGATTCTTTTGTCTTCTTGAAAATTCACAAGTGATGAAGCCCGAGCGAACATCATAAAGGAATACGCCCCCCGAGCATGAATGCTCGCTGCATGCTGCCCATGCAAGCAAGGGCACGATAGTTAGCATCACGTGCCAATCACGAGCCAAGCCGGGGGCCCACGAGCAAGAGCACCGAAAAGATAACACTCACTGGCACAAAGGCCCTTGCTCGTCCGACTGTGGACCATGATCGGACTCATACATGCTTAGCAAAGGAATCGATTGCTCGCGGGCACTGCCTGCACCGGCCTCGACTGTGGGCCGATCTTCGATCGACAAGTTCAGTGGATCAATACAAATGTAATAGCCTGACAGAGCCCGCCGCCCGAGCACACATCAAACATGAGACGCCGGTAGCTTGCTTTCCAAGGCAAGTCAAAGGTTTCCTTTGTTTAGGCGAATACTTGCCTTATAAACTCTCAGAATCTCGCGGTCAACCACTGCTTTCGCCTAGAATCAAGGGATTTCCTCCTTGATTATCTCTGCAATTATGGAAACCGAATCCTAGACGGATTCAATCACCTTGAGGGCCTATAAATACCTCTCCATAATCATCAACAAGGTACACACACTTTCTTGAGCCTCAGCACTCATCAATTTACCCTTTGACAATCACTGATACTTACTCTCACGAGGGGTTTCGCGAGGCCTTGCCTTGCATTTCTACTCGTGTGTTCTTGTGATCTTAACAAGCTCAAGGAGGACGACATAAGCCCGTATATCCTACCCATCTAAAGGACTGCCCAAGTCGTCAGCATTTTGCCACATCAAGCTCATAATTTTAGCTCGCTTCATAATTTTATCTCGGCACATAATTTTAATATCATGTAAACTCGGCATATACGCTTCAATTTGAATGTTTATGTTTCTCATAAGTAGGGGCACTTGAATCACATTTAATTGTCACACTATGCCGACAAAAGTTAAATAATATAATATTTAAATTGATGAGGCTAACGAACCCGTACATTTAATCAAAGTAATGTTGTCAAATTTATAAGAAAATATTTTTACTTGCTACTGGAGCGCTAAAGCATGCTATTGTCAAATAATTGTGTATAATAAATCATACCTGACGAGGTAATATATATTTAATCTAATCAATTGTTATGTTATTGTTCGCATATAATTTCAAATTGTTAAAGAATTTCAAATACAAATAATTTCACTGCATATAATTTCTGCCCGGCATATGATTTCTGCCTCTAAGATAATTTCAATTCGACAAATGATTTCAGTTCGTAAATAATTTCTAAGATATGATTTCGCTCGGCATATAATTTCAATTCACAAATGATTTCGCCGTAAATAATTTCGGGTAAATAATTTTGGTTCGGAAAATAATTTCAGCTTTATGTATTTATTTATCATCAATTTGTCAACATCCTTTTCTTTTTTATCTTATTAACAATATATTATTTTAACATGCTTATTGATAAAAGAATATGAAATATGAGGTGTATATCGTGTGCTTTAAAAATTTTCTCTTACTCCATAAGTAATGGTCATAGTCTACAAGTCAATAAAGTATGCATGCCGACTATTGTTTTAAAATTGATGATGGGTCTATTTGCGTGTCTCAATAATTTGTCCAGCTTTGAAGGCAAATGTTGGCAGATGCATGGAAAGAATAAACCCGATAGGAAATGATGATTTCACACGCAAGCCACATTTGGCAAATGCGTAAGTCTCTCGTGGGTGTATGGTCGGAGAGTGAAGTTAAGGTGATGTTCCCAATGGGCTTTAGTGCCGTGAGAATGCGTGGGTCGCTCCGATTATGTGATAAAACGAGGGAGTACTCAGCCATCTCTACGGGCGTGCTGGGGAGCATGACATCGCTGGTCGTGATTTTACGCAATGAGCTTGCCTCCTCAAGACCTAGTTGCGTTGGTTTTGCTTTTCTGCTCATACTCCGGTAAAGAGCATTTCCGCTTAAAGAGTAATGCGTCGTCGCATGACGAAGGCGATAAGTTTCCAACAACTTTGTGACGGCGAAGAATGGTGCGTTGGAGCTCGGATGACGGCTATTTTGGTGTCTCCCCGCTCGCCGCCCAAGACGCACTCATTGTTGGCGTTATTCTCTTCTTCGAGCTTTTCTCCTTTCCCCACACCGCACGGAAGTGTCCGCATTTGTTGTTCTTGTGGTTCTCGCAATTTAATGAACTCCGTCATGGCCGATGTGAGTCCACGAGTAGAGCCGAACAAAATGAGGCGATTCTTAACGAACTAAACCGATCACACCAAAAATGTGGTGATCTTGTCGCTTCGTCCGGTGTCAAGGTGATGTAATCGGGGGACGCCGGAGTCGTGGTCCGACTGTGGTTGTCGCAGTAGGATATCCACATGTTTTTATCCAAGAAAATAAAGCACCGTGAGTGGGTGGAGGTGTCCCCACAAACCCTCAGGTGTGATAATCAGTATTTGTTGTGTGTATCCTCAATAATCAATAAAATAGAGTATTTATGAATGTGTATAAACCCGACAATAGGGAGAGATGAAAAAGAGCTCTTGTTCTGTTTTTTAGAGGGGAAAATAGTCATTGACCTTTTCATAAGAAGTTTCCTGCTATTTATAGAAATGTGGTCTTTCCATACTGGGTTTTAGTATGTGATTAGGCTTGGGCCTTTCTTCCGGGTACGGGCTTGGCCCATCTTCTAAGTATAATTTCTGAGTACACTTTGGGCTACTGTTTCGTGGCCGATATTTTGGTGCACTTCAACACACGTGCTTAATGAATTATATCAGATTATGATATTTTGACTCAAAATAATGTCATTTTGAAGTCTTTTTATAAAAACTAATAATAAATATTATCAATTTAGAATTATTGAATTATATATTGTAAATTTGTAATTTGTTAATATAGTATTGAGCTATTAATTAATTTTGTATTATGTTGAACCTTGAAATGATATTAAATAGCTAGTTCTAAACATTAGTTTGATTGACATGCTAAAACATTAGTCTGT
>CM028382.1:64424137-64450396 GCA_013146195.2 Codonopsis lanceolata | reverse complement strand
TGGTCAACCATCGCGTAGAGGCTAACAGGAAAAATGACCTGGCTGGACATGGAGCGACCTTGCGCATCAGCCGGTTAAGCGAGTCATTGCCTTAGGCGTTCATTTCTCGATCAGTGAAAAATGCCTCCCTTTCTTCAGGTTACAGCGGCAACAAGGGTTTGAGTGGAATCTGGTGCGTGCCAAGGCCCTCGGCGGCTCGGGGAATATCTTGGCAAACCACCTCTCTCAGCGGCTGACCCGTGCAGGTGAGCCTTTATTTGTGTATCTAGCGACCCGGACCGGGCGTGGCATTGTTTTAGTTAGGGGAGGAACTAGATATCCAAAACACATGTACTATGTATCTAAGGCCCTCGGTCTGTTGAGGGTCGTTATTTTAATGTTGAAAAATTAGCCTACTCGCTTGTCATAGAAAATTAAGGGCTTATTTTTACGCACATGTAATCATAGTATACACGGATGCACCAACTGCTAAAGTCTGCACAAACGATACATCGAGGCGGATTGCTCAGCGGTCGTCGAGCTCACCGAGTTCCACATAGACTACCTGCCCAGGCGAGCAATCAAAGCACAAGCATTGGCCGACTTTTTGGTTGAAACAAGCTTCACCCAGCACGAGGATCCTGAGACCAAGCAGCCTGCAGAGCCCGAGCAAAAACAATTGCCACAACCAGAGCCGGCCCTCTTGTTGGGATCTTTATGTGGATGGGGCGGCGAGCAAAGTCGGGAGGCGGAGCTGCGGCATCCTTCTCGTAGCTCAGATGAAATCACGAGTTTGAGCTAGCTCTCGGTTTCAAATTTCACGCTCGACAATGTTGCCGAATATGAAGCAATGATTGCCGGGCTCGAGCTCGCAACGGATATGGGTGTAGAGGCGGTCACAGTGTACTCGGATTCACAGCTAGTCGTGAACCAAGTCCAGGGGGAATATATGGTACATCACCCTACCCTGGTTAAGTACTGCGAGCTAGTCAAGGAAATCTTGAAAAATTTCAAGTTTTGGGAAATGATCAGGATTGACCGAGCAGACAATATGCGAGCAGACTACTTATCCAAAATTGCGGAGGAGAATCTGGCTTTGCTAAATCCCTCAGTAATGATCGAGCACATGGAAACTCCCGCCATCGATAGACCTATAATTATGGACATCGAGCCAGCGGCCAGAAGTTGGATTGATGACTATAAGGATTACATCGGCGAGGGAGTTACGCGCGAGACAAGGTCGAAGGCCACAACGATCAGCCAAGCACAGTCGGTACTCGGTAGTTGGGGGAATCTTATACAAGCGATCTAAGGTCAGACCTATGCTTCGCTGCGTACCCCCAGAGCTAACCGAGGGTGTTTTGTATGAGGTACATGAGGGGGAATGTGGCGGCCACCCGGGCACAAGAGCTCTAGCAGAAAGGGTCCTGCGAGCAGGATACTACTGGATTACCCTTCGAAAGGACGCGGAAAAGTATGCTCGTGAATGTGACAAGTGCCAGAGATACGCGGACATACCAAGGCTTCCATCCACTATGCAAACCCCAGTCGTTGCGGCCTGGCCCTTCGACATGTGGGGAATCGATCTGATCGGCCCATTCCCGCTGGCACAATACAAGTATAAATACGTTGTAGTCACCATAGATTACTTCACGAAATGGATTGAGGCAAAGCCTTTGGCCAAAATTTCGGAGGCGAATATCATCAAGTTTGTATACGACCAGGTATGGTGCAGGTTCGGCCTCCCTCGAGCAATCATATCCGACCATGGGACTCAGTTCTCGGACAAGTTCACAGCAGAATGTGCTCGCTTGGGCGTGAAGCACTGGCAATCGTCCGTTGCTTACCCTCAAGGCAACGGCCAAGCAGAGGCTGCAAACAAACAAGTTTTGCACGCTCTTAAGCGGAATTTAGAAGGCGCGGCGGGAAAGTGGGCGGAGAAAATTACAATCGGCTCGTGGGCGGTTAGAACCCTTGTTCGGGGACCAGCAGGAAACTCCGTTCGCTTACCTACGGGTCGGAGGCTATGATCCGGTGGAAATGGCTTTGCCAAGCTACTAGGGTCTCACATTCTGAGCAAAACAATCAACTTGCAGGGCCATAGACTTAGACTTCTTTGGAAGAAAGGAGGTTTGGATGCACGACTCGAGAATGGTCAACTACAAACAGAGGGCAAAAGCTCACCATGATAAAAGAGTTCGAGGCCGAGCCTTCTTTGGGGATCTAGTACTCAGAAAAATTGAAGTAACCGGTCATCGGGCAGAGTGGGGAAGCTGTCTCCCAATTGGGAGGGTCCCTTCCCAGTTCACTGGAATAATAAGGGAGGGCACTTACACACTCCAGACTCCAGAAGGAAAAGACCTGAAGTATCCTTGGCATGCAGATCAACCTCAAAAAGTATTATCCCTAGGTCGAGGAAACAAAAGGGCAAGACCTCGATCTGTTGAGGGTCATCGATCATTTATCAATAAAAGGCAAGTTGTTGTCATATTTACCGAGAAATTTTCAAAGTTATCGGTGAAGCTGTTGCGCAATTGTTTGTACTTGTTTGACTAGATTACGCTTTCGCCCGACGAGGCCATGCAGGTCAAAAATTCTAAAATCCCTAGTATACGTGAATTCATCCTCGTGGGTGAGGTGCGGCCATGCAGGGTTCACGTACTAGGATGCTCGCCTCGGGCTCGAGTCCATTCTGCAAGATAGCGATTAACTACCTCGGGTTCCTATAGTGGCCGAGCAACATTAGTATATCTCAATACCGGAAGATATACCGGCAACCGCTTGAACTACCCATATCGAGCAAGGCCATTGTTGGTTGCCGATTGAGAGTTGGGCCATGCCCGCTTGGCAGTCTTCTGGAAGCTCACCCGCTCTAAGCCTTGGCCAGATCCAAGCATTTCTGCTCGGTATACTATTCGGGTAACATCTCAATTTAAATAATAAGAATGCTTTGTTAATCTTGTTATTTTAATAATCATCCTTGGTTAAATTTATTCATACATTTTTGCTCGATATATTTTCTGGGGAGCACCGGCACTTGTATTAACAAATGACAGGAAAAATGTGCAAATAAGAAAACAATTATCGAGCAAACAAGCAGTTGAATCAAAAGCATATAAGGCATATAAACACCGGTCAACGATAAGAAGACTCCATTATAGTTGAATGAGTTTGAAATTACAAAGAAATCAAAAGATAATGGCGCGCAGGCCAGATAAAATCCTAAGTTTGTTCAGGCGGAGGAGGAGGTGGAAGCTCTTTGGCACCGGCTTGATATTGCATCTGATACTGAAAGTTAAGTTCTTTACGGGCAGCTTCATCCTCAGCCGCCTTAGCCTGAGACTCGGCTTCAATCTGCTCGGCTTGCTTCAAAGTTTCGTCCTCAGACTCCAACTCAGCAATTAGCGAGCAGACATTTACCTCGTCCACAGGCGGAGGGACCCAGGGTGCTCGGCCAGCGTCAATATCGCCCTGCGCCATGGTTGCGAGCTCATCTTTGGTATAAGGGACCAGCGCATGAAAAGGGCGAGCAGTTTCAGCGTAGGGGTCGAGCACGGCCCATTCAGCCATGGTCCTCAATCCCACTCCGCCATGGCCGGCAAGCATCCTTAATATATGATTAGTGCCATGGGCGAAGTAGGGAAGAATGGCCGCGTCCACAGCGATCTCAAAATCTTTCGATTTCTTATAATTGTCAATCGCGGACTCTTCGGCCTTCTTCAGCTTCTGCGTCAGCTCCTCAACGGCCTTCCCATCCTTCACGGCCTGCATCCTAAGGGAACTTCTCTCTGCTTGCAAGAGATCCCTTTGCTTAGTGACCGCGGCGGCTCAGCTCTTCTCAGTCGGCTGGTTCTTTTTCACTGGCCGACCAACTCTGGGCGGTCAGTCAGTGCAGGCGACCAACTTCTGCGCTCGAACATTTCGGCTTTTTTTTTTCTTGGCCGCCTCGGTCTTGGCCTCGGTTAAATCGGCAGGCGAGCCACTGTTCACATTTTTCCTTCACCGAGGCTCTCCCGGCCGGCTGCGCTTTCTTGCGGCGGCCTTCTCCTCGTTATACCTATCGTAGAGATTGGTACACGTGGAGGCAATCTGCGAATAGAAGAAATGAGTCAGAAGCACGAAATAAATAGGGAAGGAGGAGACAAACTTCAGTTAAACACTTTACCTCGCTCAAGCAAAGTCCAACGTTTCCGACCAAAACGTGGCCGGCCGTGTCTCGATCCAGGGCTAGGCCATCATGCATAGCCCTCTCGATGATGCCCTTGCCCACCAATCCTCCCGGACTGCCGCGAGCATGCAGATCAATGCCCCCCAGTAAGGGAGCGTCCCCAGAAATCTCTTTAACCGGGGCGTAGAGCATTACAAAGCCGGGACGCCTCCAGGAAGCCTCCCCGCTCTGGGTAGGGGCGAGGGAAACAGATCGGGACTCGAGCCCCGTGGGCGAACTTCGAGCTGGAGGGGGCCGAGGCTTTTCTTCCTTTGCCTTTAGCCTTAGCGTCCTTGGCGGCAAGCACCACAGGGATGGTGGCACCAGGCGGTTCAGTAGTACCTTCAGGAATAGCCACAACAACCTCTCTCTGGCCGTCTACGTAGCAACGGCCTTAGGCGCCCTTCTTGGCCGGACTTGTGGCCTTGCCCAAGTCAGGGAGGGGTTTCTTCAGCGGCGTACCTTGGGCAATTCCACTTGGTTGGTTAACTTTCAAGTCGCCTTGGTCGCTTCTTCTTTCTTCCGCCGCTCAACACGCCAAATTCTTCATTCTGAGACGGACAAAGGAGAGCGAGATTAGAATGAGTTCGGGAAGAATATGAGCAAAACAGAAATTATTAAAAATCGGAAGACAACCGTCGTGGTCTTCATAAACTGGTCGGCAGTTGCCCCCAGGACCTAGCCGTTGGCACTCAACGCATTCATGCTTAAACATTCGGCCATGGCAGTCGTCCCAGTAGGGGTGAGGATTCTCGGGCACGTGAATCAGTAGGGGCTCCACCTCGGGGACCTCGGCTCGCATCACCCCGGCCAAGCAAAGATAGCGTGGGTTGCAGACCAGCTCTTTCCAGTCAAGAAGAAACTGCTGGCCGACTCGTCTCTCCTTCTCTTCTATCACGCCCACGGCGGCCTTCAGTGCAGCCAAGCGAGCAGTTTCACCCGAGCTGAAATCTTGCTTGGAGGCCTTGGGGATCTTTATCTCGCTGGCTGCCGTGGGCACGAACGGCCAGCCGACCCGGGACTCAATGAACAAGACCCTTCTATCCCAAGAGTCCACCTTCCCGGGAACATCGGACAGTAGCCTTAAGAAATTGGAGTTTGCCCTCACCCCGATTCTCCCTCCTGAGCTCGGCGCAAAGATGAATAATTTCCGAAGCAAGTACATGTCCGGCTCAAATCCTAACAGCCTGCTCGCTACAGTGAAAGCCGTGATCGCGCGGACAGTATTCAACATCAGGTCGCAGGGAACGGCCTTGGTCTCATACAGGAAGTCTACCAGAAAAGGCTCCAAGGGGAGGCGCAGCCCGACGCGAAAAAAATCAGCAAAAAACAAGAGCTCGTTCCCCTGCTCGCGAGAAAGGTTCATCCTGGCAGGAACGTCCATTTTGCTTGCCCGATAGTAGGCAGGATCAACACCGAGGGATGCAAGCCAGGCGGTCACCTTGTCCGCTGTATCCAATGTGGCCCAATGAGCGGCATATCGGCTCTCGTCGGCATTAACATACCAATCGGGCTCCTCCTCCTCTTCTTCCTCCTGAATTCTCTCCTCAACGGGAACCACCACTGGAAGTCCGCCTACCCCTACAGTCGAAGCGGCAATGGGAATTCTATCTTGGCTATCCACTCCTTCAGGGGCCACTTCCACCTGAGAGCGGCCAGTTTTCTTCGAACGCCGGGCGAGGGGCAGGTTATCCGCCTCATCGGCCTCTGAGGCCTCTCTAAATCTATAGCCATTACTCGCCTGAATCTCTCGACAGTCGTTGTTCGAGGCCTTGCCCGACAAAGAAGCCACCGTCACACTCTCTCGCCTCGAATCTTCCTCATTTGGAAGAATCGACTATGTCAACCAGGGTCCACGACACGCCTTGAATTGTTGGCCGGCCACGATCCGATTCCCTCATCACACTCAGCGCTGATCGAAGGAGACCTTTCGCTGCTAAGCGAGTCGTTCCTCCCACCATAGCTGAAGGCCTCGCGGTCATTGTCGGACATGTCAGACATCTACAAAGAGATCGAGGAAGATGGCCATTAGAATTCTGCCCGGACAACTAATGAAGGAAAAAGGAAAGAAATCCTAAGTCTAGGTCAACCCAAAGGGGCCACGCCCGCCTAGCGAGCAAGACCACGGGTTCTATTCCTCGATCTCTACCTAAGGGCGGTCTTATTTACTAAAACCCTAATAAAATCAGGTAGAGATGAAGGGCAGAAAGCAGAGAACCGCCAAAAACCGTAAAAATCGAATACAGAGAGGGGTTAAGAGCTTACTGTTATTTGTTGAACGGTCGGTCTTCAATGGAGTAACCAAACGGGGTAATCAGAGCTGATATGAATGCTTCAAGCGCCGATCAATGAACTGGTACCAGAAGCAAGGAAGAGGCTCCACCAAAGTTTGAAGAAAAACACGGCAACAATGGCAATGGAAGCTCTGCAGAAATTTCTCTCTCTAGCGGTTTGCAAATCTCGAAGGCAATAAAAAGAGAAAAGAGGAGGGGGGATGCGCCTTTTATAGGCTGGACTTGGAGAGATTTTGGGGGGAAAACGAGCTCGGGGCCCGAAACGGCGCTCGGGGTAGGCGGCCCATCATGACGGGGCATTAAATGCGCCTTCGTGCCCCGCCCAATCGCTCCAACTTCGACGGCTCACGCGCTTTTTCGCCCCACGCGCCACGCCTTGACAAAAAGCTTCTGACACGCCTTAAGTTCACCTCGCTTGATATTACTTAAAAATTCACAAAGTGTTGAAGCCCGAAATATCAAATTTGAGCGCTCCCGCCCAGAGCATGAATACTCGCGAGCTAGGGGCCATCGATATACCCGCCCAAACCGGTCACGAGCGAGGCACGAGTTAGCATCACGTGCCAGACACGAGCATAGTATCGCTGGGGCCCACAGCCCAGCGAGCAAGATGAGACAGCCCAGCGAGCACCGAGCAGCATAACCCTCACTCAAACCTAGGCGGGCAAAGGCCTCGCCTGTCCGACCAGGAACCATGATCGGGACTCATGCATGCTTAGCAAAGGAATCATACTTACTGCTGCCTGGCACTCGCGCCTCGACTGGGGCCGATCTTCAGACTGACAAGTTCAGAGATCGATGCAAACAGGATAATCGGGCAGAGCCTTGCTCACTCGAGTACACACCAAGCTGGGAACGCTGATAGCTTGCTTTCTAAGGCAAGTCAAAGGTTTCCATGTTTGGGCAGAATTCTTGCCTTATCAACTCCTATAACTACACGGTCAACCGCCTATTTCGCCTAGAATCAAGGGATTTCCTCCTTGATTATCTCGGCAGTTATAGAAACTGAATCCTAGACGGATTCAATCACCTTGAGGGCCTATAAATACCTCTCCATAATTATCAACAAGGTACACAAACTTTCTTGAGCCTCGTTACTCTGTCAATTTACCTTTTGACAATCACTCGATACTTACTCTCACGCTGGAGGGGTTTCACGAGGCCTTGCCTTGCACTTCAACTCAGGTATTCTTGTGATCTTGACAGGCTCAGGGAAGACGATAGCAAGCCCAGATATCCTACTCATCTCAAGGACGGCCCAAGCTGTGCATATTGCCACATCACCCACCATATCAGAAAATTTCTTCTCTCTCTTCCCCAAGCTTTTGTGTGTGTTGGTGAGGGGAGATTAGTGTGTGTTTCTCCCATAACTTGAGCTCCTGACCTCCGATTGCCAAACTGAGACCACCAAAGTGAAGCTATCGACGAGGAGCTCGATTCCATCTGATTAGTTTGTGCTCATCCCATCTTTTTCTTTGGTGTAAGGTAAGCTATTGATTCACCCTTAGGATGTATGCTAGAATTGCCATGTCCCCCTCTTCTTATGATTCCCATGCTCCTACCATGTCCATGCCATGTTATATGATGATTTGATCTTATGATATTTTTGAATGATATGTTCATCTTGTTGTTAACTTGAGGTGCGAATTACTCCCTGGCCGCTTTCCTTAGGGTTTTCCCCATTGGCGGCTATGGCTGGGGTTCCTCCAGCACCGCCCGATCCTACCCCTCCATCAAAATCCTTTGCTGAAGCCCTTTGCTCTCCTTCCAACACCATCGCCCCTCCTTCTTTCTCGATCCCGCCTTCATCCTACAAAGGCGAACCATCGCTCAAACTCTCCTCAGAAATTATCGAATCCCTTGCAGCTCCTTTTCGTTTTACTTTAATAGGAAAATTTTCTCATGGCAGACCATCCATGGAAGCGACTCGGAAATATTTCAATACAATTGGCCTCACTGCCGCCTTCACAATTGGCCATTTGGACGCAAAACACGTTCTCATCCAAGTTAGCAATAATGAAGATTTCCAACGGTTGTGGATAAAGGATCAGTGGTATTTGGGAAGACATCCAATGCGAGTTTTCAAATGGTCTCCAAACTTTCGGCCAGATATTGAGAGTTCCATTGTTCCAGTTTGGTTCTCACTGCCTGGTCTATCGATTCATCTATTCAACAAATCAGCCCTCTTTTCCATTGCCTCTTTGTTTGGTAAACCCCTCATGCTCGATCAACCAACTATCAATTTATCTCGGCCCTGCATTGCGCGCATTTGTGTTGAAATAGACTTGCTCCATCCAAGTCCTAACCGTGTATGGATCGATTGTGGTTCTGCCTATCCAAGTTTTTGGCAGCCTGTCGAGGCTGAAAATAAACCGTCGTACTGCTCCCATTGTCTACGTCAAGGCCATCATGAACTAGTTTGTAAAATCAAACACCCGGAATTATATGTTGTTGAAGGCTCCAAACCAAAACCCCCGTCTCAGCCCTCTATGAAGCGTTGGACACCAAAAAAATCGTCCAATGATAAGGGCATGCAAGCTGCCCCTTCCCATGCAACTTCACATGAGACTCATACTTCTAAAGATCCAGTGGCTGAAAATAATTCTGAGTCGAATGCTTCTAAAGATCCTGTGGCTGATAAGCGAATTGAGAAAGATGCTACTCCTATCGAACAAGAAACAGAGCATATTATTGAGCAGGAGCATGTCTTTGATGAAGCGACCAATATTATGGAGGCCAATAACCAATCTGACCCGGGCAAGAATTCGGATCAAACGTCAAAACCAGTGTCACACCAATATGAAGATGTAAACGATGGCCACCATGCAACTCAATCTCACGAGGAGGATCTGGTTATTTCTCCTAATCGTTTCGCGGTTCTTGACGTTATCGAAGAAGAAGTGGATGAGGATGTTATTAGTTCCATTCCAGCCCTGAATTTAGAGACTTCTCTCCCTCCAGCTTTGAACAAACAAAAACCTCCTATCCCTCAATCGGACAGACTCACCCGATCAAAGGCTTCAAAGCCCTCTGTTAGTACCTCAACTTAATTGTTTTTATGGATATCAAAATTCTTTTCTGGAATATAAGGGGAATTGGTAACGACCCTTCAGTGAGCCGTCTCAAATCTCTTGTTCGTCTTCATCAAATCTCGGTTATAGCTGTTTTTGAACCCATGCTGAATATGGAAAAGGTAAATCTTATTAATCGTCGTCTGCATTTCCAGTTTTCCGCATCTAACCCCTCTAGTTCGATTTGGATCTTTGTTAAGTCTTCTTTTTCCTGCCATTTAGTTAACAATTCTGCTCAACAAGTAACTTTACAGATCCAACATTTTTCTTGGCCCTTGCCAGCTCTTCTCACTTGTGTTTATGCTAAGTGTATGTTGGAAGATCGGAAGGAGCTATGGGATGATTTAATCTACATCAGTTCTCTTGCTCAACAAGTGCCTTGGCTAGTTGGTGGTGACTTCAACATCATCCTCCACCCCTATGAAAAAATCGGGTGGTGCGGGTGGATCGCTTGGCGCTTTGGATTTTCACGCATGTCTTGCAGTGACGGGTTTATCAGATTTGGGCTATTCAGGCAGTGACTTCACATGGTGGAATAAACGAGAAGGGAATGCCACAATTCATGAACGAATTGATAGAGTTCTAAGTAACCCATCTTGGTTGGATCAATTTCAGGCAACTTCGGTTAAGCATTTAAATAGAACCTGTTCGGATCATTCTCCTCTTCTTGTTACTATTAAACGCCAAGCTGATCGGGGGCCTTCGCTGCTTTCTTGAATGTGTGGACTAGCCACCCCACTTTTAAGGAAACTGTTTCTAGTGCATGGATTTGTGGTGTTCCGGCCAGGCCAATGACGCGATTTTCTCTTAAGTTAAAGCATACTAAGGCTGCCTTAAAAACTTGGAATAAGGAGGTTTTCGGAAACATCTTTGAAAATGTTCGTAGGGCGGAGGAAGACGTGGCAGAAAAGGAGCTTTTCTTTGAAATCAATGCATCTCCTTCTAACAGGGAAAATCTTATGGCTGCTCAAGCCAACCTTCGAACATTCCTTTCTCAGGAAGAAAAATTTTGGAAACAAAAGTCTTCTATTAAATGGTTGAAAGATGGCCAAGGCAACACCAAGCTTTTCCATGCCTCGGTCAAACAATCTCAGAGGCATTTATTCATTCAGTCTATCAAAGATGCAAATGGGAATAACTTGGATTCTGATTCATCTATAAGGCAAGGGGCAGTTCACTACTTTCAGGAGCAACTTCACTTTGATGGTGATTTTCCCAATACGCTTAATCTTAATGTCATCCCTCGTCTCATCACTGATGAATGGAATGAGAATCTGATCTCTCCTCCTTCAGATTTGGAAATTAAACAAGCAGTTTTCAGCTTAAATGGCGATAGTGCGGCTGGGCCTGACGGGTTCACAGGCTCCTTTTACACGCACTGTTGGGACATTATTGAGAGGGATTTCTGTGATGCTATTCTTGAATTCTTCTCCGGGTTTTCCCTCCCGAGAGCTTGGTCAAGTACTTTAATTGTGGCTATTCCTAAATCAGACAGAATCTCAACTTTCCGGGACCTTCGCCCTATCAGTCTGTGCAACTTCTGCAACAAGGTCATCTCAAAAATTATTTCTTCTCGCCTTGCCTCCATTATTCCAAACATTATTTCAGAAAATCAAAGTGCCTTTATTAAGGGTCGAACGATTCAGGACAATATTTTATTGGCTCAAGAATTGATGCGTTTCTTGGGGAAAAAGGTTTCGGGTTCAAACATCGTCCTCAAACTTGATATGGCTAAGGCGTTTGACAGGGTTTCTTGGCCTTTCCTCATTAGTGTGATGCGGCGATTTGGTTTTCATGAGATCTTTCTTGATTTAGTTTGGCGGCTAATTTCTGAGAATTGGTTCTCGGTTCTCATTAATGGTTCTCCATCAGGTTATTTCTCTTCTAGTCGTGGGCTTCGGCAGGGAGACCCCCTATCTCCTAGTCTCTTCATCATATCGGCAGATTATCTTAGCAGAAGTCTTAATATCCTTCAGCAGCAAACTACTTACTGCATTTATTCTACTCTTAGTGGCTGTCCTCCTGTTTCTCATTTAGCATTTGCAGACGATGTCATCTTATTTTTTAATGGTAAAAAACGCTCCATTAAACTTCTTAAGACAGAGTTAAAACATTATGAAGAAGTTTCGGGTCAGATGGTGAATGCTGCTAAAAGTTCCTTCTTTGCTCCTCCTCAAGTTGCTCCCAGCCGCATTCAAATGCTTTCTTCCTTATTGGGTTTTGCTCAAGGCTCTCTCCCTATTTCATATTTGGGGTGTCCCCTTTATTTTGGCAGGAAAAAGAAGCACTATTTTGATCCTCTCATAGCCAAGATTCAGAGAAGAATTTCCTCCTGGACCGGAAATTTTCTCCACTCAGCAGGCCGAATTATATTGATAAATCACGTTCTTCATTCTATGTCCAGCTATCTGGTTGCCTCTATAGATCCCCGATCTCGATGCTTGGCCATTGACGAGACTTTGTTCCAATTTCTTTTGGGGTGAAGTTGATGGTAAAAGCGTAGTCCTTTGGATTTCTGCGCGGACTGTTGTCGGCCTAAATCAGAAGGTGGTCTGGGCATTCATAGCATGCTCGATATTTCTAGAGCTTATGGGATTAAATTATGGTGGTGATTTAGAACAATGAAAAATCTGTGGTCCTCCTTTCTGACAGCTCGATACTGCCATGATAATCACCCAACCCAAGTGATTTCGAAGGGCTCTCATTCTTGGAATCACATTCTAAAAGCTAGGACCATTGCCGAGCCAAACATCTTTTGGATTATCGGCAAAGGTTCTTGTTCTCCTTGGTTCGACAACTGGATTATTGGTAAGAATCTGGATCAGCCTCCCTCTTGCTTGAGTTCTACGGTTAAAGATCTTCTTGCTTCTCCCCTCGAAGATATGCTCAAGCTGCCTCCTGCCTCCAGAGACTTAATTCAGGATCAATTTATCTCTATTAATGACTCGGATGATTGTCCTTTTTGGTCCATAAACGGCTCGGGAAAATTCACCCTATCATCTGTTTTTCCGCTGTTAAGATCTGCCCTTCCTAAGCTGCTATCCTCGGATTTCATTTGGCACAAAGCGCTGCCAGCCCATATTGGAGTTTTTATTTGGCGTCTCTTTGCCCAAAAACTCCCCATTGATGAAGCCATTAGCCGGAAGGGTATATCAATTGCTTCTAAATGTTGTTGTTGTGAGCAAGGTCACGTTGAGACGTTTCTGCACGTTTTCCTTCACAACGATTGCTTCATCCTGTTTGGATGCATTTCGTAATATGTTTGTTAGGCTCATGATAGATCCATTCAGCAAAAATGTTTTTCTTGGTGGCTTCATGGCAGAGCCATTTCCTTTTCTCTGCTCCCTTCTATTATTTTATGGCATCTTTGGAAATTTCGCAATATGGCTGTCTTTGAGAATCACCGTTTGCCTTTGTCAGTGATTATTAAAAACATTATGTTTGACTTCCATAATATCCTTCAAGCAGCTGGTTTCCAATTCCCCGTTTTTTCTGGAAGTGACAGAATCAAGATTGGTCGTAGGAAGAAGGTTCTAGTTCATTCTGTCTATTAGATCAGTCCCTCTTTTGGCCGCGTTAAACTTAATTCTGATGGTGCTAGCAGGGGAAATCCGGGTTTAAATGGGGGTGGAGGTATTATTCGGGATTCGACGGGC
Source organism: Codonopsis lanceolata (assembly GCA_013146195.2). Lineage (NCBI taxonomy): Eukaryota > Viridiplantae > Streptophyta > Magnoliopsida > Asterales > Campanulaceae > Codonopsis > Codonopsis lanceolata. The sequence goes on along the minus strand of CM028382.1, from coordinate 64,437,189 downwards.
CAATGTATTTTTGCGTATTCCCAGTTTTATAATGTTTGTTCGAATATGGTGGCTGAGTTAAAAGCTCTTTATTTTGGCGTTCATTGGCTTTATGTGAATGGGTATCATGATGCGATCATCGAAACAGACTCGAAGGTTCTGTTCGACTGTTTCTCTAATGGTCATAAAATCCTCTGGATTCATTCTTACACTGCTAGAGCTATTCTCCGCTCGCATCGCCGAAAGGCACTTCACTTTTTCACCGCTCGAGAAGCTAACAAAGCAAACAGACAATTTGGCTAATCTCGCTTGTGATTCTCACTGATATGGATTTCTCCATTTGTCCGATGTCCCACGCCATATCGTAGGCATTATTTCTCTTGATGCTTGCAAAGACCCCTTACATTAGAGTCTCTTAATTTTGTATCTCTTTTTGAGGTTAGGCTCCTCTATCCTCCCAGTTATAAGGGAAAGGCTGGTTGTCCCCCTCAAGTTTGTACCTTTATTTTTATTTAATAAAATCTCGCAGGTGCCGCCCTGCTTCCATTAAAAAAAATGTTCATCTTGTTAATTTAGTCTTAAGCCTAGAATTAAAAGTGTTTTATGCCTCCTTAGGAATAACTATTGTTCTTGGACTAATGAATTTTGACAACTCTTAAAGATTGTGATTTTAGGGTTTCATAAACTATGAATTGTTCAACCTATTGATTTGGTCCTATGCTTAGAATTAAAAGTGTTCTATGCCTCCTTAGGAATAACTATTGTTCTTGGACCATTGACTTTTAATAACTTTTAGAAATAATGATTCTAAGGTTCCATGAATTTTGAATTATTGATAATTCTTGACTATGGTTGTTAAGTGGATTAATGGCATAGTCTAACCTATACGAGAACTTAGAAAAGGGTTTAGGATGCATTTAGCATTTAAACTCTATTGGATGAATTTTTAGAGATGACTCAACGGAGTCAAATTTAGTGAGCCATTGAACAATACCGGCTCAATGATCAATCCCTACGACGTTCTAAACACGTTTCTCTAAGAATAATAATTCTAGACTCTTGAATTTGGATTGATTTCCATGCTTGATTTTAGATGTCATATAATCGAATGCCTATTTGACATGTTGAGTTCGCTCTTGTCGAACTCAATCCTACTTTGATTATTGATGAGAATAATTACTTGTCATGAACGAGATCGCTCTTGTCGGCCTCGTTCACTACTTGAGAATTTGTTAAGTAAACACTACTTGGCATTTGCATGAGTCCACCGCATACCTGCCTTTGTTCACACACGCCTCCACCGTGGCCACAAGTGGGAAGTAGCCCCTTGTCAGAACCATTAGAGCATCATTGGTGTGTCTATCCCGGCATCTCCTCGGAGGTCGATGTACTTACACACATCCGACACCTCACATTCCGTATAACGCTTTGTATGCAGAACTACGTGAAGGCCGCTGCTCCATATATCCTTATCCTATGTGATTTAATTATAAGCACCTATGTGAAACAATGTGCATTTTGGATATATATATCCTTATCCTATGTGATTTATTTTGGATATATGTTTATGTGACAATATCTTGCCTTGTATGTTGCATATTGCCATGACATGCATGATTGATAGCTTACAAGTCTTTATGACTTACCCTTTCCCCTTTACTGCTTTAGATCTTTGCAAAACAGGTCCTTCTCGTTGAGACTTGCGGTGTTCGTGCCTTTTTCCTCTTTTTGGTTTGCCGTGCTGCGCTTTGAAGAGGTGGTTTAGATGTCCTCTTCCTTTCTTTTGTAAATTGTAAGGACGATGGGTTTTAAAGCAAGTCATTTAGACTATGCTTGGGAATGTGCTAGAACTTGTACTTGTTTATTTTAGTTATCTACTTGTAGTACTTGTAACCCCTTTTATGCCGGCAGGCATTGTGTGTTTCTAAGCCGAGCTTTGGTTATCATGTTTAGTAGTTCACTACGTATAAGTCTTCCGCCGAGCATCCTATTAGCTCTTATTTAATTCTTGTCCATAAACCGTTAGCTTGGGTTCCCAGGCATGTAGTGTCGATGACTTGGTTTAATTGCTTAATCGTTATATCAGTTTGAAAAGTTTTAAAAATACCGGCCTTTTGGTGCCGAGGCGTGCTACGTCTCTAATGTTGCGTCACGTCGTTTTCTTTAATTGAGTCCTTGCATGTTATTTGTTTACTTGTTTCCCTCATATTTGGGCGGTCCGACCCGCGGTTCCACCTCGGGTCCGGGTCGGGTCGTCACAACTTTACCCTTATTTTTTCTACCTAGTTCAATTATAACCACATACATAAGGGCATTAATGAAAAAAATCCCACATTACACCAATATTTACAATACAATCAATTACTTTTTCTTAACGGTGTGTCTGGTCAAAAGAGACAATAATTTAGAAACAAAGGGATCAGAGTATAATTTAGAAATAACAAATATATTGCTCAACTTCAAATAACAAGTAATTAATTAATAAGAAATTTTGTCCAAGCCTACATAAGTTAAAAGCAATAACTAATAATGTGGTAGATAAAGTAAAAAATGTAGTGGAAATAGCATTTCACTAAAAAAATCATTAACAACATGTGCAATATGTGTGCAACATGCGTACAGCGCGCGTGCAACGTGCATGCACTTGACTAGTTCATTCAAAAGGAAGAGTGGTTGCGATTTAAAGCTGGTCGTGCAGAGGCAAAACGAACCAGATGTCTCCTTGCAGACTAAAGGGGATATTCCAATTTTCATTACATCGGCTTCTTCTTGATCACTGTGACCAGATGGGGCTGATCTATGAATTTATTAGATTCAATTACGACGGCGTCAGGATTGTTAAGCAAACACCCGACGAACTCGAAATGGAGGATGGAGATATCATTGATGCCTGGTCTGAACTACTTGGTGGAGGAATGCAGATGCAGTTCATGCTTAATTAATTTATGCATCCATACCAGCTCTTTTATTTATTCATAACTGCTCTTTTATTCATTGGTAGTGGCAGATCTTGTTAATGTTCTTTTTATAATATATATATATATGTAATTTGTAAGCATCGAGCATTTTCTCAAACAATAATCAAAATCTTGAATTAGCTCTCCAAGTGTCTAGCTGTGTTTGCCACAGAGCGTCGAAAATCACTTCTTGATAGCCCGTGATATACTTGCAAACCCACCCAACTCAATTCGCTAATCACCGGAAACTTAATTTTGTGAAGTTAAGAGTATTGGAACTTAATTCGTCCAAAAAGTTTCATTGGAAAAGTTGGATACAAGTCACAAGTACTTTATGAGCCGTGCATCAAGGTCATAAATATAAAAAAAAAAAAAAAATTTATAGATTATAAGCTCATAACCCTAGCCCATTCTCATTTTGTTCCTATTTTGGGCGGAACATATCTACAAAGTAAGAGGGATCTTGAACTACGAAGCTAAAAAAAGGGTATCCTGAACAATTGCAATAATCGGGTTCATTGATATTTGATGTGCGCAAAACGCAACTCGGGCAAGATTACCTGGCCGTATCAAGTAATAAAGTACGTAAGTATGAGTCGATCCCACGAGGAATGCGCGTAATTCTCACTCCAACTAAGTACCGAAATTATGCTAACTAATTATATTTGAGCGAAAAGAAATTAAATTAAAATCTAAAAATATGAACAACCTAGAAAGCAATTAAATCTAATCTACTGCGGAGGTGGTTGGCAACAACAAATCAAGATAAAAATATAGGAATGCATTATTTCTAGTCTAGCCGGTGTTTAATTTAATCATCTTTCTGCTTTTCTTTAACTCAAGTTTTGGTAGTCGGGCGCACTATTTTATTCGCTACGGGCTCTCGCAACGTATAGCAAATCTAGCTACAACTCCTAGCTACGGGCTCTCGCTTCTTATAACATAGGAGAAAATAGCCGCGTGTCAAAGTAAACACCCAATGACTATCTACGCACGATCTCCTCTCGGTCTCACGTAACGTAAACAATTATTGTGATTTTCGGAATTAATAGGACGGGCTCTCGCATCTTATCCTATAATTCTAATGATCATCTAATGGTTCGCTACGCCATTAAAATCATGAAGATCACACAATAATAACCAAACACATGGGTAATACTTCACAAAAAGAAACTCTCTATATTTTTCTACAAGTCATGTTGGTAGCCGAGACAAATAAAATTGGTTAACTACGGGCTCTCGCATCTTATAGTCAACCATAATCTCTCCGACCTCGCGAATGGCTAAGGTGGTTCGATCGCGTGTCAAACCTAGTCTCATTTTAGCTATCGGTGTGTGTCACAAAACACCAACTATTAAATTGATTGGTCCGAAATATAAAGGTAGCTTTCGCGGATCCTAAATATTTCTAAAATCATTTAATTAGTGATCAATTAATTAAAGGCATTAAGTGCACAAAATAATAACCAACATGAATGTGTACTAAATAAAGAGATAGATTAAATTAAATCACTACATTGGACATAAAAAAATAATTGCATTTTCATAATAATTTACGCACAAACCAATTCTTCAATTACAATATTAATCAACCCAAGAAATCATAATAAATATCTAAAAATATAAGTTGGAAGAATTAAACCGAATAATCGCGTTCCGGGGTTGAAATCATTTGTAAATGCGTCGTTGGCTCTTGAAATGATGCTCCAAACCTTCATTAACAGACAATTGAATGAAGAAAATGGGAGAAATTTTGGAAAAGAAGGGGCTGGTGCCCCATTTGGGAGCAATGTCCCAAATGGGGACTTGTTTTTGCCAAAATGAAAGATGTTGGATAATATGGAGAAGGCATCAAAGTGGCCGGACAGAGCAGGGGCAATTTAGGGAAGACAATGGAAAGCTGGGGGCAAAAGGGGAAGAAAGAAGTGAGCTGGGTCGCGGTGGAGCAGGGGCTGAACCAGGAGGGAAGGCGCGGGTCGCTCCATGCTGGAAACGGGTGAGGCTGAGAGATAGAGCGGGTGAAATGGTGGGCTGGAGGGTCAGGAACACGCGGGTCATAAGCGGGTGAGACCCGATCCATGAAGAAGACCACGGGTCCGCTTAGTGGGGTGGACGCGACAGAGTGGCACCGGCTGACAACGCTACCGGCGAGTTTCTGAATAGGCAGCAGCCTCCCTGAACTTCCAATAATTGCTCCGGTACCCCTGATGTCTCAGAATTTTGCGCCGCCAGCCATCCTCCTCCCAGCTTTTCAGTTTGGTCCTTTGTTAGTTCTAGCAGCCACCGTTAGCCTCTGTTAGCCTCAAATTGCCTTGGATTCGTTGACGGACTTAACGGACATTGACCAATTAATTCCCAAAGCAACTTTTAAGCCTGGAATTGCCTCGAACTTCGTGCTAAACACCGTATAAAAGCTCAATTATGCATGGAAACCTACATTTAGTACAAAAACACAAATAATAATATTTCCAAAACATAATTAATTCAAAAATAGCACAAAATAAAAGAAAATTCCCGGGAAAATCAGTGGAAATCTTGCGCTCATCAATATTCCTAGTATAGTAGATGCTATCACACATACAAATATACTCAATAACCAGCCGTTTGTGTCACAAAGTGTTGGAAAATATGGTTTTTATAAAATGTTTCAAAACTTTTACTTTTCCCACATCGGTTGTGTCGAAAAAAGAGAAAACTTAGTCTTCAAATTTTTAACTTTGCCAATCCCACATTAATAGGGAGTTGTTGTGTGAAGACTAAGTCATCCATTTAAGAGCTGTTGGTTAGTTTCCTAAGCTTGGATGCCTTAGCCGATTAGCCCATGGGAAAGAGCAAGTGAGCAAGTGCTTGCTCATTTTTTAGTTTGTTCACAATTTAAATCTCACGTCTGATGAGTGGAGAAAGATTGTGACTTAGTGTTTGTTTGGTGAAGCGTTTTGATTAAAATGCTGGTGAAGTTTCTTTAGTTATTGAGAAAGATTATGGCTTAGTGCTTGTTTGATGAAGCGTTTTGATTAAGATGCTGGTGAAGTTTCTTTAGTTATGAGATACTGAAGTTTGACCGCAGGCTTTTATGCACGCGTTGGTTGTTAATTAAGGGTATCTTCGTAATTTTATCATCAAAAGTACTATACTTTAGCGGTTGAAAATAAATATACAATATTTTTTTTTTAGTTATAATTTCATTCTAGGGGGTCGGCCCTGGTTATCACCCTTAAAAATACGAACAAGACATTTGCAATCTTATTAAAAAACAGTGAGTGAGAGAATTGAATTGATGATCCCTAAATAATACAAAAAAGAATAGTAAACTCTTTAACAAATGAGAGAATTGAATTGAATCGAACTAATCGACACTCCTCATCAACGAAGGGACCTTGGACACTTTTTGTGTTACTCCATCAGTTCTGGGCAATTAGTCCCCGTTTAAAAATAATTTTTTTATATAAAATAACATTTTTAGTAAGTCATTAGTAATAAATGACACTTTTATACCTTAATTTTTAAAAATAAGCGCTTTAAGTGAACAACCCAAAATAAAATAGTTGATTATTTGCCCGGGATAGAGGGATTATAAATTACAACTAGAATACAACACTTTAATGCATGACATAAGTAATGCTGTTAGATAACTTTATACATCATAATATGCATGCCTTGAGATTGTTTTCAAATAGAATTTTCTTGTTTTGATGAAAGTAGGGTGACCAAATTGAGAATTAAGCCAACTTATATATTTTTGAAAACAAATATGAAAGCTTTTTCCAGTTATAATTTCATTTTATGGGACTGGCCTGGTTATCACCCTTAAAAATACGAACAAGACATTTGCAAACTTATAAAAAAACAGTGAGAGTGAGAGAATTGAATTGATGATCCCTAAATAATACAAAAAAGAATAGACCAGGTATTAAGCATTGAGCATTGAGCATAAAGCCCATCTACTACTGCTCGTAGGCTGATCTATAGCATTGAGCATTAAAAATAGATGCTCGCTGCCAGATGGGCCTGTACCAAGCATTGTCAATGTTCGCAGGCTTAGGGCTCATGCACACCCCTAACAAAAACTGGCAAAATTATCAAGTACAAATCACGTCTTTAACTTTTTACTTTTTTTTTTAATAAAATAGTTGTGCAATATAAATATTTTGAAAAAGTAGGGTGACCTCGACGAATACTCTTAAAAAATAGGGTAGCGTAAAAGATCTTTTTTTTTGTCATAGTTGTTCACACTAATTAGTTTACTGAAAGGGTAAAAGAGGTATTTCATACCCACTTAACACCAAAAATTAACGGAAACTTAATAAAAAAGGCAATTTGTTAACTGAATTATAGTTCGATGACCTAAGTTAATAATTTACGAGTAGAGTGATCTATAAGAATTTATTAACTATTACTAAAACAGAAGTCACTGCTGCAATGTGGCAACTTTATGTGAAATGATAAGAGCTTTAAAAGAATTTTGTGTTGCCACGTGTCACCTTTATTTAAAATAGTAAAAAAAAATTACCAACATCAATTAGTTTAAGATAAACTAGGTTATTACCCCTGCGATGCACGGTTGAATTAGTGTTGCTTATAAAATTATTTATTTTTATGTATATTAGATTGAATGTATATAGGAGACTGAAATAAACATCATGCAACAAATATAAAATCAATCGAGGATAGAGATAGCAACATTGTACTTGATTCATATTTTTTTCTATTATAACAAGTAGGAATGTAGATAAGACGTAAGACGTAGAGGGGACGAATGGATGGACGGACGGACGTCGATGAAGAGGAAGCTCTAGCGGACAGCAACTGTGAGGTACAAGAGAGAGTGGAAACAGTCGTGCTTACTAATTGAGAACCACTTAGGATATTTTACATTTATCACCCTCATTGTTTGTGTCTGTTTCATGCATTTCCCTCTTGTTTGTAAAATTAAACTTGCTTTCATTAGTTCATGTCACATACTCCCATATTGACATGGTGCCATGGATACAGGCACAAAAACACAGTAGACATTAAAATAAAAGTGGGTTTATCTTGATCCACATCCAAAATCATACACTAAAACAAATGCATGGGCTTAATATGCTAGCATAAAAAATTACAATAATAATGTACATGCACAAAGTACAAACTACTTAAACCAAAATTTAAATAATATAATTTCTTTAAAAGCGATAAAGTTGAATATTCTTAATAAATGTCACCAATAATAAAAGCTGTACTTCTGTGAGAACCCAAACCCATTTCGTGTTTGTCATCATTATAACATGTTTATAATAGGTCTTGACATGCTAGAGACTTCATTTCATTCATACCATGTTTGCATTGAGTTGGTTAAGAGTTTAGAAGCATTGTTGCTTCGTTTGAGCCTTAGGGTTTCTCGGGATTGTCTTTGTTGCTTGTATTGTTTGTGTTTTCAACTTGCGAGAAGTTCATTTGAGTTCTAAACCAAGTGTACTATTATTTCCAATGCTTGCATAATCATTGTTCATAGACTTCTTGCATTTGGAAATAAGATGACCAACATATTACTTCACAGATTCAGTCCGGTTTTGGGTAAACTTCGGGAAACTTCTGGTACCAATCTACTAAAGAGAATTTTCTAAAAATTTAGTATGTTTTTCCTAAATATGTTAGTATACTCCTTGTAAAATATGGTATTTTTACAAGGTGTATAAGTACCTCATTTAGGTCTTGACTTACGGCTGTGCCAGAATTCTGTTTTCAGGAAATCAGCTTCTGTACTTGAACTTGTAGTAGCCATATTTTGATGAATATAAGTCCAAATTGAGTAATTTAAAAGGCTAAACTATATTTTAAAGAGTCTAGTTTCGTAAAAATCAATAATCACCTCATTTGGAGGTGTGAGATATTTATGGTCGATTTTACAAGATTGACTGTCTGTTTTCCAGAATCTGGTTTTGTGAGTTTTGAGTGGGTTTTGGCTATTGACTCTTGAACCCTTGCCCCTTGGCCGACCTTGGTCACTCAAAGCCATCTTTGTTGACTTTTCTAAGACACTTTTAGACCCTTGGATCATTGCTTATCAATGGCTCACATTCCTTGGCCAATGAGAAGCCATATAACAACCATCACTTGGATTAGGGACTTCTTGGGAAGTATATAAACACAAAATTCAGGTCTACAACCATTGTTGATCAAGAACAAACCAGAGAATCAGAGACTTGAACTCCAAATTCGTCCATGGAAGAAACCCTAGGTTGAAGGACCATTTCCCGGAGATCCGGTGGTCCGATCGACGAACCGAGACCACCAAATCGAAGCTCTCGATCTTCTCTACAACAATCCTTGCTCTAATCAACCTTTCCTCCATTAATCATAGGACTAAGGTGAGTGACAATTCCTGAGATTTCCATGTTAAATAAAATAGCATGACCCCTTCATTATAGTTGTTCTATTAGTGATTGTGAACATCTTTTGTGAAGACAAAACCTTCAATTCAACATATAAAATGTGAGTATGATTTTATGAAATCTCTATGAAGTTATGATTTTGAAATTTTGTAAAACATGAATGTTGTTTATAATGAGCTTGGGAATAACTCTTGTGAAAGAATTCGGTTCAATTCAAGGTTTAACAAAATCATCGAAACTAGGGTTTGAAACTCGGGATTGTGTTTAAGGTTAGTTTAAGAACATGAACGGCTTAGTTATCAAGTTCTAAATGAACGGAGAACTTAGAAAAGGGCAATGTGATACATATAGTATCAATACTCTTCTTGGTTGAAATGTAGTAAAACTCACCGGAGTTGAAATTAGGGAGTTATGAACAATAATGACTCCACGATCAATCCCTACGACGAATGTAGTTCGTTAGACTAATGAATTACCTTACGATACTTTGAGATGGATTGATGCTTATGCCTTGATGTTTGTGTGTTTTTAAGACTCGATTGAGTTCTTATGCGGTTTATGTGATCGTGTGAAGTAAATGTATGATTGAGAGCATGTTGTAGAATAATGTATCTATTTGACATGTTGAATTCGCTCTTGTCGAATTCTTGTGTGATTCCTTAAATGAGTAAACAACTACTTGTTGAATAAGTTCGCTCTTGTCGAACTTGTTCCTTATTTGAGATTACATGACGAGTAAACATCTACTTGGCATTGCATGAGTCCAGCTGGCATATTTGGTTGAGTCGTTGGTGTGACAATGCATCGCCACGAGTTATGGGACTCGTGATAGTGATGGGTTGTTATACCGGTTTTATCACACACGCCCACCTGTTGGCCACAGGGGGGAAGTAGCCCCTTGTGTAACCAAGAGAGCACATTGGCATGTCTAAGTACCATGGAGAGAGCTTGGTACCCGAGAACTCGGCACTTTGATACACTCATCACGGGTATCATTGGCACGAATGTTAACGCTGTATTGCAGAGCTACGTAGCGGCACCTGCCCATAACATATCCTCCTATTATGTGGTTTACTTTATAGCACTTATGTGAAACAATGTGCTACCATGGATATGTGATTTAAGTGTTTATTAAATGAATACTTTGAGTGTCTTGATATTAAAGATGATATCTTGCTATGTATGTTGCATAATGCCATGACATGCATAATTGTTAACTCACAAAGTCTTTATGACTTACCCCTCCCTTTATGCTTTAGATCCGAGCCGTTCAGGTACCGCTCATTGAGGTGTTGCAGGATTCTTGCTTGTCCGTGATCGCACGCGACGGGGTTGTGGTTTATAGATGTCCTTATTTTGTTCTCTTTTGTAAGGACGTTGGGTTTAGCAAGTCATTTAGACTTTGCTTGGGAACTTTGCTTATTTGGATTTATGTCTATACTTGTAGTTCATGTATCCTATTTTGAGTGCCGGCGCATGTACGCCGAGCCTTGTATAGATGTAGTGTGGTTCATTTGATTTAAACTTCCGCTGGGCATTACTTTAGCTCTTATTTAATTATGTTGTTCTCCGGCATGTTATAGCCGTCGAGGTATATTTGCATGAACTGTGTAGTGTTGGGTTCCTGTAGTAAAGTCGCCGATGAATTGATATACTTGTCTTTAATTGTTATATCAGTTTAAAAAGTTTTAAAAATTTCGCCTTTTGGTGCCGAGTCGCGCTTCATCTCGAAATGTTGCGTACACGCCGTTTTCTATAATTGAGTCCTTGCATGTATTGTTGTCCTATTTGGACGACTTGACTTGTGATTCCACCTCGGGGTCCGGTCGGTCGTCCACGCTTGGTATCCGAGCTTTATAGAAGTTAGCTATCGGCCCGATAGGTTCCATGGCCTAGGTGGGTTGGTTCTTTGTGTGAATCTTGACGTTGAGTGTTCTTTCAAGTGCCTTATTGGCGATTCTTCGTGAACTTAATACGACTTGGAGTACTAAGTTCGCTTGGTCTAGATTGCCGTGAGTGAAGGTTTGTGTCTAGGAGTATTATATTTCTCCTATATTGCTTTTGAGTTGCAGTTATACCAAGAGTGGGTGCTGCGTTTCAGTAGAGTTGTTGTTCCTTGTTCCATTTTTAGGAATTGGAGAAGCTAGATTGTCGGTCCCAAGGGTGATCGTCGTGTTAATCATTATGGCGAAAGTTCGTTGTAATACGTTTCGAGAGCGGAGTGGTTAAACCTCCCGTGGTACCTATTAGTATTTCATAGATTACTATACATGTGTAGATAGTTAGGTAGTAATTAACCACCGCCTTTCAGATATTTGTGTTGGGAATTTGAGAACTCTTTCCCGATGGTTGTGTTTAATTTGGGTATTTGGGGGACTACCTTGATCAAGGTGAAATTTCCTCATGATATGTTGGAACTTGGAGATTGGCCAGTAGGTGATCACGTGATGATTGGTTGGATTGGTTGTCGACCCGTATATGGTTTGACTTATAAGGATTGGCTGTATACTAGTTAGTAAGAATATGCTACCTAGTGACTCGTGAAATGTTGTATTGTCTCTTTATTAGTCTAATACATTGATAGTGTACTAGCCTTGTCTAATATGTTTTATCTACCATTGATAGGTAGTTAATAGTATGAATATTCCATAATTTGGTTTAAATACATAGTAAATTAATATACTATGTTGCATGATGTTGATGCCATGCCTATATGTGCTTATGATTTGTATTCTTGAGACCGATATAAAGGATGCTTTTTTGTGATTCACGAACACCCCACATCCTTTACGCGAAAGCTAAAGTCACTTCAGAGGGCCCCCACTTGATTATCAAGAGGTCTTCGTCAGAGAACTAGAATGGTATAAATTAGATTTGAAATTGACCGAACCAATTACCAAAAAGGTATGGAACAACAAATGGTGTATTGTTATACAGGTGCAAATATGATGCACCGCATTTTATTGAGAATTTACGCGTCTTGCCTGCTCAGTTGCCTTATGTGCTTGAGGTGTCTATACCGTTGGGTGATTGTATGCTTGCATCTGAGGTTTATAGGGGCTGCGATGTACTTGTTTGTGATCGGGTTTTGCATGCGGATTTTGTAGTATTGCCTATCCGGGATTTTGATGTGATATTGGGTATGGATTGCTATGTGTTTACCATGCTTTAGTAGATTGCCGTCGCAAGAGGGTTACTTTTGCCATGCCCGGAATTAATTTCGTGTTTATTACGATCATGCTATGAGAGGTATACATGTTATTTCGCTGCGGCTAGAAAACTTCTATCTCGTGGGTGTGTACTGGGTATATTGCTTGTGTGCTTGATACTAGCATGTCTACTGTTAGTATAGAAGATGTACCGGTAGTTAATGAATTTCTGGATGTCTTTTCGACTGATTATGCATTACCTCCCGACCGAGAGTTAGAGTTTTGCATTGAGTTGCCCGGTGCTTCACCTATCTCTAGAGCACCTTATAGGATGGCTCCAGTGAGTTGAGAGAGTTGAAGGAGCAGTTGCAGGAACTGCTGGATAGAGAGTTTATTAAACCGAGTGTGTCTCCGTGGGGTGCACCGGTTTTGTTTGTGAAGAAGAAGGATGGTAGTTTGCGGTTATGCATTGACTATCGTCAGTTGAATCAGGTTACTATAAAGAATAAGTATCCATTACCTCACATTGATGATCTCTTTGATCAGCTTCAGGGGTCTGTTGAGTATTCCAAGTTAGACTTGAAGTGGCTACC
>CM028382.1:64411038-64424037 GCA_013146195.2 Codonopsis lanceolata | reverse complement strand
GATCCACCTTGCCCGTATTGATCAACTTTTGGATTTCCTCTTCAACACATTACAATCCTCGGTGGTGTGACCATGCAGTGGTGGTACTCACAAGACTCGTGTTGTCCTGCACGAGCGGAGCTCAGATCGAGAGGAGGGATGGGCGTAGTATCTCCCACTGAGCATGATCTCTTCCCCGTAGTGTTTAGCTGGGGTAAACCGAGCTTCTCTAAACCTTTGCCTCGGATTGGAGGTTTCTTCCCTATCTCTTTCGCCGAGCGCTAGAGCTGTTGCCTCCGGCCAGTCAGCTGGCGTGGCCTCGGCTGCCTCGAGCCTTGTCCTTATTCTTGGCTTTATCGCCTGACACTCTCGGTTGAGCAAAAGGGATGTGAGTTTGCTAGCAGCTACGCCTTGGAAGCTCCCGGTTCATTGCTAGCATTGTCTTCAGATGGCCCCGCTCTCATGTTGTTGAGGTAGCAAAAGGTACTTCGTGGTCACGGTCGCGGTCACTTGTTCGAGCATTTCTTCAAACCTCTTCAAGTAATCGTCAGGATTCATTATCTCCTCGCTTGATCTTAGCAAGGTCGAAGCTGTTCTGTGGGCTCGGGCCCTGCATTGCCGAATTCCTCTAAGAACTTTTCTAGGAGCACCGCCCGGCTCCCAATGGATCCCCTGGGAACTACGCCCAACCAGGCTTGAGCCTTCCCCTGGAGAGCTCCCTCGAATGCCCGCATTTTCAGGGCTTCTACATATGTGACCATTCGGATTGTGCCTCGAATGATCGAAGCCAATCGCTTACCCGCGTCTTCCCGAAATATTTGTCGAACGGGGAAGATGACTCCCTGCACGGTGGCGATTTTCATTTCGGTGAATGGGCCGTCTTCCAATGGTTTGGTGGCTCTATAGCCTGCTCAGCCACGCTTAGGTTAGCCATTTGCTTTGCCATGTCCTTTTTCATGGCCTCCATTTTCTGACAACCGCTCTCAACGTCCTCTCAATCCGGAAGAGTGGCCGGGATCTCGACCGATTGCCTCAGACGCGCGGGCGTATAGGTGGCTCGCAAGAGGATCCGACCTCCTGTGTGACGCGGGCATTGTTCTTTGGCCGTTGTGCTTCTGCCTCTACACACTCACGAACTCTACGACGACCATAACTCTCTTCCTGATCATGGTGCTCGTGCCATCGATGGTGCCGGTGAGAGAGATTTTGATGGCTATATCTACTCTCAGCCTGGTCATCTGCTCGTTTTATTGCCTCCACCCTTTCGGCGGTATGTGAGCGACGAGAGGGCATACGCCGCTGATCGGGCAATCTGGTTGGGAGGCTCCGGCCATCGCCAACAGTGGAGAGCGAGTACCACCATGTTCGCGAATCGCAATCGCACTGGCATGGCCTGCGCCAAGCGAAGCCATCGGTTGAGCATACATTTTGTAGTATTCCGCTCAACTTGTGAGAAGCGTGGTTTGTTGGTTCGGATTTTGTCCTGATGATTTGCATGGTTGCCACCATTTCTCGGCCATGGCGGCTGGTACCTCGAGATCCGAGAGAGCGCGCATCACGCCTCATTGATTTATGACACGGCATCGCTACCGCTTGCACGGCTTTGACTGGCATGTTGGGAGGTTTGCCCTTCCACATACGGCACCTCATTGCCATGAGTGGCATGCCCAGCAGCCACTTTCTGGTTTCGAATTTGCACCCCGTGCGGTGCCCTTGGTGGAGGTTGTTCACAACATGGTGGCTGCCAGCCTGTTGATTGCTAACGGTGGCATGGTGCTTGCTACCCTTTCCCGCCATTGCAATAAAAAGAAATTAAGAGTTTTTACCGGAAAGATTTAGAGAGAAGTGCTAGAACTTCGTTTCCCGGCAACGGAACCAAACTGATGTGGCCAAAAACACAGCTTGGGCCGTCCTTAAGTTGGGTAGGATATCTGGGCTTTGGATCGTCCTCCTTGAGCCTGTTAAGATCACAAACAAACCTGAGTGGAAGTGCAAGGCAGGGCCTCGCGAAACCCCTTCGGTGTGAGAGTAAGTCTCGAGTGTGATTGTCAAAAGATGAATTGACAGAGTAACGAGGCTCAAGAAAGTGTGTGTACCTTGTTAATGATTATGGAGGGGTATTTATAGGCCCCCAAAGTGATTGAATCCGTCTAGGATTCAGTTTCCATAACTGTCGAATCAATCAAGGAAGGATCCCTTGATTTTAGGCGTGATGGGCGGCTGGCCGCGTAAATGTAGGAGTAGATAAGGCAAGTGTTCTGCCTAAACATGGAAACCTTTGACTTGTCTTGGAGAGCAAGCCTCCGGTATTTCCTGCTTGATGTGTGCCCGGGCGAGTAGGGCTCTACCCGGCTATCCTACTTGTATTGTTCTTTGAACTTATTGCTAGTCTGAGGAATGGCTCCTGGTCGGGCGGGCAAGGCCAACGCTCGACCGGGTTTGGACAAGATGAGTCGGATGCCTTTGCTGAGCACGTATGACGACCGGACATGGCCCTTGGCCGGACAGGCAAGGCCTTTGCCCGTCCAGGTTTGAATGAGGGTTACGCTGCTCGATGCTCGCTGGTCCTATCATTTTTCCCGCTGGACTGTGGGTCCCATATACATTGTGCTCGTGATTGGCACGTGACTCTGGCTCGTGCCTCGCTCGTGACCCGGCTTGGGCCGGGTATATCACTACTCTTTATGAAAAAGGCCATAGACCACGCACTTGTGTAGGGACCCAAGATCTCAATACTTTGCCAAGATCTTTCCGGAATACAATTACCTACACAAAATAAACATTGAAGCTTGAATGGTTATAAATTTATAATGCACTAAAATTATATTGACACTATTTTTTCATGACAATATATAAAATGTTAGGTTTATTTGATAAAATATTAATTGTTTAATAGTTTAAAAATTGATTATAAATTTAAATCATGACACTCACGACAGAACCTTAGTGTTAATTACTCCCTCATTTTCTAAATAATTGTCCTCCCTTTTCTTTTTTGTTCATTCTAAAATAGATTTTTTTTCCATAACTATCATATTTATGAAAATATTTTTATCACAATCCTTACTTTTTCTTCCTACAATAATTATAACCACATACATAAGATTATTAATGGAAACCATACATTACAACAATATTTATAATGCAATCAATTACTTTTTCTTAAACGATGTGTCAGGTTAAAAGAGGACAATAATTTAGAAACTGATGGAGTACTTCATAATGTTATGCACAACTGATGGAATTACAAACAAAGAATAATAAGAAGATTAATTGAAAGAGAAGAAAGATAGATTGGAGTCGACAGATTATTAAAATTGTATTAAGGTTAACATGTTCTATGATTAAAATTATATATAGGGATACAATACAAAACACTAAACCTACTTAATAAAAGAAACATGAAAAACTGAGTGCTGCACCGACACAGTTACACGTCACCCCACCTGACACGACCGTCTTTGCCAAGACACGATTGCCTCACCTCTAATTCAACAACTTCAACTTCTATAGCTTCAGCATGAACTGACGCGGTCACTTAACGCAACTGCTTGAAATACCATGAATACTTTGTTAGACATGGTTGCCTTGTCAATCATGACATGACTGCTTTGATGCGCAAATCTCAAAAGTCTAGGGGGCTACGCCCCCCACCCCCTTCGAGGTCCAACTAACTTCTACAACTTGCTGGGTGAGACATCCTCCGCTCCACTCGTTCCGGTTTGCTCGCTTCACACCGAAAGAATTGGCCTTTAATTAGCCTAATGAATCGAGTTATTACACTCTCAACACATAATACTAAATTATACCTACATTTGAAGTTGAAGTAAAACCCAAAACATTTCTAAAAACTAATTCAATTTCTAAAAGAAAATATATAACTTTAATGCAATTTAAAGAAGACACAAACAAATAAGTCTATGATATTTGAGTTTTGATATGCCTAACGATCTTCTTTTTTACACAGTCTTTTAATGTTTCTCCAATCGTAAAATATCATAATTGATTGTTTTCTTCTAGTTGCCTCACAATATCATAATTGGTGTCTAAAGCATGAATACACGAAAAATAAATTAAGGCCTAATATAATTAGTTTTATAATTATTCAAGTTTTTATTTATTAGTCTATACTCTTCTAGCTTTTGAGATGGAAAGTCATTAATTGATTTTTCGTATTTTAATTTTTCTGTTAATCCTTTTTCAATTGATAACACTGTCAATCTATATAATGTTTCTTTCGACATAGTTGATCTTAGATATGGTTTTATTAATTTCAATTTTGATAAATTTCTTTCGGCCGAAGCAGCCAATATATATAGATATTGTCAATAATATCTTATAAGCAGTCCATGTATTTCAAAATAATAAGCTATAGCATATTTGAGATTTCCTAGTAGATAGAGGGGAAATAGGTGAAAGGTGTGGAGGAAATATGAGACACTTAATCCAAAGTGTAAAGTAACTTAGATATAAATAAAGAAAGTCAATATTATTTGGAAGATGAAAGTTTTTTTTCTTCTATTTCTCAAAAGATGAAAACTTTTAATTTCTTATTAGTCGATATGTGGGTTTTGTACTCATTTATTATATAATTTTGGACTTAAATTTTGATAAATTTTTAGTTTTTTGTTATCTAATATTTGTTTTACTGTTGTTTTTTAGTTCCAGTGATTTGGGAGAAATTTATGTGAAAAAGGAAGTAACTTTTGGCAGATTTTAAAATTGAAGGGGTAAAAATGCTAAAAGTTCAAAGCAGCCGCATAACTGTTCTGCCTTGTTTAGGCGTGCGGCGACTTTACCCTATTTTGGGCCCTTTTTCGTGCTTTAATACATTGTACCTTTCCCCCTAATTGTAGTATATTAGACGATTTCATGTGATGAACCATAGCAAATCATGTTAGAGATAAATGAGTTGATATACACAATTAGTCATATATTACCGTATCGAAAGCTTAGTGGATTTCACAAACACTAGTGCATTGTTTTTTACCAAAATCCCACATAGAGATGATACCTAGGTTGTTATAAAATAATAGGATTGACATTGTTCGAGAGAAAATATTGATTAATTAAGAAAATCCAGTTGTCAAATATAGATAAATAGTTGATTTTATTACTTGGAAGTAAATTGGTGAACTTATCGCTAGCGTTTTCTCCCCGTTGATATCTCTAAATTATGTGATTCATTTAGGTTTTGTTAGTTAGTTTAGTTAAAAGTACACCTCAAGATAATCATTTTTCTAAGTTAAAGCGAAAAATAATCAATTTGGGTATTTGGTACACAGTTCCTACTAAAAAAAATCTCATATCCAATAAATCCTAAAAATAATTTTTTCTATCTAAAAAGTCTCAAAATTCGACTTTTAATTACAAACACTCCAAAACTCAATGTGTATCCCAACGTCAATAGATTAAAAAGTTAGAATCTTATATTTCTTTTCAATAAAGATAATGGTGATAAAATTGTATTTTCTTATAATAATAATAATAATAATAATAATAATAATAATAATAATAATAATAATAATAATAATAATAATAATAATACAACAACAACAATACTTTTATTATCATTATTATTATTTTGACAACCACTACTATTACAATTTAATAAAGGTATAAAAATTAAAATTTTCAAAATTTTTAAATGAGGAGATTTAAATTAGATATTATGAATAGAATAGTTCCCTTTTTGTTCTTTTTGACATGATTTTCTAAAATACACTTTTTGTATTATAGTTCAATAATAATAATATTGGCATTACTCCCGTATTTTCTAAATTATTGTCCTACAAATTACGTATTTTATGAATTTAAAAAATACATGTTCAAATGTCATTTGAAAAATATCAAATTTGATTAAAAAAACCAAGCAAGACACTAATTTAGGAACATAAGTGCTTTTAAAAAAATAATAATATGATACACTATATTATTATTATTATTATTATTGTTTGAGAGAATTGTGGGTTCAACGACTTTAGTCCCTTTTTTCAAACTTGCAAAAGGAAATGCATCTTGATGTACAAATGATGCATACCGAATTACCGATGCATAAAAGTCCGCAAAGAATCTTTTGTTGGTTTTAAAAAATAATTAACGATAACTAAATTAGTTGAAAATTCAAAAAAATATACCAGCCAGCCTGCGATTTTCCCCATTGTTTCCTGTTGGATGCATGGCATTTAATTAAGACTTTGGGTCACTCCTTAACACAATGTCGTCATGTCAAGTCAAGAAGAGCCATAGTTTGAATCGTTACATCAACATTAACATTGAAGTTGGAATCGTTACATATAATAGCAACCTTCCGATTCCTAATTTATGCATTCTGATACCCAAATTTGACAGCTTACGATTGTGCATCACGATCCTCAATGTTTTCATTCCGATGTCTTTCGTTCATTAAGAGTATATTCATTATTTGTTCCCAAAAGTATACTTTAGCGATTTAAATTAAATATAAGGAACTTTTCTGAATATAATTTCATAACAGGTGACCGACCCGAATTTCTCCCAACTTTTTAAACGTCGCGTTGAAAGGAACGGAGGAAATACTTCATCTGCTCCACCCAAAGAGTTTTCATTTGAAAAATCTAATTATCAAGGGATATATTCATATTATTAAAGTTAGTCATAATTACAAAAATAGTTAAGTACAAACAATGTACTTACAACATAAGTAAAGATTAAAGATAAAATGTTATAAAAATCGTAATCATAATTTTTTAAAATAAAACATTACAAAATAATATCGTGTATTATTTGCCTCATGTAACGTAGGGAGTGTTGATTGGACCAAGTCATTCATGCAATAATATATCTTCGGAGACCTTTTTACATTTCTTAGAAAAATATGCATGATTTGAAGACGTTGGGCCACTCTAAAAAGCGATGTATAAAGTGGTCCACTTATTAACTTGTACTATAAGTTGACATGGTTAAGTAAATATTTTTAAGAGACGGTCTTCATTAAAATGGTCTTATCCTTATCTGTAAGACGGTTTTACGGATCATTATTTGTAAGATAGATCTATCCAAATAAAATTGGGTAAAATTTTGAAATATCAATACAATCCCTTAGTTTTTGAAAATTACAACGCCACCTCTTATGTTTATATATGCAGAATGTCACTTTTTACTATTAACAGTATCACTTTATAGTATAAAATGAACCACTCATTAACTTGTTCTATAAGTTAACCGTGGGTTAAGTTAATATTTTTAATTGTGTAGAAGTTAAATCTTGACACTCACGGCCTAATCTTTGGTTAGATGTGGATCCTCAAAGAAATCAATCTCTTTGGCTAAATTTGGATTAAGTAAATTTTTAAAGTGAAACATCTCAAAATAGTTTGATGAATTTTATGTCTAAAACGAATGACTTGTCCTGCATGGCGCCGGCCATTGGCCCCCAATTTGGAGGGGCCCGAAATTTATATATACAACATTATATATGTATATATAATATAGTGTTTTTAACTTTATTCAAATAATTGTTTGGTCCAGTCGATATGATACTTACAAAGAACCTATAAATAACTTATTGGTCTTGATTCAATTCTTTAAAAGTAATTTAACATCTATTTTACTATTTTTGCTCTGAATTTAGCGTATCAAGTATTATATATATATATATATATATATATATATATATATATATATAATGTCCAAATCTTTGTAATTGATTTAGTGATTCGATAGTTAAGTTATACAACTATTTTTTATTTTGAGTCATATCATTCTTTCAGGCAAAAAGAAAATAGATTTTAGATCTCTTTGACTATTATTTATTTGCATTGTTTATATATATTTGTTTGATTCTTAGCTTCCTTACTTAATTGTGTGTGAACATATTTTTAAGAAATATTTACCTGAAATTTGAAAAATAAATAAAAGAAAAAGAAATGATAAGGTTATTAAAATTAATTGATTTGTCCTTAATTGGAGACTTTTGTAATTTCTGGTTGGGTGACGTTTGACTAGTCTTTATTTAAGTTTGAAATTGTAGTGACGTGACCAAAATTTGGGCCCATGTAGTGGGAACCAAAGTTTGGGGCGTTACAGATTTGTATCAGAGCTTAGGCCTCAGATCCGGATGGTCTTAAGATTTAGGAACAGTTAAGAATAAGAAGTGACACTAGGATAGGATTATGATACTAGCATTAAGTTGTGATTATAGCTAAGTTATGATCTCACTGATGATTAAGAAATTATTATTTTTGTTAAACTAATATACTCATGTTACTTGTAGGAAATGGCGCGTAACAACACCAGTAGAGCAAGGGTCGCTCCACCCGCGACAGCTGCTAGGACGAGATTGAATACGATGCACACTAGGGTAGCCGAACTCGATGCAATTAACCATGTCTTGAAGCAGGAGAACCAGCTGCTAAGGAACAAAAACCTGTTGCTAAGAAATGGTAATCAATTGCTAGTGAATGAAAACGGAACCCTACTACAATAAGTCAAGGAAATGATGATGACATTAGAGCTGGCACAAAATGCCTTGTTTAAACACTTTGTCACTTTGACGAAATAGAATATGCTAGGAGAACCAACGCGGAAGTTGAAGCGAGGCTGAGCAACACCAACTTCAGACTATAGCGCAAGTGTTGATTCTTATGTTAGATTTATATCTGATCAGTACATTACATTAGTTTTTTACTTCAGTGGCTAATCGGGCTGCGTATCGATTAGCGTGGCAACTGTGTATAGAACTTTTCCTTGTATAGTTTTTATAGGACTTTTTCAGGTTCAGCGGAAGACCTCTTCACAGCTTCACCGGAAGACCTGCTCAGAGGATAAGATCGGTAGACCTCGTATCCACCTATTCTTGTACGACGTGTCCTATTCAGTAAAGATTTATTGGATTAATTCAAACTTATTCCAATATGATTATTTGAATTAATCCAAGAAATTCTCTGACATGTCAAGCCACCGAAAGCAACTTTCCGAAAAGCAGGAAGACTTTTCGTCTTGAATAGTGGCAGCGAAAAGGGTGTTGTCCCTACTTTCTGCTACAACTCTCAGATCTGACACCAAAATCGCCCACCTTTTTCAAGATCTCAGAAATCATTACCTGCTCTAGATATCTGTGAAAAACAAAAGTCCTTGACTGACAGCCCCATGCATTTAATGCATTGATGAATAGAGCTGTTGAAGTCTTCGTCTTCTCCAACGGATCTTTTGAAGTGCACCTGCTATAAATACTGCCATTGAAGACTGGAACATAGAGACAACTGTACAGAATCAATCGAACATTTAAAGGATTGCTCTAAAACTTCATAACTCAAAGTCTTTCAGCTCAGTGCATTCAATAGATCCTCAACAGATCTAGAAGTCCTCGCCAACAACAAGAAGCTGCTCATCAACATTTATTGCTTTAATCTTCTTATTGTTAACTTCCATTAACTATACTTCGGCACAAATTAAATATCTTGTTTTTACAGATATTTAATTCCCTAGACCCCAAACACAAGTCAATATTTTGTACACGATCCATTAGGGATATTCTTTGTAATTGATCTAAGTGGAAAACATAGTGAACAATTTAAATCCAAGGTTGACTGCCTTGGTGGTGGACGTAGCACTCATTATAGTGTGAACCATCCCAAAATACTTGTGTTATTCCTTACTGTTTGTCTGATACTTGAACTGCTTAGTTTCATTGTTTATATTTATCCGTTTACAGCTGGACTTAAGTAAACTGTAAAAGGTCTACCGGTAGTCCTTATCGACAGACCTGGAACAATCTTCTTGAAAGTCTTCCGCTACTTGATTCTTTTTTATAGATTGCAAGTAACTTTCAAGGAATATACTTAAAAGTTTATAAGTGTTTAATAAGCTATTCAACCCCCCCCCCCTTCTGGCTTATTATTGTGCTCATTGGGACCCACAGCAAGCCCTTGTGGGAAATAGGAGGCAAGGAGTCGTTGCACCACAACCTCAGCCTGCAGCACCACAACCTCAGCCTGCTGCACTGCAACCTTTGCCTGTGGTTCCTCAACCTCGAACAGTAGCAAAGGACCCCTTTGACATATTTCAGAAGAGAAGCCCTAAGCCCTTCTCAGGCGCGCCAAACACCATTAAACCTGAGGACTGGGTTGAAAGTATGAAACATATTTTTAGAACGATGACCCTCACGAGTGAGCAAAAGGTCAACCTCGTCACTTTCAAGTTCGAAGGAGAGCATGATCAGTGGTGGTAGTCCGAGATGAGAATAGTTGAAGCAACTGGGGCAGAAGAATACACATGTGAGACTTTCCTCTAGGTCTTCTACAAGAAATATTTTCCTGAAAGTGTACAGGACGGCAAGCTGGTTGAGTTTCTAAATCTTGAACAAGGAAAGATGGCGGTGGATGAGTATGCTGTCAAATTCACGGAGCTATCAAAATACGCTCCTGGTATCATTGAGAATGAGGAGCAAAAGGCCAGAATGTTTGAAAGAGGTCTCGATGGGAGAATTAGTCATCGCTTAGTAGCCTTGTAGTTGAAGACTTATGCTGAAGTTGTCGACCGGGCTAGAATTCTTTAACGAGTATCAGCAGACTATCAAAAGAAGCGCGAGGAGAAAAAGAGAGATTTTGAGAGTCCCGGAGGTAGTTCGCGGGATTAGTCGGGTTATCGATGAAATAATTCTCGGGATCAGTCGGGTTATCGAGGAAATAATTCTCGGGATCAGTCAGGACATCGAGGAGGTAGTTACAATGGGCACAAGAGGAGAAACACAGATGAAAATAGATCCAAGGGGTCAATTCAATGGAGTCGGAATCGGAATCAAGGACAAGATCAGAGACAGGACCAAGGTCAGGATAGATGGAATGCGAATCGGGGGCAGATTGAGAGTTGTAAGACCTGTGGGGGAAAACATCCAACATTGGCTTGCCACAAGGAAACAGGAGCTTGTTTTAACTGCAACAAGATGGGACATAAAGTCAGAGATTGCCCTGAGCCAATGAGGAATCGGGTTGTCCAGAACACTCGTGACGGGGACAAACCTAAACCAAGGGAGCAGGGTAGAGTGTATGCAATGAAAGCAAGAGATGTTCGCGCTACTAATGACGTGGTGGCAAGTACTGTCCAACTCTCTTCTTGTAGTTTGTATGCATTGATTGATCCGGGTGTAATCCACTCTGTGATATCTACATCTCTTGCACAACGCATGAAACTGCCGCCACAAAACCTAGATATTGAGTTAGTTATAGATACACCAACGGGGGAGTCTAATCCAGTGACTTCAGTATATAGGTCTTGTTCGTTGAAATTGGAGGGTAGGGAAATGCCTATAGATCTTATTTCCTTAGATATTCGAGATTTTGACATAATTTTGGGAATGGATTGGTTGGCCGCCTTCCATGCTAAGGTCGATTGTTTTGGGAAGAAGGTAATATGTTGCATTCCAGAAGAACCGGAGTTTCGATTTAAGGGTTCTAAGCCGACGGCCCTAACAGGTTTTATCTCGTTAATGCAAGCCCGTAGATTGTTAAGGAAGGGTTGCCAAGGTTATTTGGCGCACATTACTGATACACGTAAGGAAGGGGTTAGCCTTGAGTCACTTCCTGTGGTTAGGGAGTTTACAGAGGTGTTTCCTGAAGAATTACCAGGACTTCCACCGGAGAGGAGGGTGGAATTCTTAATTGACTTAGCACCGGGGACAACCCCAATCTCTAAAGCACCTTATAGAATGGCTCCTGCAGAACTTAAGGAATTGAAGGAGCAATTACAGGAGTTGTTGGAGAAGGAGCTCATTAGGCATAACGTATCACCATGAGGTGCTCCAGTTTTGTTTGTGAAGAAGAAAGACGGGACGATGAGATTATGCATAGACTACCGTGAGTTGAATCGGGTCACGGTGAGGAACAAATACCCGTTACCAAGGATCGACGATCTTTTTGACCAACTACAGGGAGCATGCTACTTCTCTAAGATCGATCTTCGTTCGGGGTACCACCAACTTAGAACTAGAAAGGAGGATATTTCTAAGACTGCATTTAGAACTCGGCACGGACACTACGAGTTTTTGGTGATGCCGTTTGGGTTGACAAACGCTCCGGCAGCATTTATGGACTTAATGAACCAAGTGTTTCGGAAATTTCTAGATCGGTGCGTAATTGTCTTCATTGATGATATATTAATCTACTCAAGAACTCGCGAGGAACACGAGCAACACTTGAGAGCGGTACTGCAGATTTTAAAGGAGGAGAAATTATATGCGAAGTTTAAGAAGTGTGAGTTTTGGTTGGAAACGGTGAGTTTCTTGGGTCATGTAATATCAAAAGATGGAGTCTCAGTAGACCCGGCCAAGATAGAGCCAATAGTAAATTGGGAGAAACCGACGACTGCTACAGAAGTTTGAAGTTTCTTGGGGCTAGCAGAATATTATCGTCGTTTTGTAGAAGGGTTTTCAAAAATCGCAGGACCTCTAACCCAGTTGACTCAGAAAAACAAGAGGTTTGTTTGGACAGAGGAGTGTGAGGCAAGTTTCGAGGAGTTAAAGAAAAGATTGGTGTCAGCTCCAATTCTTGCTTTACCGTCAGGAGTAGAGAAGTTTGTGATCTACAGTGATGCTTCGTTGAAAGACCTGGGGTGTGTATTGATGCAGGATGGGAAGGTGATTGCCTACGCCTTGAGACAATTAAAGAATTTTGAAAGGAACTACCCAACCCATAATTTAGAGTTAGCCGCGGTAGTGTTTGCTTTAAAGATTTGGAGACATTATTTGTATGGAGTGACTTGCGAGATATATACAGATCACAAGAGTCTTAAGTACATTTTCACTCAGAAGGAATTGAATATGAGACAGAGGAGATGATTGGAGTTATTGAAGGATTATGACTGCACCATTCTCTACCATCCAGGTAAAGCCAATGTAGTGGCAGATGCTTTAAGTCGTAAGAGTAAAGGAACCTTGGCTGTGATGTTGACAAAGGAGAAGAGGATTCTCGAGGATATCGAGAATTTAGGTTTGGAAGTTTGGGCAAGGGGAGGAAAAAGGCTATCTTGCATGATTAAGTCTTC
>CM028382.1:64393538-64406038 GCA_013146195.2 Codonopsis lanceolata | reverse complement strand
TATGCAAGGTGTGATTCCCGAGATAGACAAGATTTGTGGAATGATATTATCCATTTCAGTTCTAGATTTCCTCATATTCCTTGGCTGTTAGGAGGAGATTTCAATATTATCCTTCACCCTGAAGAGAAATCTGGTGGGACTGGTTGGGATCGTAACGGAGCTTTGGATTTTCACGCTTGCTTATCGGCCTCAGGTCTTATAGACATGGGATATTCTGGGAGTCATTTTTCTTCAAGCCTGGTCTATTCCGGAAAATGGGAGGCCGATGACTAGTTTTTCCAGAAAGCTTCGGAATGTTAAAATTGCCCTCAAACTTTGGAACAAGTTGACTTTTGGTAATATTTTTGATAATCTTAAGGTTGCGGAGGAAGATGTGCTAGAGAAAGAATTATTATTTGAGCTCAATAACTCCGACTTAAATAGAGAACATCTCATGGCTGCTCAGGCTAATATTCGGAAGTTTCTATCTCGGGAAGAGCTTTATTGGCGTCAAAAGGCAAAAATTAAATGGCTTAGGGAGGGCCAAGGTAACTCAAAACTCTTCCATTCTTCTGTCAAGCAGTCCCATCGTTGCCTTTTCATTCATTCTATATCTGATGTTGACGGCTCTACCCTTAATTCTGAGGCTGATATTAAGCAAGCAGCTGTTCGTTTCTTCCAGTCTCAACTTCAAGCTGAGGATGTTTCTAATTCTGATCTTGATATGATCCCCTCTATTATAACTGATGAATGGAACGAGTCTCTTATCTCTCCCCCTTCTCAGTCAGAAATCAAGGATGCTATTTCTAATCTTAATGGAGGCACAGGTCACTGCCCGATGGTTTTAATGGTCACTTTTACAAAGTTTGCTGGGACATTATTGGTGATGATTTTTGTAAGGCCATTCTTGATTTCTTCTCGGGATTTTCTCTTCCCAAGTCTTGGTCGAGTACTCTTATAGCTTTGATCCCTAAAGTGGACTCTCCGTCTTCTTTTAAGGATCTCCGTCCCATAAGCTTATGTAATTTCTGCTCTAAAGTTATTTCTAAAATTCTCTCGACCCGGCTTGCTTCCATTTTTCCTCATATTATTTTGGAGAATCAAAGTGCATTCACTAAAGGCCGTACCATCCAGGACAATATCCTTCTAGCCCAAGAAATGATGAGTCATCTTAATAAAAAGGTCCTTGGCTCTAATGTGGTCCTTAAACTTGACATGGCTAAGGCGTTTGACAGGGTCTCCTGGATTTTTCTCATCCGTGTTCTCAAGAAATTTGGATTCCACGAGGTTTTCATTGATCTTTTCTGGCGGCTTATCTCTGACAACTGGTTTTCTATCTTAATTAATGGTAGTTCTGCTGGCTTTTTCCCCTCTTCTCGAGGTCTTCGCCAAGGGGATCCCCTCTCTCCTAGTTTGTTTATAATTGCAGCTGAAGTTCTAAGCAGAAGTCTTCTTCACCTCCATGATAGTGTTCCCTCTATTGTTTACTCTACAGTCAGTGGTTGCCCAATAGTTTCCCACCTTGCTTTTGCGGATGATATTATTATTTTTTGCAATGGCAGGAAAAGTTCTATCTTGCTCCACAGGGATATTATCAAATCTTATGAAGCTGTTTCGGGCCAGCTTGTCAACTCCTCTAAGAGCTCGTTTTATCTTGGTCCTTCGTCTGATTCCAATCGCTCGGCTATTATTCAAGCTTCTTTTGGATTTAGTATGGGTTCTCTTCCCATTACATATCTTGGGTGCCCTTTCTATCTTGGTCGGAAGAAAAAGTTCTATTTCGACTCTCTTTTGCTGAAACTTCAGAATCGTATTTGCTCCTGGATGGGATCTCTTTTGGACGCTGCTGGCTGAGTCACTCTTATCAAGCATGTCCTTTCTTCTATCTCAAGTTATCTGCTAGCTGATGTTGACCCTCCTGTTTCTGTCACTTCTGCTATTGATCGCATGTTCTCCAATTTTTATTGGGGCCAAGTTGAGGGAAAAAAGAAAAGCCAATGGATTGCGTGGTCTACTTGTTGCTGTCCAACTGAAGAGGGGGGCTTAGGGGTTCACTCTATGGCCGATCTTACCAAAGCTTTCAGCATTAAACTGTGGTGGCGATTTCGCACAGTTCCTAACATCTGGTCCAATTTTCTGAAATCCCGTTATTGTTCTCGTAGTCACCCGAGCTATGCTGCTATTAAAGGTTCCCATGTTTGGAATCGTCTGCTTAAAGCAAGAGCCCTTGCTGAACCTAACATTTTATGGATTATTGGAAATGGTGAATGCTCTCCATGGTTTGACAATTGGATCCCTAATTCTGTTGTTGAAAAACCTGCTGGTTGTGACATGTCTTCTGTTCGAGACATTCTTACAGACGGGTCAGTGCTTCCGTCTAACTTGTCTTCAAAAGTTCAGGAGCTGTTCATCACTCTTCATGATTCTCCCGATAGTGCATGCTGGACAGCTACTACCAAAGGAGTCTTCTCTCTTTCTTCAGTGATTTCTCTTGTCTGGCCTTCTCGGCCTTTATTGCTGTCTGCCAAATACGTTTGGCACAAATCATTGCCCAAGAAAGTTGGTATTTTTCTTTGGAGGCTCCTTCAGTATAAACTCCCTATTGACGAAGGCCTTTTGAGAAAAGGATTTTCTTTAGCTTCAAAATGTTTATGTTGCGTCGAAGGTAACGTGGAAACTTTTGATCACGTATTTCTCTCTAGTTCTTCTGCCATCTATGTTTGGAACTTTTTCCATGATAAATTTAGGGTTCCCTCCCAACCTTGCTCTATCCAACAAAGATGTTTCTCTTGGTGGTTGCATCGCTCTTCCTTAGTCTTTAGTCTGCTCCCTTCATTCATCTTGTGGCATCTATGGAAATTCAGGAACCATGCTTTTTTTGAGAGTCAACGCGCTCCTGTGCATGTGCTTATTCAAAATATTAGTGCAGGTCTCCAAGATACCCTTCAAGCAGCCAATTACTTTCTTTCTGATTTATCTGACTCGCCCCGCATCTCTTTTGGGCCTCGTAAGACGATTACTATTCAATCTGTGTCCTGGTCCAAACCTCCCAGTGGCTATTTAAAATTAAACACAGATGGTGCTTGTCGTGGCAACCCTGGTTGTAGTGGAGGTGGTGGTATTATTCGAGACTCTCTTGGTAGAGTTGTCTATGCCTTCTCTTCGTATTATGGTGATAGTACAAATATGGTGGCTGAGCTTCGGGCTCTTCATTTTGGCCTCCGTTGGATTCTTGAAAAAGATTTGGGCAACATTATTGTGGAGACTGATTCTAAAGTTATATTTGAATGTATCACCAAAGGTCATGGTTTCCCTTGGGCTCATTCATACATTTTTCGAGATATTCTTCGCATTAAGGACCTTCGGCATGTCTCTTTTGCTCATTGTTTCAGGGAGGCTAATTTAGTTGCTGACAGGCTGGCGAACTTGGCTTGTGACTCTCTCTCCCAGACTGAGTTTGTCCACGCTTCAGACCTCCCTCCTCATATTCGTGGTCTTATTAATCTTGATGTTAGAAGCACTCCTTATGTTTGCATTTCTTAACTTTTTGCTTTGTATTCTCCTTTTCGAGGTTAGGCTCCTCTGTCCTCCCATTTATAAGGGCAAGGCTGGTTGTCCCCCTCAAGTTTGTACTTTTCTTTTTAATCAATAAATCCCACAGGGTGTCGCCCCTGTTTCCTTTAAAAAAAAAAACCCATCACGGGGATTTTCGTGACAACATTTAAAATAATTGAAATTGCACCACTTGGCCTGTGAGTACGGTTATCCGGATATACCTTGATATTGTACCCTTCGGGGGATTTGTGTACCCTTCGGGGGATTTGTGTACCATACGGGGGATTTGCGTACCTTTCGGGGGATTTGGTTCTTGGTCAATAGACACTTATGTGATCTAAATAAATATTTTGATATTCGGTTATTACTGGCTGGTATGGGACAGTCGGTAATGACAAACTTATTTGATCCATATTTGTTCTGTTTGAACTCTCCATTTAAAAAGAGATTTTTAAGTCTTTCGTTACATATCTTTGATTTTTGCAAGTTGCCAAATATCTAAACTATGTTTCACATATAGCATGATTATTCTTTGAGTCACCCCTCCTTAGAAACCGGAGGGGCGACGTATGATCTTACTGAGCTTTGTTCGCTCACCTTTCACAACCCTTTTCTTCCAGGTCGAAATTAAGGACAAAGCTTGATGAAGAGGATGCCTGTGAAGGAATCAAAACTTATAGGGTGAATTTATAAGTTTTGAAATTTATTGGAGACATAGTTAATTTTGGTAGACTTTGTTTCGTAATTTATTTTGGATGACTGTATTTTTAAATTGGAGACTTTTGTAATTTCTGGTTGGGTGACGTTTGACTAGTCTTTATTTAAGTTTGAAATTGTAGTGACGTGACCAAAATTTGGGCCCATGTAGTGGGACCCAAAGTTTGGGGCGTTACAGATATTTAATTGATGGATTACAACAATCGAGTAATGAAGAAGAATCAAATGAATATGTAACAAATAAGGAAAAATATATGAGAGAAAGATAATGATGATTTTAATTACCGGAGCAAAAATTTCAATCTAACATATTCCTTCCTTTTGAGTAAAACCCTTAGTCACTAATCTTGCTTTAAGCCTAATTGAATCAAATTAACCTTTGATTTTATAAATCCTTTTCCAAGCAACAACTAAACAATTGTTTAGCTTAGACACTAAAATCCAAGTTTAATTAATATGCAAAAAATTCATTTCATCATTCATAGCACTAATCCAATCATTGCAATTTTCATATTTTAAAGCTTGATTATAAGTTTTTGGCTCGAAATTATCAATAGATTCAAACACACCGAAAACAAATGAAATCATATGAAAATCATCAAAACGAGAAGGTTGTCTAACAAGTCGTCTAGGTCTATCACGAAAATGTTGATAGTTATACAAATCATCCGATTCAAGAATTTCATTTTGTCCATTTTCAATATCTTCATTTTGCTCATCAAGTTCTTTTTCAGGAATATCATGCTCATTTTCAGAATTCCCATTTTCAGGCAATTCATGCAAAATTTCAAAATTCATATTTTCATAATTATCACCAGTTTCAGAATTCACAATTTTAGGTTGGTCACTAGCATCACTTAATCCTAAGGGATGCTCCACCATAATGGGAGCCGGGGGAGGGATAGGTTCAGATGGAACAATCAAGCAGGGAAATTCATTTTCATTAAACACGACATCCCTACTAATTATCACTTTAAATCCTGTTTCCTCGCATAACCACAATCTATATCCTTTAACACCCTCCGGGTATCCCAAAAACACGTATCTCACCGATCTAGGTTCAAGTTTATCTAGTCTCCTTTGGCCATAGGTAGCTGATCGATTGTTTTATTTATCTATTTCCTTGCAAGTGTACAAGACTATTATAGAATAGACTCGGAAGCAAGGGTCGAACCCACAGAGACAGGTGATCACGAACAGTGCGAATTATAGATAGCAAATTATTAACCTAAGGGAGGTTTTTATGTTTAATTCTACTCTAACTTACTAGTTATAGATGTTAACTAATTAGACAGTAATAACAGATATGAAGATCTTATGGTGAGTGGAAATCTAGGATTCTGGGTTTCACTTATATCTCCTTTATATTCAATTCATAATAATGTCATTCAATGTCTTGGGTTTGTTCACTAAAAATAGATATGATCTGTTGAACAATTGGTTCAGCCTCCATCCCCGCAAAATTCACCCATTCCATATCCTAAGCACAGGAACTGTAATCTAGCTGTCACCTAGATTTATGATCTATCTGTCACCTAGATCATGTAAGAACCTGGTCCGATCCTAACTTATCACTCTCGTGCTTCGATAGGTCCAATTTATTGTGTTGGTGAGCCAATGTACGACATATGCACTCGGTCATGCAGTTATCCGCACCTCTAAGCCTTTATTATTTGCGATTACATTCATTTGTTCAAAGCGAAAATAATAGAGGGTTGATAAACAACACAATCAACAAGCATTGAATAGACATATATAATGAAT
This sequence comes from Codonopsis lanceolata, assembly GCA_013146195.2. Taxonomy (NCBI): domain Eukaryota; kingdom Viridiplantae; phylum Streptophyta; class Magnoliopsida; order Asterales; family Campanulaceae; genus Codonopsis; species Codonopsis lanceolata. Next base: position 64,400,023 of record CM028382.1, on the reverse strand, counting down.
CAAAACATAAATTTGATACAAGTTACCTCCCACCTCCTAGATTAGGGATGATTTAGTTCATCATAGACGATGAACAGCACATGAAGATGATGGAAGACATGATTTGATCTTCAATACTTGAAATTACAAAACCTAATTATGTTATACAATCTAAAACTACCTAAAATCTATGTAAAGAGAGCTTCCAACCGTCCTCCTTATGCTTAGGCTCGGCATCTGACTTCTATATATACTTGGGAGTTGTGATTGGATCGAATGACTGTGTGAAAACCCGAAATTTGAGCATTCTGCCTACCTTGCGGTCGCAAGGTCTTTGAATACCTTGCGTCCGTAAGGTCTCGGTGTGTGTGCTTTTGGCTCTTCGATTCTTGCGGCTTCGGGGACCATACGCCTACCTTGCGGTCGCATGAGGCACCTTGCGTCCGCAAGGTGTCCGATTGACGATATTCATTTTCTTCAATTTTTCTTTCTTTGTAATTTGCACTTAAAACCACGGAGTTTCGCGTATTTTCACGAACAATCACGAAACTTACAAAACTCACCAAAAACATATATTAGTACTCAAAAGACTCATGAAATAGCCTAATTCAAGTCACAGAAGTATATAAAATCGACGTATAAAATACATCGATCAAATACCCCCAAACTTGAACTTTGCTCGTCCACGAGTAAACAAATAAACTTATAAATACAAAAGCATATAATTAACAAAAATTAAAATCTTTTTGTGAGGGTGACACTATTTACACTCCTCTATAAACCCACAAACTCAAGGAGACTCTTTCGAGTGACTCGACTATGCAGATAAATACAAAAAACAGATAATTACAAGATAAAAATAAAACTACAAATAAAACATAATTAAAAACATAAAATCTTTTGGTTTCATCCTCAAGTTATAAGTGTATGGCATGCATGTAATCTCGCCTTGGTGCTCACCACATATATGCGCACTTAGTCATATAAAACCAACTAGTCTTTTCTTAATACGCTACTACTTTTAATTTCTCCAGTGTGTGTGATCACCGCCTTAAAGAATATCTTGACTAAAATAGCTTAAGTAAGGCCAAGGTGTTGGGGGATATGCATGAAAGGTATTGGAACCAAAGTGAGAGAGTAAGACTACCCTTTGTCCCTCATACTTCCAAACAAAAGGAAGTTTTCCCTATTTAGGCTAGGACCTGCAAAGACCACAAGTGGAGGGGTGCTTTGTGTTACTTTCTTTCCCCCAAACTTGTTTTGGGCAATATATTTTTCTTAAAAAATATCACATTCTAATCAAAGATAATTTTTTTTCTAACATATTTTCTCTGAAAGCTATGCTTTCATTTGAATCTTTTGTTTACACTCTTCTTTCTTCGCTTTCATTTTCGTCGACATGATTTTTTTTTTTTCGATTTACTCGGAAAGAAGAAGCCTTCTGAAAAATAGCCTAACTGAAAAGAAGTGGTCCTCCTAGAATCAATTTCCCACCCAATCCTACTCTCTCAAAGGGTAGGCTAAAAGTGTATAGGCTTTAGGGTTAAGTTAATGTGGGTAAAGAAACGATGGCGAATGGGTTTTAAATAGTGTGCTTAGCACACTCCATTCTTTTCATTAGGCTCAAAAGGGGACACTAGGGATATATTTAGTATAGGTCAGGGAATATTTAGGCTCTAACGATCCAAAGATGGCCTAAATCATTTCTTAATGCCAAATGCTCACATAGTATTTAAAGCAAGTAAGACAACACAAAATATCATATCAACTATGGGAATTGGGTTGAGTGTTTAGCATCACTGGATTTCACATAAGCATTCGCTAAGACAGATGGTAGGGACAATTGAGACTAACATGCAGACAGTTCGGTTCGAAAGTGTGCTTGAGATATATAAATGAGAAAATCAAGGATCTAACTATCATGCAATTGACCTTAAGTTACAATTTAATGCAACAATCATGTTCGAATGGCTATGCATCATATTCTTGTGCATATCTTGTTGAAGATGAAATCGGTGTTATAAACTTTATAAAACTATTCTAATCAATCCAAAGTTAAGGACTGGTGTGAGTGCATGAAGAATTTGGAGAAAAGTAAAAGTTTCGCAAAATTAAGTAAATTCAGGGGGATCTACTTGACTAACTATGTTCATTGCACTAATCTCCTCGTGGACTACGACTAGCATTACCACACCTAAACTCGAGGATGAATATTTTGAATTAATTTTTTTAATATATTTTTTAAGAAATTGGAAAATTGGAGGTGATGACGATGACACAATTGATGATGGGTCCCCATAAGAGGAACCCACGAGTATCCAAAATAAGTGTATTCTGGTCAAGGCAACACCTCCGAAAATCAGAAAAAATAAAAACAGGATAAATAGGGTGAAGAGTTAAATGGTCATCTAAGAAAGAAATTCTCTTTCACCCTAACGACATAGCCCAACTCCATTCCTCGTTAGGCTGGGACCGCTAAGACCTAAAGTTTTAAATCCCCCCAAACTTAAGTTCTATTTTGTCCTCAAAATAGAGAAATATATGAGAGGATTGATGGGGTAGGACAAATATCAAAAAGGATAACGGGTCCACCTAACGAACGAGGATTTGAACTTGGGCCTCGACTCAAGGTGAGTCGGGCGGAGATAACGAATGAGGACGAAACTCGGGATCGTGCCTGTGGCAATCTTATAATAGTTGGGTTATGCCCCAACCGAAAATTTCTTGGCCGGGTCGGCACGCATTTGGGGCCAATGACGACTCACCATATCGCTTTGGAGACGCCTTCCTCCAACTGCTTGAGATCCCAACCCAGTGGATCCATCTTCCTCTGTTCCTCCTCTTGAGGAACCCTCACCTCGGCCGCTGGTGATGTTCAAAACAAAATGGCCCTAGTAATGACCGGACCCGGCCTTCAAAGCCTCTCGCGTGTTTGGGCATTCTCACGCCTTGCCCCTATTAATAGTCAATCAAATGCGGAACGCGAACCCCGTGTCGCCCTACCTCTAATAGGGTCTTGATTTGGCCGTTGATCAAGCGGCCAACATCAATAGACCCATTAGTCATGATGGTGTAGGTCGCGATGCCTCCAATTCACCGTGTTTTGGTGACTTGAGGGCATGAGACGTCACAAACAAATTTATACACGGGCTTGGCCGTGTTCTTGGAAGGACTCTCTCATGGTGCGTGGGTCCATATGGTGGGTTACGGTTATAGGACCACTCCACACCGTGGAGAGCAATGACATTCACCACCTCGAGGGATACGGGGTGGAGGTGTGTGCTATAATCATCGGCACCAACCGCAGTTGGAGGTGCCTAAATGGATGTTAATGCTTTCAGATGAAAAATTAACTACCTTATTCTAACATTAACAAAGTGTCTAGCACACCGCCATCCATGCCAATGTTGCCATTGGCGAGAATTCTGGGACAATAGGGACTACGGCGCCCTTCGGAGAATCTAACAAAGCCCCCACCTACGAGCCATCGATCCAGACTGATACCAAATCTTCAAATTTGAATCCCCTTTCGGCACCAAGGACTTGGAGAGTTTGTTGGTATTTTTCCTGATGCTTCGTAGACACTGCGGTGATGTCAAAATTTTGTTCTTCCTCCCGAACAGGCCGAGGATGAAGAACCGTATTTCTACGCTTAAACATTTTGTTTGATAAAATTTTAAAAACTAAAAATATAACAATTAAAATTGTTTTAAAAATTTTAAAACTAAAATTTAATCTAAAGCATGCAAAAATATATCTACGTTAAAAATTAACTAGCACCCTAGCATGCAAATATTTTACGTATAAAATTAAAGAGGGTGTTAGGAATACTAGTTTGCAATGATCCGAGTGAATGCAAATTTGAGTGGAGATGATCTCGATTGCAACAATGGTTCTTCTTCTTCCTTCTTCAAAATCTTCACTTGTGGGGTGTAATGGGAGATGAGTGAGGGAGATGAAGAGTTTGAAGGAGAGAGAGAGAGTATCTTGAGATTTATGCCGAATTCTTGAAGATCCGCCGGAATTCTTGAAGGGATTTATGGCCGCCGCCGCTGAGAGAGATGAGTGTTTCTGTGATTTCTCAAGAAAACCCGGACATTATATAAAGGGACCTTGCGGTCGCAGTAGCCACACCTTGCCCGCAAGGTGGACACCAAAGCGGTTGGGATTCCTTCATTCATTCCCCATGTCCGACACTTCACCCGAGATTCGCATTTCATCGGGACCTTGCGGGCGCAGGTCCTCTCACACTCAAGGCCCCGCAAGGTGGACAAGTTCCACTTTTTTTCTTTTCACTTTTCAACGCTTGCGTTTAGCCCTTCGTTAACTTCCGTTATGTCTTTGATAATTCCTGTATGAAAAATCTAAACAAAAATTCTAAACTAAAAATTATTAGCAACATATAAATACAACACTAAGATGTTTTTCTCCCCCAAACTTAAATTTTGGCATATTTAATTAAAAATTAAATGTCCAAGAATAGAATTTAACGGAGAAAACATATCTAAATAACTACTTAATAAATAACTTTCAAATTAGTGGGTTGCCTCCCAGCGCCTTTGTTTAACGTTTGGCTCGACCAAACCGCAAGCCTAGTCTTGGTGGTTCATTGTCACCAAACGGATTAATTCAATTGTTCGCTCAACCGACATTGGCTCAAAATACTTGAGTCGGTGTCCATTTACTTTAAACACTTCATTATTTTTGGGGTTTTGTATATCAAAACCCCATGAGGATAAATTGTACTATTCTAAAAGGACCGCACCATTTGGACTTTAACTTACCCGAATAACCTTAACCTAGAGTTAAACAATAATACTTTCATACTGGATGAAGCATTTTGTTGGCTAATCCCATGTCATGATATTTTTGGTTTTTCTTTATAAGTTTTTGATTCTCGTACTAATTAAGTCTATGTTCTTCTAGCTCATTTAACCGACAATCTTTCTTCTCCGCCTAATGTCAAATCTAAATTCAATTCTTTAATTGCCCAATAGGCTTTATGCTCAATTTCACCGTAAATGGCAAGCTTTGCCATATACCATTTTATATGGACTCATTCCTATGGGTGTCTTAAAAGCGCCTCGGTATGCCCATAAAGCATCCTTGAGTTTAGATTCCCAATCTTTACGATTAGGCCTAACGCTTTTTCTAATCGCTTTTATCTGCCTATTGCTTACTTCTACTTGTCCTAGTTCGTGGATGATAAGGTGTAGCTAACTTGTGAGTTACACCATGCTTTCTAAGAACACTATTTAACAACTTATTGGTAAAATGAGTTCCCGGTCACTTATTATGGCCTTAGGGACTCCATATCTAGCAAATAAATCTTCAACAAATTTGACTACTGTTTTTACCATCATTAGTTTTAGTTGCTACGCTTCTATCCATTTAGAGACATAATCAATCGCTACCAAAATATATTCACAATTATTGGACACTGTGAAAGGGACCCATAAAATCAATACCCCAAACATCAAAGATTTCAACTACTAAATTAACATGTAAGGGCATCTCGTTTCTCTTTCCTATACCATGTTCTTTGACATTTGTCGCATGTTCCTCAGAAAAACTTCACAATCTCTAAAACAAGAGGGCCAATACTGCACGATTGCAAAATTTTTCGAGCGGTTTTATTACCACTAAAATGACCACCACACGAATATCCATGGCAAAATTCCATGATACCTTGTTGGTCTTTTTTCTCGAATACATCTTCTTATTAAAGAATCGAGCAAATCTTGTATAAATGAGGAGCTTCCCAAAAATAATTTTTCAAGCTTCGCCAAAAATTTTTCGTAATGATCAAAATCCTGATTAATTATATCGTACACATAGTAGTTGACAAAATCAGCATACCAAGGGTCATAATTTTTAATGGCTAGGAGTTGTTCATCAGAAAATTATCATTAATGGGGATTGATCATCAAGAAATTGACGCCCAAAGAAGGGTGAAAATTCTAACCCAGACAAGTAGTCACCACAACATTCTCGGTTCCTCTTTTATCCTTGATAGTTATGTCAAATTCTTGTAACAATAACATCCATCTAATTAATCTTGGTTTAGCATCCTTCTTGCTTAAGAGATATTTTAATGCAATGATCGTAAAAGATTATCACCTTTGATCCTAGCAAATATGATCTAAATTTTCTAAAGCATATACCATCGCTAAAAATTTTTTCAATGTGGTATAATTCAATTGAGCATCATCAGAGTTCTACTAGCATAATGGATCACATGAGGCTTTCTATCTACCCTTTGTCCTAACACGGCTCCAATTGCAAAAATCGATGCATCACACATGATTTCAAACGAAGTGACCAATCGTACGATAAAATTGGGCAAGAGTCAACTTTTCTTTTAATAGATTAAAAGCTTCCAAACATTCTTTATCAAAATAAACTTTGTATCTTTTGCTAACAAATTACATAGAGGTTTACATTTTGGAAAAATCTTTTATAAATCTACGAAAAACCAAGATGACCTAAAAACTGAACTCCTTTAA
>CM028382.1:64355739-64393438 GCA_013146195.2 Codonopsis lanceolata | reverse complement strand
AAAGACTTAGCAAGTTACTAACAATCTCCTCGTCATGGCATCATGTCAACAATAATAATTCATGCAATTGACATAATATACATTTCATAAATAATCATGTCAAGGCATTCATACTTAACAATCTTGAATATCATGTTATCAACAAGTATAACATTTCATTAATTCAATCAACCATCATTTCATATCATATCATATTCACGTAGCACATTATTCACATATAGCACTCGTGAGTCAATTCATACAAAAAGGGAGGTGATATCGTTACCCTTTTTCCGCATGCATGTGCTCCCGCAAAAACATGTGCCAAACTTATGTGTCCTCGATATCCCTTTCGTGGATATCGACGCCCCCGAGACATTTCGAGTTCCGATAGTTATCAAAGTCATGTTTCCATACTACAACTAAGATCAACTACTTCCCTACCGTGGCCATCGATAGAGGGTGTGTGCAATCCGGCGCGGCGATCCATCAAAATCACGAATCTCACAATTCGTGAAGATGATGCATCGTCCCGCCCCAAAGACTCAACAAACCGACTCCAGCTGGACTCAAACTTCAAGCACACGTAATTCATATTCATATGCTCAAATAAGTAGGCAAGTACTCTACAATCATCTAGTCATGCTTTTAATTCACAACTAGCACATAATCACATTAGAGATAAATCAAGACTCTAATCATCAAGTGTTCTTCATACACTTTAAAATGCTTGGAGGCTTAACCTCCATTAATACTACCCCAAAATTCGTAGGACTTAGGCTTATTACTCCTTAATGTCATACTAACCCAATGGTCAACTCCGTTGAGTCATAGTCAATCTTTCAAAATTAGGGTATAGAAGCCATTGGCCTCAATACTCTCCTATGTCCATACTAACGTAATTAAATAGGTTACTAAGGTCATTAAACCCATAAAACCCCAATCAAACAATCAAGTATGAAACATAGAATCAAAGTCACAAACTAGGCATATACATTCTTGTCATTTCATCAAATATGCACCCAACACTTAAACAACAAAGTAGGGTGATTTAGCATACATTATCACACATAAATAACATTCTAAACATGGTTTACAACCTGTTTATAATCTGATCATACGACTTAAAATGTAGCATTTAGCATGTACGTGAACATAGCATCTCAACAAGTCTCACTATTTCATCAAACATGCTCCCAATGCTTAAACAACAAGGTAGGGTGATTTATCATACATTATCACACATAAATAACATCTTAAACATGGTTTACAACCTGTTTCTAACATGTTTATAATCTGATCATACCATCAAAAATGTAACATCTAGCATATACGTGAACATAGCATGTCTACTAGCCTAACTATTTCACCAAACATGCTCCCAATGCTTAAACAACAAGATGGAATGATTTGGCATACTTTATCACACTTAAATAACATTAAAATCATGATTTACAACCTGATTATAATCTGTTTACACAACCCAAAATACATCATTTAGCACATACAAGATCATGGCATCTCTATAAGCCTAACTATCTCATCCAATATGCTCCCAATACTTAGACAACAAAGTAGCATGATCTATCATACATTACTTACACCTATATAACATTAAAATCATGGTTTACAATAGGTCTATAATCTGTTCATACAACCCAAATTCATCACATAACATAATCTAGGAACATGGCATCTCTACAAAGTCCTAAGTGCTCTCATTGACCTCATATAGCAAGATTGTTTTCCCTAGGGTCAATGAGGCTAAAAAAAAATAAGAAGAGATGTTGTAACTTACCTTAAACAAGTCTAGAAGTTGTACAAAAACGTCCATGCAAGGTTGGGTATGTGTTCTCCTTGCTCTCCTCTTCACTTCTACCGAGCGGTTTTGGAAATGGCTTCTTCAATAGTTGGCCACCATTGTTGATCACTCAAGAAGCTCCAAGAACTCTCTATAACTCTCAAGAAATGTTCAGCCACGAATTTGGAAGTGAATGACTGAATTATGGGGTGTTTAGTGGAGGTATTGGGCATGCAATGGCTGAAGTGGGGGTAGGTGAAGGTGTCCAATGCATGTGTGCATGTTGGAGGTCTTTCTTTGCCATGTGTTGTTCATGCATCAAATTCATCAAAACTTGTCAAACATGCATGAGATGATGTGTAGGACGAACTAGGGTGGTTTAGGGTGGGTTAGGTTGGGTTTGGGTGGGGTTTGGTTGGACAAATTGGAGAGAAGTCAAAAATTCCGTAAGCTGTCAAGCAGGACCCTTGCGGTCGCATGGGTCATGAGTGATGCGACCGCATCACTCTGACACATTTTTATTATTGCATTTTACCCCCTCGCAAGTTCTAGGCCTCTCCCCCTTGCACCCTCAAGTCCTCCAAAGCCCGAAATGGTCTAGAATTCAACCCTAAACACCTCTAAACAATAACCAAAGCAAATCAATGTTCAAACCTCACTCAAACAAGGCTAAGAACTTAGGAAGATCACTCCCGAACAACCGACAACGAAAAGGTTAAACAAAGAAGGGTTAACGCTCGAATCAAACTAGCAATCAAACCGGCGATGCAACTAGCAATCAAACCGGCGATGCAACTAGCATTCAACCAACATCTAAAGCGTGTTAATGATGTTATGAGTGGTTTCTAACATTAATCCAAGTGTTTACAACATAAAACACAAACCCGAGTTTCAAAGCAACTTCGTGAAAGAAAGGTGCAAGCGAGCATCTCCAAGCGGCGTCAATGAACATGCTATCGACTTTAAACATATGAGTGAGCTAAGTTAACATACTAATGATGATTATGAAAGTATGATCTCATGAAATAAACACATAAGCAATAAACTAGGGTTTTTACATAAACAAACAAGATAGAATAATTCATCATCTATATCTACACATGAATGTCATCATAAACATACTTTAAAACATGTTCATCCAACCAAAATTTCATCATCTAGCATATAGTGAAACATGGCATCTCTACAAGACTAACCATTTCATCAAACATGCTCCCAACACTTAAACAACAAGATAGGGTGATTTATCATACATTACCACACATAAATAACATCATAAACATGGTTTATAATATGTTCATAATCTGATCATACAACCAAAAATGCAACATTTAGCATATACGAGAACATAGCATCTCTACAAGCCTAACCATTTCATAAAAAATGCTCCCAACACTTAAACAACAAGGTAGGGTGATTTATCATACATTATCACACATAAATAACATCATAAAAATGGTTTATAATCTGTTCATAATCTGATCATACAACAAAAAATGCAACATTTAGCATATACAAGAACATAACATCTCTACAAGCCTAACTATTTCATCAAACATGCTCCCAACGCTTAACAACAAGGTAGGGTGATTTATCATACATTATCACACATAAATAACATCATAAACATGGTTTATAATATGTTCATAATCTGATCATACAACCAAAAATGCAACATTTAGCATATACGAGAACATAGCATCTCTACAAGCCTAACCATTTCATCAAACATGCTCCCAATGCTTAAACAACAAAGTAGGGTGATTTATCATACATTATCACACTTAAATAACATCTTAAACGTGGTTTACAACCTGTTTATAACCTGTTTATAAACTGATCATACAATCAAAAATGTAACATCTAGCATATACGTGAACATAGCATCTCTACAAGCCTAGCTATTTCACCAAACATGCTCCTAATGCTTAAGCAACAAGATGGAATGATTTATCATGCATTATCACACTTAAATAGCATTAAAATTATGATTTACAAACTGATCATAATCTGTTTACACAACCCAAAATACATCATTTAGCACATACAAGATCATGGCATCTCTACAAGCCTAACTATCTCATCCAATATGCTCCCAATACTTAAACAACAAAGTAGAATGGTTTGTCATGCATTACCACACTTAAATGACATCAAAATCATGATTTATAATAGGTCTATAATCTGTTCATACAACCCAAATTCATCACATAGCATAAACTAGAACATGGCATCTCTACAAAGTCCTAAGTGCTCTCATTGACCTCATATAGCAAGATTGTTTTCCCTAGGGTCAATGAGGCTAAAAGAAATAAGAAGAGATGTTGTAACTCACCTTAAATCAGTTCTAAAAGATGTACAAAACGTCCATGCAAAGGTGGGTTTGTGATCTCCTTGACCTCCTCTCCTCTACTATGGTTGGGTTTTGGCAATGGCTTCCTCAAGACTTGGCCACCATTGTTGATCACCTATGAACCTTCAAGAACTCCTCTCTAACTTTAGAGAAATGATAAGCCACGTTTTTTGGAGAAGATGGCTGAATAGGATGGCTTAGTGGAGGCATTTGGTCAATCTTTGGTTGAAGTGGGGTGGGAGAAGGTGTCCAATGCATGTTTGTGCATGTGGATGTTCTTTCCTTGCCAAGTGTCTTACATGCACCCAAGGACTCTCAACAATTGTTGAACATGTAATGGAGGATAGGTAGGACGAACTAGGGTAGTTTGGGTAGGGTTAGGTTGGCCAAATAGAAAGTCTAACACACAATGAGTGGTCACCTATAGTAGACCAGAATTTGGGTCATTTTACAAAATTGTCCTGTACCGAAATATACGTCCTAAAATTACACAAAAGATATTTTTAGAAATCTATATGAGTCTAGTTTCTAACAAATCAAACGGATCCGAATTCCGAGTTTCGTACACAAAGTTATGGCCAAAATACTACAGACCTATCGTGGCCTTCGAAAATACGCGAATTTCCGAAAATCAAACTCGAGCGTGTTTAAACGTTTACACGACCACTCAAAAATAATTATAAGTTAATTCCCCAAGGTCCCCTAGTCATCTAGGGTCAAAATAATACCAACAGAAAAAGTCGTACAAAGAAGAAGAACGACCAGAAGTAAAGTAGCAATCAAACCGTCGATTCGACAAACATTCAAACAAGATTTAAATCATGTTAAAGATATTATGAATGATATATAATACTTACATATATGCATCCATCTAGAAGTCTAACACATCTAAAAAATTTATTTAATCATCATGTAAAGATCTAGGACCAAATCGAGGTCAGAAACACAAAAACTTGAGTAAACTCTCAATCGCGTCACATTTCGATTATCGTCGAGTTACAACTAGTGACTTTAGCAAGTTAACAACTAAATGACATCTCTTAAAAGTATTTTGGTCTTAATGTGATCTCTCATGCACATCTAGACTCTCTCAGAAATCAAATAAGAGATCAACAAAGGAAGAAGTGCGAGCATTGCACGCAATTCAAGCTAACCGGGAATCGGGGTCTTACAACAATTGTGTTCCCTGAAACCAAAAACCCGAAGAGCCCGCATCAGAAATCCCCATTCAAGGCGGTCATAAGCCTTTGACATGTCGAATTTGAAAACCACGTTGCCCCCATGCACCTTTTTATCCAGTCTATGAACCATCTCATGAGCTAAAACAATGTTTTCGTGAATATTCCTACCCTGCACAAAACCTGCTTGCTCCATAGAAACAATATTAGGAAGAAAAGTAGATATCCTCGAAGCCACTATACGAGACATAATTTTCGCCGTAAAAGTACATAAGCTAATGGGACGAAGATCCCTGAGACCGGCAGGAGAGGCCACTTTAGAAATCAGAGTAATTATCGTCGACGAAAAGCCTCTATGTAAACAAGCACCCCGAAAGAATTCTTGCACCGCCTGAACAACTTCCGTCTTGATAATACTCCAACAACCTTGGAAAAACCATCCAGTATATCCATCGATCCCCGGAGCACTGTTTGGATTTAAACCTTTAACAGCTTCCCAAATCTCATCAATGTCTGGAATCGCACTCAGGAATTGATTATCTTGGTCAGACATTCTCGGAGCAATATCTTGAAATAAACTATCATTCACAGCCGCATTAGATGAGGAAAACAGCGAAGAGAAGTAATCTACTGCTAACGCACCAATCCGATCATTATCTTCGCACCAAGTGCCATCCGAATCCTTTATTCTAACTGTATTAACCCGAGCCCGATCCCTCATACTAGCATGAAAAAACCTAGTGTTTCGATCACCATCCGTTAACCAATTGTGTCTCGCCTTTTGCTGCAACATTTCCGAATCCCATGCAATCAGTTGAGCAAGAGTTTGTTTTTCTCAAACTAATTGAGCAGCAATATTATCATCCCAACCATTTTGAAGCTCGACCTCCAGCCGTAAAATACAATCCTGTTGCGCTTCCATCTTCCGTTGAACATGCCCGAAAACAGCCCAGTTCCATCTTTTTAATTCTACCCGAAGCAGTTGCAATTTTTTATGTAAAATATCCATAGCCGAGCCCGAAACACTTCGCCCCCATTGAGTTTGAACAAACGAAATGAAATCTGGATGATCCATCCAAATTCTTTGAAACCTAAAACTACTTTTAGGTTTGTGCACATTAGGAAAAGACAAACACAAAGGCGCATGATCCGACTGAGTGCGACAGAGATGTTGAACTCGAAGACCAGAAAATTGAGACTTATAGTAGCCATTTATCAAAAATCTGTCAGGCCGTTGCCATATTCTATGACCACCATCTTGGTTGTTGCACCACGTAAACACACTACCTTCATACCCGGCATCATCAAGACCCGCTTGTTGAATGAAATTATTAAAGTCGGACATACCACTGAAATCGTATCTGACGCCTCCCAATTTTTCTGAAGTGTGAGATATTATGTTAAAATCCCCCCCTACAATCCACGGCTCCTGAATATTGGACGCAAAATCCAGCAGATCCGACCATAAAACTCGTCTCTCCTCTCTTTCACATTTGGCATTCACAAAGGTAGCGACAATATTCACATTCCCCCCAATAATCAAACGAACAGTAATAAACTAGGAAGAGGCTTCCATAAAATCTACACTTATACCAGCATCCCAAAACAGCCATATATGAACATTGACTGGATTGTAATGCAAACTGCTTTTAAAACCCAACTTACGAGCAATTTTATTAATTCTTCTACCTCCTATTTTGGGCTCCAGAATAATAACTAAAAGAGGCTTATATTGATGTTTAAGTAAACGAAGCTGATCAATAGTATCCTTATTACCTATCCCGCGAGCGTTCCAAATCAAAGCAGCCATAAGGAAACTGAATTAAGACGAAACATGTCGAGCTTTCACCCCAGCTCTAGTTGCCCTTTTTGGACGACATTTATATCCATTCTTAATCGTTGCTTTCTTTTTAATAGACTGACAATATTGCTGAAAAGCCTCCTTCGATTCCTCCGTCCTCTGCAAAAGAAAACCACTGTCCAACGAGTTCACCCTCTTTAAGTTCATGTTCTTCATCCTCTCCGATAACAAAGTAGGGTGTCCTTAACCACCAAAACCGTCCTCATAATTTTCAACTGACTTGCTTCTACATTTACCCGATGTCTTTTTACTTCTCTTACTCACTTCTTCCCAAATCTCATCGAGCCCATCAAGAACTTGGAAAGGATTATCTAATTTCGTACCAGCATCCACACCGATCGGGTCCTCAAAAACCTTTTGCTTTGACTCCTTATTCCTCACATATGTACCCGTATCTGCATGCATTGTGGCCTTAAAAGTGTTTGACGTAAATATTATCGGATCAGAACTATTTACCCCAGTCCCTACATTAACTTCGGTATTAGATGGCACATCCACTTCCTTATTAGCAACCTCGGGCTAAATGATCTCACTATCCTCATGTGTCCCAGATGCCTTTTCTGTGTTGACCGTAACCCCAAGACCTATATCAACCACATGTGTATCAACTTTCTTTGGGGAATCCGAAACATCAATGACCTCTTTCCCATGCACACACCCCCGTTCATTCTTTTCCTTCGAGCTCTCGCCTGCTTCCTTTAAAGGACATGCAGATTTAGGGACCCATTGTTTTGTGAAATCTTTCTTCAATTCCGAACCTCCTAAATCCTTTGTAGTCTCTTTGTTAAACCCCCCACTTGGCTGCGGAAATTCCTTCTCACCTGTATTATTGATACCCTTGTTGCCAGACCATGGCATCTGTCGGCCTTTTATTTGTTTGCGACATTCCTGTACACCATGTCCTAACAGACCGCATCCCGTACAATAGGCTATATTGCCCTCAAACTCCAATGATTGCCAAAACCCGTCATCCTTCGAGGTACCTATCCACATCCTTGATGGTAAGCTTTTGGAGACATCAACCTCGATACACACCCTAGCATACATAGGGTGTGTTAGTGCCAGAGTTCTGTCGTCCACCCGTAGGAATTTCCCTAAAGAGTTACCAATATGGTGCAAGAACGAGGGTGTAAAGAACGGCAGGGGAAGTTGATGCAACCTAACCCATACAGCCACCAACGGGCTATCCTTCTTCAATACGAAATCGGGGGACCACCGAAACGATCTATACATGCATTGCTGAATCATGTGAGATTCTTTCGACAGAGCCCTCACCATGTCTTCATTTGACGACAAGTGAACCATAATGTGTCGAGGATCGAGTAGCCCAATCACGAAAGACCCCGCCAGCTTCCAGTTACGTGCAATATGATCCTGAATCACATGGAGAGATGGTCGACCAACCGAGAATTTAAGGATAACCGTATTCAAGAATTGCTTTTCGGCTGAATCCAACTCAATTGGAGTAAATAAACACCCAGGTTCAGAATCTATCATGATCGATTGCCTATGAGGTAATGGGATGTCCTTTGGAGCGGGAGATTTAAGGGGGTTAAGGCATTGCGATGCGGCTGGTTGAGCAACTGCCGCGACATACGATTGGGGATTGCCCGCGTCTATAACATGCAAGCTCATTATACCCGCGATTAATCTAATCGTGGTCAAATACACAAGAGCATATATTTACATCAACAAGAAATTCATTTCATTTCACATTCATTCAGTTTGGTAATAGGTGTGGTCAATTCTTTAACCTATCCATAGCCATTCTAGTCCAACGACGAATACCTCTTGACAACCAATTCAGGGTACCTGCTGAATTAGCTTCAAGAGTTTCCGTCGTGAAGGATGTGAAGGGTTCATGCATCAAAAGCATCCTTTAAAATTCGGTCTTATGCACATAGATATAACAAATAGACATGACAATAATTCTCATGCACTCTAGCATGCAATTCTACTATGCAAGCATACAAAGCACGTTGTCCTCATTATTAATGCACAATTATTCATAATACGCTGATCGATGTATTTTATACGTCGATTTTATATACTTCTGTCACTTGAATTAGGCTATTTCAAGAGTCATTTGAGTACTAATATATGTTTTTGGTGAGTTTTGTAAGTTTCAGGATTGTTCGTGAAAATACGCGAAACTCAAGGGTTTGAAGTGCAAATTACAAAGAAAGAAAAATTGAAGAAAATGAAAACTGAACATTCTGGACACCTTGCGAACGCAAGGTGCCTAAGACCTTGCGACTGCAAGGTAGGCAGTATAGCCCCCGAAGTCAGCAATTGAAGAGTCCAAGAAGCACACACACTGGAGACCTTGCGGACGCAAGGTATCCAGCACCTTGCGACCGCAAGGTAGGCAGAATGCTCAAATTTCGGGTTTTCACACAGTCATTCGATCTAATCACAACTCCCAAGTATGTATAGAAGTCAGATTCCGAGCCTAAGCATAGGGAGGACGGCCGGAAGCTCTCTTTACATAGATTTTAGGTAGTTTTAGATTGTATAACATAATTAGGTTGTGTAATTTCAAGTATTGAAAATCAAATCATGTCTTCCATCATCTCCAGGTGCTGTTCATCTTCTAGGATGAACTAAATCATCCCTAATCTAGGAGGTGGGAGGTAACTTGTATCGAATTTATGTTTTGATTCTTATATATATGTCTATTCAATGCTTGTTGATTGTGTTGTTTATCAACCCCTCTATTATTTCACTTTGAACAAATGAATGTAATCGCAAATAATAAAGGCTTAGAGGTGCGGATAACTGCATGACCGAGTGCATATGTCGTACACTGGCTCACCAACACAATAAATTGGACCTATCGAAGCACGAGAGTGATAAGTTAGGACCAGGTTCTTACATGATCTAGGTGACAGATAGATCATAAATCTAGGTGACAGCTAGATTACAGTTCCTGTGCTTAGGATATGGAATGGGTGAATTTTGCGGGGATGGAGGCTGAACCAATTGTTCAACAGACCATATCTATTTTTAGTGAACGAACCCAAGACATTGAATGACATTATTATGAATTAAACATAAAGGAGATATAAGTGAAACCCAGAATCCTAGATTTCCACTCACCATAAGATCTTCATATCTGTTATTACTTTCTAATTAGTTAAATATCTATAACTAGTAGTCCAGAGTAGAATTAAACATAAAAACCCCTTAGGTTAATAATTTGCTATCTATAACCGCACTGTTCGTGATCACTTGTCTCTGTGGGTTCGACCCTTGCTTCCGAGTCTATTCTATAATAGTCTTGTACACTTGCAAGGAAATAGATAAATAAAACATCGATCAAGTTTTTGGCGCCGTTCGGGACAAGCTAGTTCACGTAGTTAGTTTGTAGGTAGCGTAGTTTTTAATTTAATTTAGTTTTTAGTTTAATTTTCTGTTTTATAAAAAAAATACAAAAAGATTTTATTTTATTTTGCCTTAATAGTTAGTTGTTTTTAAATTGCTTTAATTTATTTTTATGCAAGGTCGTAGATCTTTAAATCCTGAATTGGTAGACTTAGATCAAGAGATAAATATTGTTAAAAGATACCAAATATATTTTGAAAATCTAGCTTTCGAGCCTGATAATCAAGACCACCTTAATCAAGAGGATCCTCTGGTTGATCCTACAATGGAAGATAATAACAATAATCGTAATCCTGAAAACCTAGTTGACCCAGTCAATAGGAATCAAAGACAAGAAGAGCCTCCAAGAAGAAATATGGAAGTAGTCATAAATCAAAGAAATATTAATGATTTCAGTAGACCTTCATTAAATGTGGTAACATCATGTCTAGTCTTGCCAGATGCTGTTAGGAATTTCGAACTAAAAGGACATTATTTTAATGCCATACCATCTTTTCATGGAATGCCTAATGAAGATCCTGTCAGTTTCTTAAGAGAATATGAATACATGATGAGTACTTTTCCTTTAGGAGGGTTAACTGAAGATCAAATTAAAATGAAATACTTTCCCAGTGCATTAAAAGAATTGGCAAAGAGATGGTTCATGAACCTAACACCAAACAGTGTTTTTACTTGGGCACAATTATATGATTTGTTTATGAGCAAATTTTACAAACATGCATCTCTTACAGAGTATAGAAAACAAATCATGTCATTCCAAAATGAACCAGGTGAAACATTCCATGAGTCATGGGATAGATTTAAAAATCTGCTTATTATGTGTCCTCATCATAATTTGGCTCAACATGTGTTAGTGCTTCAATTCTATCATGGTCTTTCGCCAGGTTTACAAACTATGGTTGATAGTGCAGCTGGTGGTTCCATTAATAGAATGACACCAGAAGCATTAGAAGAATTATTTGAGATGCTAAGTATTAATTCCCAACAGAAAAGTGCTAGAGGTAAAAATAGGAGCCTATATCAATTGCAAGATAATTCAAATACACAAGCTCAATTTGAAAATTGGCAAATTCAAGAAGCATGTGCTCTATGTGGATTATATTCTCATGCTACTAATTTTTGTCCGTCAAGTGCTATGTATTCTGAACAGGCTAATGCTATGAATATGTACCCTCAAAGGCCAAGGAATGATCCATATTCAATTACATATAATTCTGGTTGGAGGAATCATCCTAACTTTTCTTGGGGAGGAAATAAGCCTTTGCAACCTCAACAATTCCAACCTCAACCACCACAACCTCCACAAATACCAAATCAAAATCAGTTGAGAATTGAAGAAGTTCCCAAGCAAGAAGTAGCTAGTAAAGGTCAAGCAGCTTTGATGAAGTACATGCTTGAAGAAATTGAAAATCTGAAGAAACACATCGAAAATTCATAAGCAAATAAAAGAGAAGAAGGGAAGTTCCCTAGTCAAACTGAGCAAGCTAAGTCAATCACCGTCCTGCGAAGTGGTAAGGTGATAGGTGAAGAGGTAAGTGATTCTGATCCTCCTTCTAATATGCATGCTTCAGTAGAAAATTTTGAAAAAGTAATAGAAAAAGAAATTGAGAAAGATAGTGTTAGTGATAAAGTGATTGATGATTTAAGTAATCAAGAGGTAGAAAAAGAAAAAGAAGTAGAAGTAGAGTTAGAAGTTCCAAATAAGGAACAAGAAAAAGAAAAAGAAATTCAAAATAAAGACAATACAGTTGAAGTAGATAAAGAATTAGATCAAGAAGAAGAGGAACCTTATGTGGCTCCACCACCTTATGTTCCTCCAATTCCGTTTCCAAGAAGACTTATGAAAAACCGAATGGACAAACAATTCACGGAAATTTATAATATGTTATCCAAAGTAAATGTTAATTTACCTTTGCTTAATGTTATTAAAAATATTCCAGCTTATGCAAAGTTTTTCAAAGATCTTCACTCTAAGAAACACAAGTTTGAAAACAATGAAAAATTGTTGTTTCGAAAACGCGTTTTACAACCCGAATTACCACCTAAGTTGAAAGACCCGAGCTTTAATATCCAAGTTTCCTTGGGAGACTCTAAAAAGATGAAAGCAATGCTAGATTTAGGAGCAAGTATTAACTTGATGCCTTTCTCAGTCTATAAACAATTAGGTTTAGGAGAACTAAAACCCACTAATATGCAATTACAGTTAGCTGATCGTTCAGTTAAATATCCCTTGGGTATAGTGGAAGATATCCTAGTTCAGGTTGATAAATTAATCATACCAGTAGACTTTGTGGTTCTAGAGATGGAAAGGAAAATATGCACTAATAATGAAGTCCCAATATTGTTAGGCAGACCATTTATGGCAACTGCTAATACAATGATAAATGTGAAAAATGGTAAACTCACAATGTCAGTCCTAGGTGAAACAGTTGAAATTTCTGTGTTTGATGCTATGAATAGACCTAGTGACATGAGTGCTTGTTTTTCAATAGACGAGATTGAGAAATTATCAAGCGAAACTTTTGAAAAGAGCAAGATTATGAGAGAGATAGATTCGTTGTTTATGATGACAGCCCTATTCCTCCCATAAAAATTGACATTGAGGAAATTGAAAGAGAAATAGAAGAAGAAGAAAGATTAGAGAAAGAAAAGCTAGGAGCTAGTAAAAAGAAAGATGAAAAAGAAATAAAAGTAGAATCAGAAAATAATTCTGATGAGTCAAAGAAAATAGTTGAAGAAAGTTATGAAATCAAAGATGATGAAGTAGAGATTCTGAAATCTCTCTTTGAAGAAATTGAGATTGAAGATGTTAAGAAAGAAAAACAAGAAGAGAATAATGAGGCTAAAATAAAAGAAACAATTAAAGCAGAAAATTCTGAATTTATGCCTTCCATTAATTCTCCCAAAGTCGAAGAATTAAAGCCATTACCATCCCACTTAAAATATGCATTTTTAGGGGAAGGTAACACTTTACCTGTTATTATAGCAGCCGACTTAACAGAAAAACAAGAAGAAAGTTTGTTAAAAGTTTTATGGACACATAGAGAAGCTTTAGGATGGTCCTTAGCTAACTTAAAAGGAATTAGTCCCTCTATGTGTATGCATAAAATTCATTTAGAAGAAGGTAGTAAACCTTCTAGAGAAAGACAAAGAAGACTTAACCCTCACATGGAAGAAGCTGTTAGGAAAGAAGTTCTTAAGCTTTTAGATGCGGGTATAATTTACCCTATATCAGATAGTAAATGGGTTAGTCCTATCCAAGTAGTTCCTAAAAAGTCAGGAATTACTGTTGTCAAAAATGATAAAGATGAATTAGTCCCTACAAGGACTATTACTGGTTATAGAATGTGCATCGATTTGCGTAAATTAAATGCGGCAACAAGGAAAGACCACTTTCCTTTGCCATTTATTGACCAAATTCTTGAAAGATTAGTAGACCATGAATACTATTGTTTTCTTGATGGTGTTTCTGGGTATAATCAGATCCCTGTTGCACCTGAAGACCAAGAGAAAACAACATTTACATGTCCCTTTGGTACTTTTACCTTTAAGAGAATGCCTTTTGGGTTGTGTAATGCACCAGCTACTTTTCAAAGATGCATGATTTCTATATTTTCAGACTTAGTTGAAAGATGCGTAGAAGTTTTCATGGATGATTTTTCAGTTTTCGGAAATTCTTTTGATCACTGTTTAGAAAACCTTACATCGTCTCCGAAAAGATCTTTGCGAAACTAATTTAACTTTAAGTTGGGAGAAAAGTCACTTCATGGTAAAACATGGAATTGTCTTAGGGCATGTTGTTTCAAATAAAGGAATTGAAGTTGACAAAGCTAAAATTGAAGTTATTTCGCAACTACCCCCTCCCACTTCAGTTAAAGGAGTTCGAAGTTTTATGGGTCATGCTGGTTTTTATCGTAGATTTATAAAAGATTTTTCCAAAATCTGTAAACCTCTATGTAATTTGTTAGCAAAAGATACAGAGTTTATTTTTGATAAAGAATGTTTGGAAGCTTTTAATCTATTAAAAGAAAAGTTGACTACTGCCCCAATTTTATCCGACCATGATTGGTCACTTCCGTTCGAAATCATGTGTGATGCATCAGATTTTGCAATTGGAGCCGTGTTAGGACAAAGGGTAGATAGAAAGCCTCATGTGATCCATTATGCTAGCAGAACTCTAAACGATGCTCAATTAAATTATACCACTACTGAAAAGGAATTTTTAGCAGTAGTATATGCTTTAGAAAAATTTAGATCATATCTGCTAGGATCAAAGGTGATAATCTTTTCTGATCATTCTGCATTAAAATATCTCTTAAGCAAGAAGGATGCTAAACCAAGATTAATTAGATGGATGTTATTGTTACAAGAATTTGACATAACTATCAAGGATAAAAGAGGAACCGAGAATGTTGTGGCTGACCACTTGTCTAAGTTAGAATTTTCACCCTTGCTGGAACGTCAATTTCTTGATGATCCTGTCCCCATTAATGATAATTTTCCTGATGAACAACTCCTAGCCATTAAAGATTCTGACCCTTGGTATGCTGATTTTGTCAACTACTATGTGTCTGATATAATTAATCCGGATTTTGATCATTACGAAAAGAAGAAATTTTTGGCGGAAACGAAATATTATTTTTCGGAAGCTCCTCATTTATAAAAGATTTGCTCTGATTCTTTAATAAGAAGATGTATTCCAGAAAAAGACCAACAAGGTATCATGGAATTTTGACATGAATATTCGTGTGGTGGTCATTTTAGTGGTAATAAAACCGCTCGAAAAATTTTGCAATCAGTCGTATTGACTTCTTGTTTTAGAGATTGTGAACTGTTTTACAGAACATGCGACAAATGTCAAAGAACAGGAGGTATAGGAAAGAGAAACGAGATGCCCTTACATGTTAATTTAGTAGTTGAAATCTTTGATGTTTGGGGTATTGATTTTATGGGTCCCTTTCCTGTGTCCAATAATTTTGAATATATTTTGGTAGCAGTTGATTATGTCTCTAAATGGATAGAAGCAGTAGCAACTAAAACTAATGATGGTAAAACAGTAGTCAAATTTGTTGAAGATTTATTTGCCAGATATGGAGTCCCTAAGGCCATAATAAGTGACCAGGGAACTCATTTTACCAATAAGTTGTTAAATAGTGTTCTTAGAAAGCATGGTGTAACTCACAAGTTAGCTACACCATATCATCCATAGACATCTGGACAAGTAGAAGTAAGCAATAGGCAGATAAAAGCAGTGTTAGAAAATACTGTTAGGCCTAATCGTAAAGATTGGGAATCTAAACTCAAGGATGCTTTGTGGGCATACCGAACTGCTTTTAAGACACCCATAGGAATGAGTCCATATAAAATGGTATATGGCAAAGCTTGCCATTTACCAGTGTAAATTGAGCATAAAGCCTATTGGGCAGTTAAAGAATTGAATTTAGATTTGACATTAGCTGGAGAAGAAAGATTGTTCCAGTTAAATGAGCTAGAAGAACATAGACTTAATTCGTACCAGAATGCGAAAACTTATAAAGAAAAGACTAAAAAATATCATGACATGGGATTAGCCAACAAAATGCTTCATCCAGGTATGAAAGTATTATTGTTTAACTCTAGGTTATGGTTATTCCCAGGTAAGTTAAAGTCGAAATGGTCTGATCCTTTTAGAATAGTACGAATTTATCCTCATGGGGCTGTTGATATACAAAACCCCAAAATTAATGAAGTGTTTAAAGTGAATGGACACCGACTCAAGCCGTATTTTGAGCCAATGTCAGTTGAACGAACAATAGAAGTAATCCGTTTGTCTGACAATGAACCACCAAAAGATTAGGCTTGCAGTTTGGTCGAGCCAAAGACGTTAAACAAAGGCGTTAAGTGGGAGGCAACCCACTAATTTGAAAGTTATTTATTAATTAGTTATTTAGATATGTTTTTCTCCGTTAAATTCTATTCTTGGACATTTAATTTTTAATTAAATATGTCAAAATTCTAGTTTGGGGGAGAAAAACATCTTAGTGTTGTATTTATATGTTGCTAATAATTTTTAGTTTAGAATTTTTGGTTAGATTTTTCATACAGGAATTATCAAAGACATAACGGAAGTTAACGGAAGGGCTAAACTGCAAGCTGATAAAAGCTGGAAAGAAAAACAAAGTAGAAGTTTCTGTCCACCTTGCGGACGCAAGGTGTAGAGGACCTTGCGACCGCAAGGTCCCCAGTAAATGCGAATCTCGTGCCTCGTACAGTCAGTCATGGGGAATCAGCGGAATCAGAAACGGTTTGACTGCCGACCTTGTGGAAGCAAGGTGTGGCAGACCTTGCGACCGCAAGGTCCCCTTATTTAAGAAAACGCCGGGCCATTTGCAGAAATCACAGAAATCTTCATTCCCTCCTTCAAGCAAACAGCAGTAGCAGCTCATCTCTTCAATTTCTAGCGAGATCTTTCCAAACCACAACATAAACTTCAAAGATCTCTCTTCTCTCTCCTCAATACTCTTCATCTCCCTCATTCATCATCCCACCATTGCACCCCAAAGTTGAAGAATTTTGAAGAAGGAAGAAGAAGAACCACCATTGTTGCTGTCAAAGATCATCTCCACTCCGGCTGCATTCACTCAGATCAGGCTGCAAACTAGTATTCCTAACACCCTCTTTAATTTTGTACGTAAAATATTTGCATGCTAGGGTGCTAGTTAATTTTTAACGTAGATATATTTTTGCATGCTTTAGATTAAATTTTAGTTTTAAAATTTTTAAAACGAATTTTAATTGTTATATTTTTAGTTTTTAAAATTTTATCAAACAAAATGTTTAAGCGTAGAAACGTCATAGTCCCTATTATCAAACAAATTTTAGTTTTAAGATTTTGGTCTTCGTCCCGTTCTGATGGCTCGTAGGTGGGGGCTTCTGTTAGATTCTCCGCCTAGGAACGCCATAGTCCCTATTGTCCGAGAATTCTACGCCAATGGCAACATTGGTATGGATGGCGGTGTGCTAGACACCGTTAATGTTAGGAACATTACTGTCAATTTTTCGTCTGAAAGCATTAACATGTATTTCGGCACCTCCAACTTTGCGGTTGGTGCCGATCACTTTAGCACACACCTCCACCCCCGTATCCCTGTCGAGGTGGTGAATGATGTCATTGCTCTCCCTGGTGTGGAGTGGTCCTATAGCCGTCAACCACCATTTGGACCACGCACCATGAGAGAGTCCTTTCTTCAAGACACGGCCAAGCCCGTGTATAAATTTGTTTGTGGCCGTCTCATGCCCTCAAGTCACCAAAACATGGTGAATTGGGAGAGGGCTGTTCTTACCTACACCATCATGACTGGTGGGTCCATTGATGTTGGCCGTTTGATCAACGGCCAAATCAAGACCCTTATTAGAGGTAGGATGAATGCAGGGTTCGCATTCCCGCATTTGATTACTGACTTGTGTAGGGGGGGCAAACGTGAGAATGCCTAAACACACTGAGAGGCTGAAGGCTGGTGTGGTCATTACTAGGGCCATTTTGTTTGAACACCACCAGCAGCCGAGAGTGAGGGTTCCTCAAGAGGAGGAACCCGAAGAGGAAGACGAGGATCCGCTGTTGGGATCTCCAATGATTGGAGGAAGCCCTCCAAACCGATATGGTGAGTCGCAGCTTGGCCCAAATGCGTCTTGACCAGCTGAAATTTTTCGATTGGGCCAACGACGTGGGACAGAATCTGTCCAACTATTATGGGCTGCCACCAGGCACGATCCCCGAGTTTCTTCCTCATTCGTTATCTCCGCCCGACTCACCTTGAGTCGAGGCGCAAGTTCCGTCCTCGTTCGTTAGGTGGACCCGCTATGTCCTTTTGATATTTGTCCTACCCCATCAATCCTCTCATTTGTTCCTTTATTTTGAGGACAAAATAGAACTTAAGTGTGACGACCCGACCCGGATCCCAAGACGAAATCCCAAGGTCGTGCCGCCAAGAATACAAATAACAACACACAAGTAGCAAATAATGGGTAGGCCATAACGGCGATACACCGACAACTTAAAACACATGCGGAAGCAAATGAAATAAAACAGTGGCGCCCAAGCTAACAAGCTCAAACTAAAACAACCAAAGAGATGATTAATCTCTCAGTCCAAAAATTCGACTCGCGTGCCGCAACATTGGGCACGTAGAACAAACTCCCTGTTATGCAATTCAAATATATAGCATAAAGTAAAAACCAAGTCATCGGCGAAGCTACGGCCGGAACCCAACATTAAACTAAGTCTAAGACTCTAGTCTAACAACTCGACGGCTAAAACATGCCGGAGAACAAACATCATATTAAACTAGAGATTTAACATGCTAAACATAACACCAATTAACCACGCACAACTAAAACCAGTCGGCTGCCAACAAAATAAGTACTAACAGTTATATGTACTAACAACCAGAAAATATATGAAAGTTTAACTACTAACATATAACAAGCACAACCACCACCGGTTGGCTACCAAAAGAATAGGCTAACCACATAATTACAACATTACAAATACATAAAGGTTTGCTACCCCAAACATGAAGTTTATGTAACTTCATCTTCCCACGACCTCACCAAAACAAAACCAACAACTAAGTAGCAACCTTTCCAAAAGAATTCCTTGCCAACGTAACCTTCTGGATTTACTTGGATCCGCTAGCTCGGCTCGGATCTAGGGAAAAACAACCAACAAACAAAAGTAAGTCACAATGACTTAGTAAGTTACTAACCATAACTTCCTATCATGGCATAATGCTCAATCATAAAATTTATCATGCTATCGTCATGAAATAACCATATATAAAATCATGTCATGGCATCCATGCTCGACATTAAATAAATATGTTATCGTTAAAGTATAACATCTCATCATAAAACCATGTCAAGGCATTTTAGTCCTAAACAACAATAATTATACCTTTGGCATAAAACAACATTCCCATAATATTCATATGATAGCATACATGCTTAACAACTTAAATCAATATGTTATCTATTAAGTATAACATGTAAGAAACCAACACAAACATCATATCATATCCAAATTCACCAAGCACGTTATTTACTTAAGCACTTGTGAAACAGTTCATATATATATAGGGGATATGATACCATTACCGAAATTCCTCCGCGCGTGTCGCTCCTGCAAAAACACGTGCAAAACCCTTATGTGCCCTCGATATCCCTCTCGTAGATATCGACGTCCCGAGACAGTCTCCGCTCGAGTTCCATAGTTATCAAAGTCATGTGTATTACTACAACTAAGATAAACTACTTCCCTACCGTGGCCATCGATGGAGGGGTGTGTGCAAACCCGGCACGGCGATACATCGCGATCACGAATTCCATAATTCGTGAAGACGATGTATCGTCCCACCAAAGACTCAATGCATCGACGCCATTGGACTTAAAACCCAAGCACAAGTAATATATACTCATATGCTCAAAACAAGTAGGTAAACACTCTACTATCAAACTAGTCATGCAATTCATCCACAACTAGCATAAACATCATAACCGAGAATCATATAAGCTCTCATAATCAAGTGTGCTACACACACTTCAAAACTTCTTGGAGGCTCGACCTCCATGAACTCTACCCAAAATTCCGTAGGACTTAAAATTATAGTTCCTAGGATTCATACTAACCCAAAGGTTAACTCCGTTGAGTTCAATCTAAGTTTTCCGAAAATTCAAGGATTAGAAGCTTAGGCTTCATCAACCCCCTATGTTCATAACTATCGCCCAAAACCACAATTCCCAATGTTCAATATACTCATATAAACCCAACAAACTAATTAACAATGCAACTTAGAATAATTTAGCCATCTTGTGCATAATTTCATCCAAGTCATCATACCAACCATAACCTTCAAATCATGATTGAAAATTTACAACATGGTTGAATAGACTCTATTGAGCATATAAAACATATCAATCAAGCTAACATCAATAGATTGCAAGCTAGAACAAAATTAGGGCAAGACACCCTCCAAGCATCTCAACCAAACTAACATCAATCTACATGAATACACAACATAATCAAGTTCAATAGGCAATTTAGAACATGAATTTCACATAATCATGGTCTCACATAGGCCAATCAAGTTCTAACATGAATTTGAAATCCTAGGGTTCATACATTTTCTATAAACCCTAACCATGGCTTCCATTGACCTCAAATAGCACACATGGTTGATTCCCTAGGGTCAATGGAGCCTAAAAAGAAGGAGAAGAAAGGTAGAAACTTACCAAAACTTAGCCCTAACAAGCTGAAAATTCGTGCCCTAGAGATGATGTCTTCTCTTCAACTCTTTCTTCAATCTTGAAGGTGGAATGGGGGAAGAAGAGGACTCTATTAATGGCCTCCAAGATCAGCCCTCCAAAACCCTAGAACCACCACCTCTCAAGCTCTCTTCCAAGCCTCCTTGAGTGCTCCCAGAATTCGCAAGAAGAGAGAAGGGGGAGTCGACCTTTCTGCCTTGGCCGAATAGAAGAAGAGTGCGGCTGAATCTCTCTTATATAAGGGGGATTAACTCACTAATTACCCCACTAATTAACCCCTAAATCTCCTAATAGATGTTAGTACTAGTTTAGGTTAAGTAATTGGGTCAAGGTGTGGCTTAAAAATGGGTTAATTGGTCAAACATTCGGACAGCACACAAACAGGAACAAAATCCCGACATTCTGGAAATCAGACCCTTGCGGTCGCTTAGGGTTAGGGTGATGCGACCGCATCAAGTGAATTTCCAGCATTTAGGGTTTTCTGCTTTCCTTGCTCGGTCCCGGACTCTCCCGCGTGCAATCTCGAGTCCTTCCAAACCAAAAATGGTCTACAATTCAACCTTAACAACCTCCAAACATTAACCAAAGGAATCAAGTCTCAAACCTCATCAAAACATGGCCAAGAACTCAGGCAGAACTCGCCCGAACGACGACCGAAAAGCGAGAAGGGTTTTCGCTAGAATCAAACTAGCAACCAAACCGTCGATGCAACTAGCATCTAACAAACATCCAAGGCATGAAAATGATGTTTTAAATGCCCTCTAACAATTATCCATGAAGTTACAACATAAATCTTAAACCCGAGATTCAAAGCATCTCGCGAAAGAAAAGTGCATACATGCATCTCAAACGACGTCAACGATCATGCTATTGACTCTAAACATATACGGGAGCTAAATGAACATGTTTATGATGATTATCAATGTATGAATCCATGCATAACACAATCAAGCAACATTTTAGGGTTTTACATTCTCCCCTACTTTAAGGAATTTAGCCCCTAAATTCTTACCGTAGTCATCAAACAAATGAGGATATTTCTCTCGCATCTCCAACTCGGTCTCCCAAGTTGCTTCCTCGATCTCGTGATTCTTCCAAAGGACTTTCACCAATGGAATTCTCTTGCTCCTCAAAACTTGCTCTTTCGTGTCAAGTATCTTCACCGGCTGCTCCACATAAGACAAATCCGGCTGAAAAGTAATCTCCTCATACTCAAGAACATGGGAATCATCCTTAAGATATTTCCGAAGCATAGACACATGAAATACATTATGGATCTCGACAAAGACGGCGGTAAAGCCAACCCTGTATGCCAAACTCCCAACTCGCTCCAGAATCTCAAAAGGTCCAACAAACCTCGGTGATAATTTCCCTTTCTTCCCGAATCTCTTGGTACCCCTTCTAGGCGATACCTTAAGAAACACAAAGTCTCCAACCTGAAACTCCAAATCTCTCCTTCTATTATCCGCGTAGCTTTTCTGTCGACTTTGAGCGGTGAGCAATCTATCTCGAATTATCTTCACACTCTCAACAGACTGCTGAACAATTTCTGAACCCCATAATTTTGCTTCTCCAACCTCGTCCCAGCAAATAGGAGATCTACACTTCCTCCCATAAAGAGCCTCATACGGTGCCATCTCGATGCTCGACTGGTAACTATTGTTATACGCAAACTCCGCCAAAGGAAGATGTGTATCCCAACTCCCTTTAAAATCAATCGTACAAGCCCGCAACATATCCTCAAGTATCGAATCGTTTCTCGACCGTCGATCTGACCGGGGTGAAAAGTCAGTGCTAAAGTTCAACTTGGTCCCCATAGCCTCTTGCAAAGCCTGCCAAAACCTCGATGTAAACCTCGGATCCCGGTCCGAAACAATACTAACTGGAACCCCGTGCAATCTAACAATCTCCTGCACATACAACGCCGCTAACTGACTCAATGAATAAGTCATCGCAATCGGAATAAAATGAGCCGACTTCGTGAGTCGATCAACCACAACCCAAACGGCATCAAAACCTCTACGAGTACGCGGAAACCCCGAAACAAAGTCCATCGTAACATGTTCCCATTTCCACTCCGGAATATCCAACGGTCAGTAACAACCTCAGGCCTTTGGTGTTCCGCCTTTACCGCCGCCGACAAGTGAGACACCTCGACACATAATCGCTATCCGTCGCTTCATGCCACCACTCCCCAAAATTGCTTCTTCAAATCTCTATACATTTTCGTACTCCCCGGATGGATAGTATACTTCGCCTTGTGAGCCTCATCCAATACAAGCCGCTTCACATCTTCAACTGATGGAACACAAACTCTACCTTTAAATGTCAAAATCCCATCCTGGTTCATCGCAAACTCATTCTCCTTATTCTCACCCAAACCATCAATAATTTTCACCAACTCTGGATCTTTCTTCTGAGTCTCCTTAATTCTCTCCAATAAAGCTGGAATAGCCCGCACACTAGCAAATAATACTCCATGATTAACCTCGCTAGGATTCCAATCGCGAACATCTTCCAACATTTTCCATTCACGCATCATCAAACATGACAAGTGTACTTTTCTACTCAAAGCATCTGCGACTACATTCGCCTTCCCCGGATGATACAATATAGTGCAATCGTGATCCTTCAATTTCTCCATCCATCTCCGCTGTCTCATGTTCAACTCTTTCTGAGAGAAGAGATATTTCAAACTCTTATGGTCTGTGAAAATCTCAAACTTCGAACCATACAAATAATGCTTCCACTTGTGCAAAGCAAATATAATCGCCGCGAGCTCAAGATCATGCGTAGGATAATTCATCTCATACGGAGACAACTTCCTTGAAGCATAAGCAATCACTTTCCCATTTTGCATAAGCACACATCCCAATCCTTCTTTCGAAGCATCACTATAAACAACAAAATTATCACCTCCGCTAGGCAATGCTAACACTGGAGCCGTAGTCAACCTTTTCTTCAATTCTTGGAAGCTTTCTTCACACTTATCGCTCCACACAAATGTGGTCTTCTTTTGAGTCAAATTCGTCATGGGCGTAGCAATCTTCGAAAATCCCTCAATAAATCTCCGATAATAACCGGCTAGCCCCAAGAAACTCCGTACCTCAGTAACTGTGGTCGGTCTCCTCCAATTCATTACTGCCTCAACTTTGGAAGGATCCACCGCTATCCCGGCACTAGAAACAACGTGCCCCAAAAATGAAACCTCCTCTAGCCAAAAAGCACACTTGCTAAACTTGGCGTAGAGTTGCCTCTCCCGAAGAATAGACAAAACCATCCGCAAATGTTGTGCATGCTCATCCCGAGACTTAGAATACACAAGGATGTCGTCTATGAAAACCACCACGAAGCAATCAAGAAAATTATGAAATACCCGGTTCATCAAATCCATGAACACCGCCGGCGCATTAGTCAACCCGAATGGCATCACCATAAATTCATAATGCCCGTACCTCGTGCGAAAAGCCGTTTTCGGAACATCTTCGGCTCTAACCTTCAACTGATGGTACCCAAATCTCAAGTCAAGTTTGGAATAGACCACCGATCCTTGCAATTGATCAAACAAGTCATCTATATGTGGCAAAGGATACTTGTTCTTGATCGTTGCCTTGTTCAACTCTCGATAATCAATGCACAATCTCAGGCTCCCATCTTTCTTCCTTACAAATAACACCGGTGCACCCCAAGGCGATACGCTTGGCTTAATGAAGCCAATGTCAAGGAGCTCTTGTAACTGAATCTTCAACTCCTTTAACTCCATAGGTGCCATTCTATACGGCGCCTTCGAAATTGGTGTAGTCCCCGGCAATAACTCAATACAAAATTCAATCTCTCTATCTGGAGGCATCCCAAAATCTTTAGAGAAAACATCTGGGAACTCACACACAACTGGTACATCTTCAAGATTAGAAGAAGAAACCCGCTTGTCCACTACGCAAGCAAGATACCCTGTGCACCCACGCGACAACAGTTTCCTAGCCTTAAGCGCAGAAATGACGCGTAAACCACTCGGTGCATTATCTCCCAAAAACACAAAGTTAGGGACGCCAGGCAAAGCAAAAGTGACTCTTTTACTAAGGCAATCCACCAATGCATGATATGTGCTCAACCAATCCATACCAAGAATAACATCAAAATCACGGAGTGGTAACACCACCAAATCCGCATGCAACACATGTTTATCCACAAGTACATCGCATGCTCTATAAATATCTGAAGCCAACAAACATTCCCCAAGAGGGGTAGATACTTAAAGCACATATGGTAAAGACTGAGGCATAACACATAGCTTATCAACGAAATGCGATGCAACATATGAATGCGATGATCCTGGGTCTATAAGTCCACGAGCCTCATTACCGAAAATAGAAACAATACCTCCAATCACTGCTGTAGACTCAGGTACACCTCTCTGATCTAGAGCAAATACACGACCCTGCACTTTAGCTTTCCCATCGCTATCTCTCTTTGTTCCAGCTGTAGTCTGACTAGAACCTCCTGTCTGATTGCTCTTCAATTTAGGACAATCCTTCTTCATATGCCCGGAAACTCCACAGTAGTAACACTCCATTGGTGCTCCATTCTTACTCCAGCACCTATCTTCTGTATGCCCAATCTTGGAACAATAAGAGCAAACCAATGCCACACTACGATCCCTCTGAGTAGATGTAGTACTAGCTCCCTTGCCACTTGACTCTTCGCATGTCCTTCATAATGAGATTTTCCACTTCCTTTCTTGCGATCACTGCCTCCACTAAAATTCCCACGGTTACCTGCTCCATGACTCCGCCTTAGAAGGCGCTTAGGCTGCTGAGAAAAACCCGAAATAGGCATAGTACGGTGCTCATCAATGTCTCTCTCAATAATGTAGGCTCTATCAACGGCCTTTGTGACAACCCGACCCGGATCTCAATACGAGATCCCAAGGTCGTGCCATCAGGACAAACTAAGAGACAGACAAACACCTGCTAAGCATAATGGTGCGAGTCAAAAGACGAGCCAACAAGCTCAAAACAGAAGCTAAAGCCATAACGGCAATACAGAAAATAAAAAAAACTTAAAACTCTGCGGAAGCAAAACCATAATGGGACCCGAGCTATCAAGCTCTGAATGAAAACAACCAAAGAGATAGTAAATCTCTCGGCCCAAAAATTTGGCGTGGCAACATTACACACGCACAACAAACCATCGGCAACCAAGGCCGGCAAATGCATGAATCCCAACCCGATAAACAACACTCAGCGGCTATACATGCGGGAGGAACAATTCACTATAACCATATAATCAATGCTAAACCACCAACCCAACCTCACGACTAAAACTATCGGAGGTAGGAACAACAATATACCACAACTAGAATAAACGAGCCACACATGCTCGAAACGACAAAGGAAATAAATACTAAGGGTACAAATGCTCGGCAATACAACCGGCTCCCAAATACACAACCATAATAAAACACTATAATCTACCCAAGTAAAGTCTACATAACTTTACATTCGAGCCTCACAATAAATACAACATAATAATAATTAACTCCAAGCTTTTGACTTGGAAGACCACCTGCTAAGAGTCGATATCCGAAGCATTGCTTACTAACGGGATCACTTGCACACACTAGGGAAAACAATCACACGGAGTGAGTCATAATGACCCAAGATAAGTTTCTAAATGCAACATGTGGCATATTATGACATGGCATGGCATAAATGCATAAACATATAAAGTCATGGTATCATGCTAGTATACCATCATGAAACATGTACTTAATTTTTAAAGCACATAAACTCACATAAATCAAGTAGCATTTTATCTTTCATATAAATGCTCATAAATAAACCTGTGTAACAGTAAACGTAAATCGAACCGTTACAATCAAATCCGGGTTCAAAACCCAACCAACTTACCATGAGATCAAATCTCAAACCAAGATCCGGGCTCAATTCCCAGATCAATCATACCCTGGGGTTCCGTCCCCAATAATCACAACTCATCGATTTCCTTTAATGAGTACTCGTTACATTCATCCGATCTCGGGATGAGAAATGAGAGCTCGATGTCTAGCTAGATGGCATAACTCGAGATCACATCCCACTATTGGCCAAATAGTGAGGAGAAAGGGAACCAATGCAACGATTCATAGCGATTGTTTCCAAAGACTATGAATCGTCCCATTGCCGACACAACAACCAAACCCGCCAGTTGGACTTTAAACCAAACCATCAAGTAAATATTTACTTGCATAAACCAATGAGACCAAGTTCATAATTATCGGACTCATTAAACCATGTAGGACATAATGCTCTACAACAATCTCATAATCCATGCACATATTTGCATATAACCACGTAGGACATAATGCTCTCAAAACTCATAAACCATGCATATATTTGCATATAAACAAGTAGGGCATCTTGCTCCATGAAATTCCATAACTCATGCACATATTTGCATATAATCAAGTAGGACATAATGCTCTACCAAGTATCAAGAACAATGCATATATTTGCATATAACCAATGTGTTTAACTAACTTACAAGTTTAGTTCAAAAATTACATATTGAGGTACTTATTATTCCTCAAGTCATCAACCCGATCAAGTATAGCTTACAAGCTTAATAAAATATAATGTGAGGTCTTCCATAATCCTCAACTCAAACCAAACCAAGACTACTACGCTAGTCTCAAAATATCCACAATTCAAGACTTATTATTTTAGTCTTTTATTTTAAATACACCCGGACTCAATCATAGTCCTAACCGTCATACATGATCGATAACACCAACACCATACTTAAAACAACATGACTACTCAGTAGTCACTTCTCTAATTGTTTTCATATACACGCAACAAAAATCCTTGAGAAGAGGATTCTCTCTAATCTTCTCTTAAATAATCTCATGACCTTATGTGGGTCTCTATTGTCCCATGCTCTAACAAGCATGCTTAAAATGTATTCTAGTCAGTCTCCAAAACATAAGTGTCGCCATAGGACACAACCAAAAACCCGGTGTGCACAAACACAACCCAAGCAAACCCAAACATTGTAGGGTTTCAACCCAAGACTCTTTATCATTTTATTGGCCTTATTACGACTCCGTTGAGTCTTACTAACACATTTCATTCTTTATGTGTTCTATAAATTCACACCGTAATAATTTCTTAAGGTTTATAACCAAATCTCAATAGTCACTCGGGCTTAATTCCCAAGACTAAAAATCCACAAAACACATCTCAATCACTAATCATTAAAGTTTGGAAGTTATGTTCTTCATTCCCTTAACCAAACGAAATCCAATTATCGTAGGATTTCAACCCAAGTTCAATTAGCACTTAATCGAATTTACAATGACTCGTCGAGTCAATCTACCCTTTTCTAAAATTTAAGGGCATAGAGGCCATGGGTCACAATTCCCTCTATAATCATAACTATCAACAATAGTCATCATCTCGGGTTTGTTTAACTCACATAAACCCCATAAATTACTTAACAATGCAACTTAGAACAAATTGGCCATCTTGTGCATAAATTCATTCAAGTCACCTTACCCATCATAATTCCCAATTCATGATTAAATCATACAACATGGTTTAATATACTCTAATAAGCATATAAAACATAGTAATCAAGCTTACATCAATAATTTTGCAAGCTAAACCAAATTTGGGCAAAACACCCTCAAGTATCTCTCCCAAATCAACTTCAATACTCATAGATAATTAACATAACCAAGTTCAATAGACCATTAAACACTTGAATTTCATATAAATCAAGGTCTCACATAGGTCCAACCAAGCTCTATCATCAATTTGAAACCTAGGGTTCATGGCATCTTCTACAAACCCTAACAATGGCTTCCATTGACCTCACATAGCACAAATGATTGTTTCCCTAGGGTCAATGGAGCCCAAAGAAGAGGAAGAGAGGTAGAAACTTACCTTGATTCAGCCCTACAAGTCACAATCCCGAAATTCCAATTGGTGGGTGTTGTTCCCTTCAATCCCCTCATCAAAACTATGGTGTAGCTTGAGAAATGAAGGTCCCAAGCTATGGCCTCCAAGATTGGGCACTCAAGAACCCTAGAAATTGCCTCTCCCAAGCTCTCTCACGTTTTTGTGAAGTGTAGGCAGAAAATGGGAGGAAGAAATCGTTCTTTTGGCTGAACAAATGAGAGAGAGCAATCTGTTTTGGGTTTAAATAGGGGGGATTAACTCTCTTAATCAACTCACTAATCCACCTCTAAAACCTCTAATAATGTTTAGGACAAGTTTTAGGTTAAGTAGGAGGGTTTAGGTTGGGTTTAGATTGGGTTTAAGTGGGTAGAAATTGGTCAACAATTCAAATTTCCACAAAATCCCGTAACAGGCTGTCCAGGGACCCTTGCGGTCGCTTTGGGCTCATGTGATGCGACCGCATCACTCCCCTTTACACTATGCACTCATTTGTTGATTCCTTGCTCGGTTTCGATCGTTCCCGCATGCATCCTCGAGCCTTAAAGCTTCTAAATGGCTCAAATTGAACCCTTAAGGTCCTCAAACATTAAACTAATCAATCCAAGTCTCAAACCAATTTTAAAGTAGGTCTAGACTCCCATAAACAACACCGAAACAACCGGGGCAAAACCGGCGCAAGGCGTAACAACTTACTATCGAAACGTCGAATGAAACCACAAGCAAACGGGTAATAACCCATGATTGTAAACACCTATAAGGGCTACAAAATAGGCCTGAATGCCTCTCAGATGATGAACAACGAGATAGGGGAAATAGGCTCCCGAAAGGCAGGCGTTCGCCGGCTCAATCTCAAACTACGCGATAAGGAGAATTGCTATTCTCGAGGCGTCAAAACTTCACGAGACTTATGGAATGCATCCAATTAGAAGTCTAACACATCTAAACATGTTATTTAATCATCATGTAAAGGTCTGGGACCAAATCGAGGTCAGAAACACAAAACTCGAATAAACTCTCAATCGCGTCGCATTTCGACTATCATCGGGTTACGACTTGTGACTTTAGCAAGTCAACAACTAAATGGCATCTCTTAAAAGTATTTTGATCTTAATATGGTCTCTCATACATATCTAGACTCTCTCACGAGTCAAACGAGCAATCAACCAAGGAAGAAATGCGAGCATTGCACGCAATTCACGCTAGCACCGGGAATCGGGGTCTTACATCCTCTCCCCTTAAAAGAAAAGAATTAGTCCCGAATTGAAATCGTATCTTAAATCAATGCCAGGTCATCACCTTGACATGGAATACCCAGACACCACTACGGTGTCTCACAATCCCAGTAAACACTCGATGCTCAAAAACCATAAACCTAGACTCAGTCTCCGAGTCTACCATCACAATAACCAAACCAAGTATATGAGGATCAACTACCGTGAACCAAACTCAGGTTTCAAGACCTCTCAATAGGCACAACCACATAAAACTCTTTAGATTGAAAATAATATGACTCATTTTAAATCGTGACGACCCTAACCAAATATCGTACCAAACCCCAACGTTTAACCGGATTTCAATACCATAAACATTCAACTACAGAAATCCCAAACATAAAATTTGGTCGTGTCCGGAGTAATAATTGCCAAGAATTCTCACAATTAACAACAACAAGTAAAAATACATAAGAGCACAATAATGGGTAGTCCATTCCATTTGGCTTGGTATAGATGGCATAACGGCGATACCCAGACAACTCAAATCACATGCGGGCGAAATAAAAAAAACATGCGAAAATAATCAGCAGTGGCGCCCAGAGCTAACAAGCTCAAACTAAAACAACCAAAGAGATAGTTAATCTCTCGGTCCAAAAATAAAATCGACTTCGCGTGCCGCAACATTGGGCACGTAGAACAAACTCCACTGTTATGCAATTCAATATAGAGCATAAAATAAACCAAGTCATCGGCGAAACTACGGCCTTCATTGAGAACCCAACATTAAACTAAGTCTAAGACTCTAGTCTAACATGTACTCAACGGCTAAAAACATGCCGGGAGTACAAACATAATATTTAACTAGCAATTTAACATGCTAAACATAACACCAATTAACCATGCACGACTAAAACCGGTCATTTGCCAACAAAAGCATAAGTACTAACGAGTTATATGTACTAACAACGAGAGAAAATATATGAAAGTTTAACTACTAACATATAACAAGCACAACCACCACGGGTTGGCTACCAAATAGGCTAACCACATAATTACAACATTACAAATACATCAAGGTTTGCTACCCCAATCATGAAGTTTACATAACTTCATCTTCCCAACGACCTCACCAAAAACAAAAGGTACCAACAACTAACAAGTAGCAACCTTTCCAAATGAATTCCTTGCCAACGTAACCTTCGGATTTACTTGGATCAACCACTTCGGCGACTCGGATCTAGGGAATCACAATCAACAAATAAAAGTAAGTCACAATGACTTAGTAAGTTACTAACGTAACTTCCTATCATGGCATAATACTCAATCATAAATCACATCATGCTATCGTCATGAAATAACCTTATATAAAAATCATGTTATGGCATCCATGCTCAACATCTTGAATAAAACATGTTATCATTGTAGTATAACATTTCATTAATTCAATCCATGTCAAGACAATTATATGCTTCGATCATAATTCTTGTTATTGATATAACATAGCCTTAGATGATTTACATGTCAAGGCATATAAACTTAACAACAATAATTCACCTTTTAACATAATGCCATATCCGAATAATATTCATGATAAAGCATATTAACATAACAACGGTAATTCATGTTATTGTTATAACATAGCCTTCCCATAATATTCATGTCAAGGCATATAAACTTAACCATAATGATCTATACCTTTGGCATAAAACCACATTCCAATAATACTCATGTGATAGCATACATGCTTAACAACATTAATCAATATGTTATCTATTAAGTATAACATGTAAGAAACCAAAACAAACATCATATCATATCCAATTCACCAAGCACGTTATTCACTTAAGCACTTGTGAAACAATTCATGTATAAGGGATATGATACCATTACCCAAATTCCTCGGCGTGTCGCTCACCGCAAAAACACGTGCAAAACCTTTATGTGCCCTCGATATCCCTCTCGTAGATATCGGCGTCCCGAGCGATCTCCGCTCGAGTTCCATAGTTATCAAAGTCATGTGTATTACTACAACTAAGATAAACTACTTCCCCACCGTGGCCATCGATGGAGGGGTGTGTGCAAACCCGACACGGCGATCCATCGCGATCACGAATCTCACAATTCGTGAAGGCGATGTATCGTCCACCAAAACTCAACCAAACCGACTCAATTGGACTCAAAACCCAAGCACAAGTAATATATACTCATATGCTCAAAACAAGTAGGTAAACACTCTACTATCAAACTAGTCATGCAATTCATCACAACTAGCATAAACATCACAACCGAGAATCATATAAGTTCTCATAATCAAGTGTGCTTCACACACTTCAAAACTTCTTGGAGGCTCGACCTCCATGAATTCTACCCAAAATTCCGTAGGACTTAAAATTATAGTTCTAGGATTCATACTAACCCAAAGGTTAACTCCGTTGAGTTCAATCTAAGTTTTCGAAAATTCAAGGATGAGAAGCTTAGGCTTCATCAACTATGTTCATAACTATCGCCCAAAACCACAATCCCAATGTTCAATATACTCATATAAACCCAACAAACTAATTAACAATGCAACTTAGAATAATTTAGCCATCTTGTGCATAATATCATCAAGTCATCATACCAATCATAACGTTCAATTCATGATTTAAAATTCACCACATGGTTCAATATGTTCTATTAAGCTTGTAAAACATATTAATCAAGCTAACATCATTAGATTGCAAGCTAAAACCAAATTAGGGCAAATCACCCTCAAGCATCTCAACCAAACCAATTTCAATACTCATGGTTAATCAACACAACTAAGTTCAATAAACTCCACTAAACATGTATAACATGCTAATTAGGCTTACCATCATCTTTAACAAGCCAAATATAATTTGGGGAAAATCCCTTCAAGCATCTTTGTCATCCAAGCTCAATACCCATAATCAATTCATATAGCAAAGTTTAATATACTCTATTAAGCATATAAAACACATTAATCAAGCTTACATCATCAATTTGCAAGCTAAAACAAAATTAGGGCAAGACACCCTCCAAGAATCTCAACCAAACCAACATCAATCTTCATGAAAAATCAACATAATCAAGTTCAATAGGCAATTTAGAACATGAATTTCACATAGGCATGGTCTCACATAGGCCAATCAAGCTCTAACATAAACTTGAAATCCTAGGGTTCATACATTTCTAGAAACCTAACAATGGCTTCCATTGACCCATAGCACACATGGTTGATTCCCAGAGGTCATTGATGGAGCCTAAAAAAGAAGGAAGGAAGGTTGAAACTTACCAATTTAGGCCTCCCAAGCGCCAAGTTTTGAAACCCCAAAATGAAGTCTTCCTTCACTTCTCTCTCTTCAAACTTGTGGGTTGAATGGGGAAGAAGAAGACCCTAGCAATGGCCTCAAGCTCAGCCCTTCAAGACCCAGTAATCTCCTTCTCAAGCTCTCCCTCTCAAGCTCTGTTGAGTTCAGAGAGAAGAGAAATGGGGGAGAGTCAATTCTGTCTTGGCGAATGGAATGAAGAATGCGGTGATAGGGTTTATATGTGAGATTAAATCACTAATTACTTCACTAATTAACCTAAATCTCTAATAGATGTTAGGATTAGTTTAGGTTAAGTAATTGGGTCAAATTGTGGTTTAAAAATGGGTTTGAGACTGGTCAAATTTCGGAAGCAATAAAAAGGTCAAAAATCCCACGTCATTACATGCCAGGACCCCTTGCGGTCGCTTGGGGCTTGGTGATGCGACCGCATCATGTATTTCAGGCAATTAGGGTTTTGTCCAATCTTGCTTCGATCAGGCCTCTCGCGTGCGTTCTCGAGTCTAAATGCTTGAAATGGCTCACAATTGAACCCTTAAAGTCCTCAAACATTAAACTAGTCCATCCAAGTCTCAAACCAATTTTAAAGTAGGTCTAGACTCCATAAACAACACCGAAACAACTTGGGGCAAAACCACGCAAGGCGTAACTACTTGCTATCTAAGCGTCGAATGAAACCACAAACCCGATGGGTAATAACCCATGATTGTAAACACTTATTAGGGCTACAAAATAGGCCTGAATGCCTCTCGAGATGATGCTCAAGCGAGATAGGGAAATAGGCTCCCAGAAGAGCGAGGCGTTCGCCGGCTCCATCTCAAACTTCACGCGATAAGGAGAATTGCTATTCTCGGCGTCAAAACTTCACGAGACTTATGGAATACATCCAATTAGAAGTCTAACACATCTAAACATGTTATTTAATCATCATGTAAAGATGGGGACCAAATCGAGGTCGAAACACAAAACCACATAAACTCTCAATCGCGTCGCATTTCGACTATCGTCGGGTTCACGACTTTTGACTTTAACAAGTCAACCACTAAATGACATCTCTAAAAGTGTTTTAGTCTTAATGTGGTCTCTCATACACATTTAGACTCTCTCACAACCAAACAAGCGATCAACCGAAGAAGAGATCACGAGCATTGCCGCAATTCAAGCTAGCAGGAATCGGGATCTTACATCCTCTCCCCCTTAAAAAGAATTCGTCGAATTCTAGGCGTATCTCAAACCAATGCTAGGTCATCACCTCAACATGGAATACCCGGACACCACTACGATTCTCTCACAATCTGAGTAAACACTCGATGCTCAAAACCATAAACCTAGACTCGGTCTCAGGAGTCTACCATCACGATAACCAAACCGGTATATGAGGATCAAACTAGTGATCCCAAACTCGGGTTTCAAAACCTCTTAATAGGCACAACCACATAAAACTCTTTAGATTGGAAATATTATGACTCATATTTAGTCGCGAAACACATATGAGCAGTACTAACCAATCTTGTACACAAACCCAAAGTTTAAAAAGATAACAAGTTTAAGCATACCATAAACATTCGATTCACAAGAAACTATTTGTCGGGGCACATCATCAAGCGAAGGAACACAAACTTTACTCTTAAAAGTCGAAAATCCATCTTGGTTCATCGTGAACTCGTGCTCTTTATCCCCCACTCGAACCACAAACCTAGACTCGGTCTCAGAGTCTACTATCTTACAAATCAACCAAGGAGGTAAAACCCGAACTACCAAAATCCCACATTCACATTAGGTTCAATTTTCAATAACCATAATACCAAGCACTTTAGGTTGAAAATATCTTGACTCATACTTGAGTCGCAAAGCACTCATAAATTCCATGACTAATTAATTAAGCATGTGAATTCCAAATATATCCTCGGGCGTATTCAAGGACTTTATAAACATAAGTCTCCCGAAAACTATTTGCTTGGAGACTACAACATGAAATATAAATACAAGAATTCAAAGTCATGAGAGGTAAAAATGGCCGATAGAGCAATTCACAATTTAAGGAAGAGTGTTCCAAAACACACTTCTAAACAAATAAGTTAACATTCGAGGATCATGCAAGTCGCTCGCTTAACTTCCAAATCATAGACAATGCACATAAGAGCATCATGTGAAAATTATTCCATTTATTTTTCTTTTCTTACGGTAAGAGGTTTAGTCAATTTCTAACACACTTACTGCCAATCACTAGTCCACCAACGAACCTCTTTTGATCACCAATTTAGGGTACACGGCTAAATTGGATTTCAAAAACTTCCGTTTACAAGGATGAGAAGGTTATGAGAAAAATCTTAAGCATCCTTTACTACAGTCTCACCTAATCATGCAGCGGTGTAATCATGGCATATCCGGCATAAGGCATCAAGATTTTATCAAGATGCTATATGCTATACTTTAAACAAATTACATTGCTTACTAATGCATATAAGCATGTTCATGCTCAAATACAACTATTTCCGTTAGACATATTCATTACTCTTATAAACCATGTCTTTTCTTTTTAACAAAATGCGTTTACCATGCATGTTCGGTATAAAGATCATATATTAATTCTCCTTTAAAAAATACACACTTGCGGTACAAGTTATTTCTATACTTCATAATCCCAAATATATTTTACTCATTTTTAAATCATCAACGACATGATAAAATTCATATCATTACGATTGTCGCATGTACACATGTATATCATGCAAATATGATATAAATAACCAAGTATCATCATACATCTTCTCATATACTCTATGTAATTTCGCTATTCATATAATGTATAAAACTCATGTAACTTTCATGCATATCGGTTAATCAAGCATTAATATAGCGCATGAGGATTTAAAACTATTCGTACATGTTTATATCACAAAAGCCGAGAAG
Source organism: Codonopsis lanceolata (assembly GCA_013146195.2). Classification (NCBI taxonomy): domain Eukaryota; kingdom Viridiplantae; phylum Streptophyta; class Magnoliopsida; order Asterales; family Campanulaceae; genus Codonopsis; species Codonopsis lanceolata. Next base: position 64,357,169 of record CM028382.1, on the reverse strand, counting down.
AAATACGCATAAATTCCCTCGTGATAATTTTCCAAACAAAGGCAACTCTAACAAATAGCAAAGGTTCGTATATTCACTATACTCGCCTAACAATACTTAAAGTAGTAACTCAAGAGTAAGAGGTATCATTCACTCTAGTACTACAAGCAATCAAAACTGCGTGAAGTCATTCATTACCTTGGTCAAAATCTCGTATTCGTTAAAACACACACGAAATACTCGGCGACAACACCTATTAATCGCGTTTAACGGTATACTTTTCGTAATAACCGTAATCCATCTCAAAACCACTAAGTATCGATCGTGCAATTCAAGCGGCGTCCTATTCGCATAAAATCACACAACAAAGTACAATTATTATTTATTGTACACATATCTACTATAGGGCATACAAATTTAGCACCACTAGTATTTACCACTAGTAGCATTATACATATTCAATATTCACATATGTATAACATGCCATCCGTATAGGCTTACATAACAGTATTACCTTCTTTATATTTGTCTACGACGAGTCAAAATTTCAACCAAACCGTAAACCAATCCCATACCGGGACATCCTCCTCAATAATAACCATAAATCGAGGAAACAAAAATAATTAATTCTCACACACAATGCAATGTATGTATCAATGCGTATGAGCTCTGAGTACAACGCGCACTCTAACAATAATAATAATAATATCCGTATAAGAGATTACCTTATATCTCGGGTAGGTCTCAAAACCTCATGATGATGGCCCTTGCAGCGCAACCTCAAACTTCGTTCGCTTTAGCCAACCATCTCACTAAGAGTCATAAATCCTCAACTTAAGGTAATCCTTTCTAATGTGATCACCATCACAAGCAAAAAACTTAGCTTTGTATTGCTCCAACACCTATGCTCGGTGTTTCATTTCCCAAGCATAATTTACACAATGATTATCACCTCGTTATCATCTATGACAATAGATAAGCATCACTCGCTTACTAGTCTGATTTTCACAATTTTATGAGGTACTGCCCTCTAACTTCATCATCATTCTTAATATTCACAGAGATCCACTCTCGGGTGCATTCATAATCTAACTTTTTCTCATAAAGTATGATCCACAGCCTCTCGAAAATCCTGGTAATAAAATAAATCGATACATACTATTTTATCCTTAGCGAATAACTCTTTCACAATTTATGGAGTCTTCTAGTCTCAAAGGATTGCTAAGGTGCTCACTCAATGAGGCCTTTCAGTGATCTTCACTTAAATATTAAATCACAATATCATATATTTGCCACCAATTATCCGGTGGATTCTCAATCATGGATATTACTAGTACCACCTTATACTTATCAACACTAGCACCTCTACTAGTGCTAACACCCATTCTAGTTCAAACATCTTAACATCACTATAACTCTCGGCGTTAAGATATAACAAATCACACAAAACC
>CM028382.1:64307383-64355639 GCA_013146195.2 Codonopsis lanceolata | reverse complement strand
TTTAAGGAGGCGAGGATGTAAGACCCCTAACCTTCGTAATTGACCTTATTGCCTTGCGTGTCGCTCAACCGTAACCTCGCTTACTCGACTTGAGGTAAGAACCTTGATTAATACAGGAGGCTGTATAGAGCCAATGTATTAGTTCCATATGTTCCATAGACCTTAACTAGTTAAAGTCACAAGTCGTGACTAATAGCTGAATGCGACGCGATTGAGGGTTTATCGCCGCTTTTGTGTCGTGACTCCTGCTTGAGTCCTAGACCTCTTTAAGATGGTTTGTTAACATGTTTAGATGAGCTAGACTCAAGTTGGAGGTGTTCCTTAAGTCTATCGATGATTTCGAAGCTTGGAGATAGCCTCGCTCTCTATCGCAGAAGTTCTGAATCGAGTCGCTGCACGCCTCCTTTGGGATTCTTATTTCCTAGTTGTTATCTAACTTCCTACAAGTATTTAAGCTTCTTCACTAGCCCTTAGACTTGCCTTTAAAAGTCTCCTTTCATTGCTCGCTTGATTTCGAAGTCTGCTCTGTCAGTCCCTGCTGCACGTTGTTGCACCCTTCCTGCTTTCGCTCCGAGTTGTTTCTGGAGTTGTTCGGTGTGTTTTAGACTTGTTTTGAGTTGGGTTAGACCTTAGATGGCTTGCCCATAAGTTTGGGATCATTTAGATCAAGTTTAGACCAAGTTTTGAGGTTCGTGAGCCGAGGCGCCGCATGGGATGGAGCGAGGCGCCCGCCTCGATACATCGAGAGCAACCTCAGTGCAGGAAGGAGTGAGGCGGTCAAGATGGAGAAGGCTGAGGCGCCCGCCTCAACCCTGTGGCCGTTACGGGAATTCTTTCCCTGCTTTTGATTTTGGGTGTGAAATACCTATTCTACCCCTATTTTAACCCCTCCCTTTGCCTTGTCCACGCCTTGGAAGGGTAGCATGGTCATCCTCACCCTTTATAACCCATTTCATCCTCTTCCTCCCTCATTTTCACCATTCAACCGTGAGTTTAGAGAGAGAGGGAGGAGGAGCTTCCATGGGAGACTTGCCGATTCCCTGAGTTCCTGCCATCTGATGATCGAGCCGACCGCCATCGCGGCCCTCGCCGAGCAGTCTTTCCCTGGTTTGTCTTCCACATCCTAGAAGTTTGTGGCTTGATTGAGGTACGTTACCTAAGCCCTAGTTTTCTCTCTACAAGTATCTTGATGATAGATTGATAGAAACTTGTTTCTTGTGATTTATTGTTGTTATACATGTCAAATTGATATGTTTCCATGAATATTGATAGATTTTGTTAGGTTGAAACCGAATGGGTTTATTGTGTATATTGGAATTATCATGATTTAAGATTGATTGTTGTTGGGTTAGAAACCCTGATAAATTATGAATCTTTAAATTATGCTCGAAATGAAATTTGGAACTTTGTAGTTTGACCCAAATGAAGTCAATTAATTATAAAATTGGTTATTTGAATCTTAGGATAAATTCCTATATCCCCTTGTGTTCATTGAATCTCAATAGCGAAATGATGAGAATTACTCGGGTGAGACTAAATTGTTAATAAGGTTGATTCTTGGTTTAGGACTCTAATTGAGTCTCTTGAATGATGATTGAGTGCGAGACTATCGCTAATCCTTGGGTGGTTTTGTGTGAATCAAGAATGCGTAACCTGAATGACAGACAATTTGAATAGGTTCAATCATGAACTAAGAACCAATAATACTATTGGACTCTTAATGAAGTCCCAAGATTTGTAGGAATGTAATATGTGACCTTACTTGGGAACCTAGTTATCATCCTTGGGAAATCCGGGATTCCTTCGTGACCATTCTTCCTTAGGGAGGATATTCGAGCCATGTATGCCTTAGTAACCTCTTTGACGAGTATCTTGAGTAGTCTTTAGTCTCCTGTTCTTCCAGAGGTGCATACTTGATCTTTAATTCTTAAAGGGAACCTCGAGAGGATTTTATAATGTTATATATATATATCTTATGATTCTATGGAACTGAGCTTGATAAGGCTTTGTTTGTGATTAATGTATGAACCTCTATGTTTACTTGAGATCATGATCTTTAAGCATATTGTATCTCTTATCTTTATAATTATCCTCTTATTGAGTATCAATGTGATTTGATTTATAATCCTATTAGCAAATGGAATTACAGCTTGAAATTGAACTAAGCCCGGTTGGACAATAATCAACTTAGGTTTCTGCCTTTTATACTTGACTTAGTAAATTTGAACTAAGGTCCTAAATGGAACAAGAACCTAGAAAGGAGTCTTGGACACATATAGTGTTCAAACTCTATTTGACTGGAATTATAGAAATAACTCGACGGAGTCGATGCTAGTGGGTCGTTTAACAATACCGACCCCACGATAAACCCCTACAACGCTTGAAATCCGTTTAACTAGAATACTAGTTTCGAGATTCTTAATTTAATTCATGCTCACGCCTAATTACTAGCTGTAAAAGAATAACATGCCCACGACTTGAATGAGACCGCTATTACGTGCTCGCCCTTGCTTGATCTCTTAAATAAGTAAATATTACTTGTTTTCCCGATAAGTCCAAATTGCATACGTGTCTGCATTGTCTTGCCTTGATCGCTTTTGCCTATCTTGTCCTGTCTTGTCCTACTTGTCCTTGCATTGTCTTGTCCTGTCTTGTCCCGGACTTGTCCGGCATTGTCTTGTCTGTCTTGTCCTAACTTGTCCTGCATTGTCTTGTCTTGCCTTGCCTGTCCTGTCTTGCCTGTCTTGCCTTGCCTGTCTTGCCTTGCCTGTCTTGCCTTGCCTGTCTTGCCTTGCCTTCCCTGGTTGACAATTCGTCTACCGTTACGAATCATGAGATTCGTGATAGAGATGGGTTGCCGAACCAGAAACGTGCAAACCCCTCCATTCTTGATCACTTTGGAGAAGAGTACCTTGTGTAACCATTAGGGCGCTTGGACTAATACTATCCTGGGTCGATGTACCATCTCGTACATACGACAAAGACGCTCCTCAAGCAGCTTTATCTTGCAGAGCTACCGGCAAAGACTGCATTTATATCCTATCCTCTTATATGTGGATTTCTCCTAGTATTTGTGAAGACAAAGTGCTATCATGAATACATAAACTAAATGCCTATATATACTTGTTCTTGATCGCTTGACTTCCGTGATAGGCCTGTGAATTGTATGATAAGCATATACGCAGATATACATACTCTTGCTTGATTTCCCCCTGATTACCTGCATGTGTATATATATGTAGATATACATACCCTTACTTGATTTACACTGATTGCCTTCGTATGTATATAATAGTAGATATGCATATCCTTACATGATAAACTGCTATGAATGAATTGTTTGGTACATCAATGAATTTACATACCATACTTGATAATCCTATGAGGGACTTGGTATATGTATATTTATAAATATGCATACTTCTATTTAATCGCCTATGAGGCTTGGGGTGTCCTACGAATAGATATACATCCATAATCATGATTATTCTTATGCCTTGCTTCCTGACCTGTTTGACTGTTTGTGAACAGGGAATTCACCCTGAGTTATCTTGGTAGTCTGGTAAAGGACCGGTTTTCATTCAGTACAACCCGACTTACTGGGTCTTCATCGTAGAACGATATCAATTCCTTTTACTAAGCAATATTCAATTTATGTCTTATTGTTTAGTAGTAGCGCATCTTTGGGTCATTATGACTCACCCGCACTTTGTTTTCTAGTTGCGCTCGGAAGTCGCTTTGAGGACGCATAGTACGTGATCAGAAGCGTTCACGCTTGATCGATCGCTCGAGCTTAGCACGTGTTCGTGATTGTAATGCCTATTTCCGAGTAATAGCTCGAGGACTCCTATCTCTCTAGCATCCTTGACTTGTATTTCATAATATTATATTCTTGTGAGTTCGTTTGTATTGTAAGGTTATTTAGACTTTACTGATGGGTAGAATATCTGGGTTTTGTTTTGTTCTCCTTTGGGCCGACGTGTTGTGTCGCTTGCTCATAGCCTTGGTGTTTATATTCTCGTTGTATCCCAGCACGCAAAGAGCCTTGGGCTTTTCTATCCTAGTTGTTATTATTGCCGGTTAACCCCTGTATGCTTTAGCCGTGGGTAAGTGTTTTATCAGTTGGTCCATCACTGAAACGCCTACCGAGTGCCGATGGTTTGTCCTGCTGCAATGTTGCGGCACGCGAGTTTCTTTTTCTTTCCTTCGTGAAATTTATGTCTCTCTTGGTATCTTTGGCCTTGGTTTCGAGCTTCATAGCTCGGGACTACTTTTCATTGTCATTTCCGCATCTTCGAAATTTTATTTTACGTACTTTAGTACGTATTCTTGTTCTTGTTTAGAGCTTGTTAGCTCGACTGTCCGACTCGCACTATTATTTTATAAGTGCTTGTCCTCCTCTTGCCTTGTCCTTGCGACGTGACGTTGGGATTCCGTTCCGGAATCCGGGTGGGGTCGCCACAGCAAGGCAGAGGTAAGAGAAGGTAAAGTATTTTACCACGATTTTGAAATCAAAATATTTTTCCTATCGTATTCGACGACGGGTATTGACCCCGAGGATACGATTTTTCAAAAAAATGAAAATCTTTTTCCTATCGTATTCGACGACGGGTATTGACCCTGAGAATACGATTTTCAAAAGAAATGAAAATATTTTTCTATTGTATTCGACGACGGGCATTGACCCTGAGAATACGATTTACGAAAAAATGAAAATCTTTTTCCTATCGTATTTGACAAAGGGTATTGACCCCGAGGATACGATTTTCGAAAAAAAAATATATTTTTCCTATCGTATTCGACGACAGGTATTGACCCCGAGGATAGGATTTTCGAAAAAAATGAAAATCGTTTTCCTATCGTATTCCACGACGGGCATTGACCCCAAGGATACGATTTTTTTTAAAAAATGAAAATCTTTTCTCTATCGTATTCGACGATGGGTATTGACCCCGAGGATACAATTTTTGAAAGAAATGAAAATCTTTTTCTATCGTATTCGACGATGGGTATTGACCCTGAGGATACGATTTTCAAAAAGAAAATCTTTTTCCATCGTATTCGACGACAGGTATTGACCCTGCGAATACGATTTTCAAAAGAAAGAAAATCTTTTACTATCATATTCGACGACGGGTATTGACCCTGAGAATATGGTTTTTTAAAGAAAGAAAATATTTTTATATCGTATTCAACATTGGGTATTGACCCTGAGAATACGATTTTCAAAATGAAAATCTTTTTCTATCATATTCTACGACGGGTATTGACCCTGAGGATATGATATCCAGAAAAAAAAAACCACTATCGTGTCCTCGAACGGGTATAGACCCGAAGGATATGACATCCCGCCATCCCACCTAGCTGTTTGATTGATTTGTTCGAGGCTGAACTACTTTTGGTCTGATTCCTTTTATTAAGGGATACGTAGGCAGCCTACTTTAGTAGGTCCGACCATCAGAGCATTTTATTGCATATCTGCTTAAAAACTACGATAACCTGCTATAGCCGACTAAATATGTCTAGGATATGGAGGTTTGGTATGCATTATAAACTGATGCATTATAACTACTATCTGTTGCATATTCTCTCCCCCGTTATAATTGTGCGAAATTGGAGAGTCTATTTCTTATCAATGATGTTCGTCTACTCAGTAAGCTTCGGGTTACCCGTAGACTGCATTGTTGAGGGCTCTCTAGACACCCCAATTTCGTACCCCTGGTATGTAAACATGACATGAAATATCAAGACCTATTAAAACTTAACCACTGTCAAGTTACAGGGTTCAAAGATACAAAAGACAAAGCAGGATGCGTAAAATTGTGAAATACAGGGGGCCAAAGTGCCAAAAGAAGACTAAAAATCAAACCAGGCGCCCACCACTCTCAAAGCGGGCTCGGCGCCCAATTCATATGAAGGCGGCGCCAGCTTTGAGCTACAAGGATCCGAAACTTCCTACAGGAGTGCTACAGTTCGCGTAATGTGCAAATCCTCCGGCGTTCTGTACAAGGAAATAAAGCACGAAGGGATAAAAAGAAATTCCCTCGGTGTCCCTTTCTCAGCCTATAAATAAAGGCTTCGGGGTTCACTCTCAGACACATAGAAAACACACTAAAAATATGCCCAAACACTCTTCGTTGCTTTTACACCGTGAGAATAGTGAGCGATCGAGAGATAATGAGCGCCGTCTCCTATAAAGCCTCGAAACTCGGCCAAATCTCCTCCAAAACTCAAATCCAACAGGTCAAAGTGAGCCTTAGTCCCCCAGCTAGGTTTCTACCCTATTTCCCTAGTTCAAAAATCTCAGAAGGAGCAGTTGCTCTGTCTGAGTAAAAGGTCAAATCCGCTAGAAGCAAGCAGTTGCTCTGCCCGATTTCCGCCTCCCTCAATCAAATCAATCAATCAATCTCAAGCAGTAGCTCTGCCCGGATCCCGAGGCCAAAAGCATCTTTTGTAAGCAGTTATTCTGCCCGAATCTTTGCACCACTTCATAAAAAATGACCCCCTCTCCCTGAAGGACAGAGCGAACACACCCTAATCCGCTAAAGGATAAGCTTTAAAGTTTTTATTTATAAAAAGTACTACTTTTCATCCGGCCCAATGTAAAAATATAAGTAGTTGTGCTGCCTGGATTTATTTAGAAAATAGCACTAAAAAGAGTCATTATTATGGCCAAATATTTTTAAGTACATTTGTAATTATTGTAAAGAAACGACTGCAAATCCGTAAATAATGTAAATACGGATGTATTTTTTTTATTTCATGTCTTTTAATGCTTTATTTATTTGCTAGATAAATATAACAAAAAGCATACTTTAGCCAAAAACAGTTTTGAGACCGAAAGGGCGAGTTGGGTGCCTAGCACCTTCCCAACTCGTAACTTAGCCTCCAAACCAGTTTTTGCAATCTCTAGTTTTATTTTTGGTTTTTCTTTATTTCTTCGTCAAAATAAAGATGGCTACTCTATCAAAACATTTTTGATCCAGTGAGGCATCACAACATCCTTTCTTATTATTTTCCGCTTTCCCCTAGAAAAGGGAGAATGAGAATGAAAGGGTGATGTATTCCTATATCCTAGTATCCCCTAAAAAAGGGATAACTTGATATAGAAAACCCTAAGCACTCATAGTGATCCGAAATAGGCCATAAGGCAATTTTCATAAAATCCATAGTGGGGCCTCTCAACATTCTTTCTTGCACTTTCCATTTTCCCCTACACAAGGGAAGATGTGAATAAAAAAGTGATGTATTCCTGCATCCTGGTATCCACTAAAAAGGGATAACTTGATACAGAAAACCCAGAGTTCCCATAATGGACCAAAAACTCACTTCGGTGACCGAGGCGTATTCAACACGCTTTGTAGACAGCACCCTTTCCGCATTTTTTATTTTGTTCTCCCCTAAACAAGGGGGGGTGGAATGGAAAGTGTGGTTTCCCGCTTCCGCACATACGTGCACCCCTATCCAAGGGCGGGCGGGGCGCGGGCGCATTCCGGAGAACCCACACAAGTTTATGAGGAGACGATGCATTTCGCCATCGCATTCGACGAAGGATTGAGTTCCAAAGGATGCATTCCTTTTCCCGCTTTATAGGAGTAGCATAGGATCATCACTTCGCGGGGCGTTACCCCAAGAAGAATGAGCAGCCCATGATGTGATTCTGGTTTTGGAAACTTTCCCTGAAGGGGCTGCAACAATGGGTCAGAGGGAAAGGCTATTGTTCTCTGACGAAGGCAAGTTCCTGAGGAGACAATGCATTCATTTTCTCACGAAGGGGCTGCAACCCCGGGCCAGAGAGAGAGGCTGTCGTGTTTCGACGAAGGAGCCTATCCTGAGGACACGATGTGTGACCTTGGCATCCCACCCAACGCTGTCTGTTTGCATTGGTGAACTACGTTTGGTCTAATTCTTTGGCTAAGGATACGTAGGCAGCCTATTTCGGTAGGCACGACTATCGCAACACTTGTTTGTCGGCATTTTCGTGTGAATTACATTTGGTCTGATCCATTGGCTAAGGATACGTAGGGAGCCTATTTCGGTAGGCACGACCATCGCAGCATGCTTGTTTCGGCTTAGCCCGAACTACGTTTGCTCTGATTTCCTTTATTAAAGGATACGTAGGGAACCTATTTTAGTAGGTTCGACCATTAGAGCATTTAATTTTCATATATGTTTAAAAACTATGATAACCTGCCATAACCGACTAAATATGTCTAAGGATATGTGAGTTTTTGTTAGCATTATAAACTGTTGCATTATAACTACTACCTATTGCATCTCTCCCCCATTATAATTGCACGAAATTGGAGAGTCTATTTCTTATCAACGATGTTCGTCTACTTAGTAAGCTGTGGGTTACCCGTAGACTCCATCGTTGAGGGGCTCTATAGACACCCCAATTTTGTACCCCTGGTATGTAACTTTGCATGCGATATCAAGACATGTTAAAACTTAACAAATGTCAAGTTACAGGGTTTAAAAATGCAAAAGACAAAGTAGGATGCGCAAAACAGTAAAATGCAGGGACTAAATTGTCAAAAAGAGGCTAAAATTTTGAAGATGGCGCTTCCAACAAAGGGCCTTGGCGCGGCGCCCAAAATACCATATCCTGGCGCCCAAATCAGCTACAGTGTGCCCAAAGTTGCTACAGGAGTGCTACAGTTAACGTATTGTGCAATTTATCGAGCATGATGTACAAGCAAAAGAAGCACGAAGAGAGGAAAAGAAATTACCTTGATGTCCCTCACTCATCCTATAAATAGAGGCCTCGGGGTTCGCTTTTAGGACACCGAAAATTCCCCAAAGCTTTCAGCATTGTTGCTACGCTGCGAAAATAGTGAGCGATCGAGCGATAGTGACCACCCCCTCCTATAAAGCCTCGAAGCCCTGCCAAAACTCTTCCAAACGCAAATCCAACCGGTCAAAGTGATCCTTAGCCCCCCCCCAGCAATGTATCCACCCTATTTCCCCGGTCCAAAAAAACATCGGAAAGAGCAGTTGCTCTGCCTGAGTAAAAAGGCCAAATCCGTCATAAACTAGTCGTTGTTCTGTCCGATTTCCGCTAGGACCAAGCAAGCAGCAGCAAAAGCAAACAGTTGCTCCGCCCGTTTTACGGTGCCCAAACGAAACTTTCAGAAGCAGTCACTCTGCCCGAACCGCAGCAGCAGCAGCAAAGCAAAAAAAAAAAAAAAAGACTCTCTCTCCCGAGAAGGACAGAGCGAGCACACCACTATCTAAAAGGTGAGCCTTCAAGAGCGTTAATTTATAAAAAGCAATTTTCCATGGCCCAATGTCAAAATATAAGTCGTTGTGCTGCCTGGATTTATTTAAAAAATAGCATTAAAAAGAGCCATTATTATGGCCAAATATTTTTAAATGTATTTGTAATTATTGGAAGGAAGCGACTGCATGTCCGTAAATAATGTAGACATGGATGTATTTGTTTTCTTTTCTCTCTTTTAATGCTTTATTTATTTGCTAGAAAAATATAACAAAAAGCATACTTTAGCCAAAAACTACTTTTGTGACCGAAAGGGCGAGTTGGGTGCCTAACACCTTCCCAACTCGTAACTTAGCCTCTGAACGTGTTTTTGCAATCTCTGATTTTATTTTTTGGTTTTTTCTTAATTTTCTCCTTAAAATAAAGATGGCGACTCTGTCAAAACATTTTGGATCACAGTGGGGCATTGATCGATGTATTTTATACGTCGATTTACTATGCTTCTATGACTTAAATTGAGCTAATCCACGAGGCTTTTGGCTACTGATATGTGTTTTTCAGTGATTTTATGAGTTTCAGGTTTTAGGTGAAAGTATGCAAATAATACGACTTTTAGGTAAAAAAATCCGAGAAGGGGTCAGAGTGTAAAAGTAAAGAAGAAAAGAAGATGGCCAAGCTGGGAACCTTGCGGTCAAAAGGTGCAATAGACCTTGCCTCTGCAAGGTGGGCAGAAACTGAAGAAATTAACCCCGGAGAAATCAAGGACCTTGCGGACGCAAGGTGCCTCATACCTTGCGACCGCAAGGTAGTCAGAATGCCCATATTTGCGTTTTCACAAGAGATATAATTGCCCTACAACTCCTTGGTATAAATAGAGGTCGGTAGCCAGAGCATAGGACGGCTGGAAACAGTTAGAAAGTAGTTTTCTATATCTTTAGAATATATTTTAGGTTGTATAACATAATTAGTCATTGTAATTACAAGTATTGAAGATCAGATCATGAATCCTATCATCTCCATGTGTTGTTCATCTTCAAGGATGAACTAAATCTTCATTAATCTAGGAGGTGGGAGGTAACTTGTACTGATTCTATTCCTTAATTTATATTTATGTCATTCAATTCTTTTTGATTGTGGTGTTTATCAATCCCTATATTATTTCACTTTGAACAAATGAATGTAATCGTGAATAATAAAGCCCTAGAGGTGCGGATAACTGCATCACAATAAATTGGACCTATCAATGCACGAGAGTGATAAGTTAGGGTCAGGTTCCATATATAACCTAAGTGACAGTTAGATCATATGTTCTTGTGCATAGGATATAGAATGGATGAATTATTTGGAGATGGAGACTGAACGGTAATTCAACAGGCTATATCTATATTTTGTGAATGAACCCAAGAGATTGAATGGTAATTTATTAAAATTAAGCATAGAGGAGATACAAATGAAACCCTAATCCTAGATTTCCATCCGCCATATGATCTTCATAACATGTAATTGCTGCTAATTAGTTAAACCTGAATAATAATAATTATTAGTTTAGAATAGAATAAATATAAAACCCCCTTAGATTAATAGTTTGCTATCAGTAAATCGTACTATCTGTGATCTTCTTGTCTCTGTGGTTCGACCCTTGCTTCCCAAAACTATTCTCCAATAGTCTTGTCCACTTGCAAGGAAAATAATTAAAATAAGACATCGATCAACTTTTTGACGCCGTTGCCAGGGACAAGCTAGTTTACATAGTTAGTTTATTGGTAGCGTAATTTTAATTTAATTTCAGTCGTTAGTTTTTATATAAAAATAAAAATACAAAAAGATTTTATTTGCTTTAATAGTTAGTTGTTTTTTTATTGCTTTATTTGTTTTATGCACGGTCGTAGATCTTTGAATCCCCCACTGGTAGAATTAAATCAAGATATACATAATATTAAAAAGAATCAAGAAGATCTTGAAAATCTGGCAACCCAGCCTGATAATCAAGAACAATGGAATCAAGAGGATCCTCTGGTTGATCCTCCAATGGATAATATTAATCAAAATCCTGAAAATCCGGTTTATCCGGTTAATGCGAATCAAAGAGAAGAAGTGTCTGCTAGAAGGAATATGGAAGTAGTCGTAAATCAAAGAACTATTAACGATTTCAGTAGACCTTCACTAAATGTACTAACATCATGTCTAGTCTTATAAGAAGCAGTAAGGAACTTTGAATTAAAAGGTCATTATTTTAATGCTATACCTTCTTTCCATGGAATGTTAAACGAAGATCCTGTAAGTTTCCTTAGAGACTATGAATATATGATGAGTACTTTTCCTTTAGGAGGGTTGACCGAAGATCAAGTAAAAATGAAATACTTTCCAAATGCATTGAAAGAGTTGGCAAAGCGATGGTTTATGAATCTAACACCTAGTAGTGTTTATACTTGGGCTCAACTTTATGATTTGTTTATGAGTAAATACTATAAGCATGCATCTCTTACCGAATATACAAAACAAATCATGTCATTCCAAAATGAACCAGGTGAAACATTCCATGAGTCTTGGGATAGATTTAAAAATATGCTTATTATGTGTCCTCATCATAATCTGGCTCAACATGTGTTAGTACTTCAATTTTATCATAGTCTTTCGCTAGGTTTACAAACTATGGTTGATAGTGCAGCTGGTGGTTCTATCAATAGAATGACATCAGATGCACTAGAGGAATTATTTGAGATATGATGTATAAATTCTCAATAGAAAAGTGCAAGAGGTAAAAATAGAAGTTTATATCAAGTTCAAGAAAAATCAGATACACAAGCTCAATTTGAAAATTGGCCAATTCAAGAAGCATGTGCTTTATGTGGAATATATTCTCATGCTACTAATTTTTGTCCATCAAGTGCAATGTATGCTGAACAGGCTAATGCCATGAACGTATACCCTAAAAGGCCTAGGAATGATCCCTACTCAAACACATATAATCATGGTTGGAAGAATCATCCTAATTTTTCTTGGGGAGGAAATAAACCTTTACAACCTCAGCAATTTCAGCCTCAACTACCACAACCTCAACAATTTCCAAATCAAGGTCAATTGAGAATTGAAGAAGTTCCAAAACCTGATGGAACAAGCAAAGGTCAAGTTGTCCTGATAAAATATTTACTTGAAGAAGTAGAAAATTTAAAGAAGCACATTGCAAATTTTGATACCGAGAAAAGAGAAGAAGGGAAGTTCCCTAGCCAAACCGAGCAAGCAAAATCCATCACTACTCTGCGAAGCGGTAGAGTAATAGGAGAAGAGGTAAGTGATCCTGTTCAATCTTCTAATGTGTCTGATGAAGTAGATAATTCTAAAAAAGATGTTGAAAAAGATAATAATGAAGATAATCAAACATCTAATCAAGAAGTAGAAGTAGAAGTTCCAAATAAAGAAAATCAAGTAGAAGTAGAAAAAGAGATAGAACAAGAAGAAGAGGAACCTTATGTGGCTCCACTACCATATGTTCCTCCAATTATGTTTCCAAGAAGACTTATGAAAAACCGAATGGACAAACAATTTTCGGAAATTTATAATATGTTATCCAAAGTGAATGTTAACCTTCCTTTGCTTAACGTTATTAAAAATATTCCAGCCTATGCTAAGTTTTTCAAAGATCTTCACTCTAAGAAACACAAATTTGAAAACAATGAAAAAATTATTGTTTCTGAAAATGTAAGTGTTGTTTTACAACCCGAACTTCCCCCTAAGTTGAAAGATCCTTGTAGCTTTAATATCCAAGTCTCTTTGGGAAGCTCTAAAAAGATGAAAGTCATGCAAGATCTAGGAGCAAGTATTAACTTCATGCCTTTTGCGGTCTACAAACAATTAGGGTTAGGAGAACTAAAGCCCACTAATATGTCCTTACAATTAGCTAATCGTTCAGTTAAACATCCCTTGGGTATAGTGGAAGACATCCTAGTTCAGGTTGATAAACTAATTATTCCAGTCGATTTTGTGATCTTAGAGATGGAAAGGAAAATTTGCACAAATAATGAAAATCCTATCTTGTTAGGCAGATCTTTTATGGCCACTGTCAATACAATGATAAATGTGAAGAATGGTAAACTTTCAATGTCAGTCCTAGGTGAAACTGTCGAAATCTCTGTTTTTGATGCTATGAATAGACCTAGTGACATGAATGCATGCTTCTCCATAGACGAAATCGAAAAATTAAGTACTCAAACTTTTGAAGAAAGTTGTGAAGATGACGACTATGAGAAAGATGTATTTATAGTTTATGATGATAGACTTATACCTCTCATAAAAATTGACATTGAAGAGATAGAAAGAGAAATAGAAGAAGAAGAAAGACAAGAAAGAGAATAATTAGAATCTCTTAAAAATAAGAATAAAAATAATATGGAAAAAGAATCAGAATCAGAAATTAATTATGATATAATAGAAAAAGTAGAGGAAGAAATTAATGAAGAAGAAGAAGTAGAAATTTTAAAATCACTTTTTGAAGAAATTGAAGTAGAGGATGAAAAAGTAGAAAATAAAGAAGATGTTAAAGAAGGAAATAATAAGGAGATTAAAGAAGATGAAATAATTAAACCAGAAAATTCTGAATTTATTCCATCTGTTAAATCTCCTCCCGTAGAAGAATTAAATCCATTACCTCCCCACTTAAAATATGCATTTTTAGGGGAAGGTAAAACTTTACATGTTATAATAGCAGCAGATTTAACCGAAGAACAAGAAGCTAGTTTATTAAAAGTTTTATGGACACATAGAGAAGCCCTAGGATGGTCCCTAGCTGATTTAAAAGGTATTAGTCCGTCTATGTGTATGCATAAAATACATTTAGATGAAGGTAGTAAGCCTTCGAAAGAAATACAAAGAAGACTTAACCCTCACATGGAAGAAGCCATAAGAAAAGAAGTCCTTAAGCTTCTAGATGCAGGTATAATTTACCCGATTTCTGACAGTAAATGGGTTAGTCCAGTTCAGTTAGTTCCTAAGAAATCGGGAATTATAGTAGTTAAAAATGAAAAAGATGAATTAGCCCCTACAAGAACTATCACTGGCTATAGAATGTCCATTGATTTGAGAAAACTAAATGCGACAACTAGGAAAGATCACTTTCCCTTGCCATTTATTGACCAAATCCTTGAAAGACTAGCCGGTCATGAATATTATTTTATTCTTGATGGTTTTTCTGGTTACAACCAAATACATGTAGCACCCGAAGACCAAGAGAAAACAACCTTTACATGTCCTTTTGGTACTTTTGCTTTTAGGAGAATGCCCTTTGGACTATGTAATGCACCAGCCACCTTTCAAAGATGCATGATATCTATATTCTCAGATTTAGTAGAAAGATGTGTTGAAGTTTTCATAGATGATTTTTCAGTTTTTGGAAACTCTTTTGAATATTGCCTTGAAAATCTTACATCAGTCTTAAAAAGATGCTATGAAACAAATTTAACTTTAAGTTGAGAGAAAAGTCATTGCATGGTCAAACATGGAATTGTCTTAGGGCATGTTGTGTCTAATAAATGTATTGAAGTTGATAAGGCAAAAATATAAGTTATTTCACAATTACCTCCTCCAACTTCTGTTAAAGGTGTTAGAAGTTTTCTAGGACATGCTGGCTTCTATAGAAGATTTATAAAAGGCTTTTCCAAAATCTGTAAACCTCTATGTAACTTGTTAGCAAAAGATTCATAATTTGTTTTTGATCAAGAATGCTTAAATGCATTTAATTTATTAAAAGAAAGATTAACATCTGCCCCTATTTTATCCGGCCCCGATTGTATCTCCCTTTCGAAATCATGTGTGATGCATCAGATTTTGCAATCGTAGCCGTGTTAGGACAAAGGGTAGATAGAAAGCCACATGTAATACATTATGCTAGTAGAACATTAAATGATGCACAACTTAATTACACAACAACCGAAAAAGAATTTTTAGCAGTTGTGTATGCATTGGAAAAATTTAGTCCATATCTGTTAGGATCTAAAGCAATAATATTTTCTGATCATTCTGCCGTGAACTATTTATTGATCAAGAAAGATGCTAAGCCTAGACTACTATGGTGGATGCTATTATTACAAGAATTTGATATTACAATCAAGGATAAAAAGGGAACCGAAAATGTCGTAGCCGACCACTTGTCTAGATTAGAATTTTCACCCTTACTTGAACGTCAATTTCTTGACAACACAATTCTTGTAAATGAAGATTTTCCTGATGAACAAGTTTTAGCAATCAAAGATTCAGACCCTTGGTATGCTGATTTTGTCAATTATTGTGTGTCTAATATTATCAACCGTGATTTTGATCACTATCAAAAGAAGAAATTTTTTACTGAAGCAAAAAAGTATTTTTGAGAAGAACCTCATTTATATAAAATGTGTTCAGACTCTTTAATCAGGCGATGTGTTCCAGAAAAAGACCAACAAAGTATTATGGAATTCTGTCATGAATACTCTTGTGGTGGTCATTTTAGTGGAAATAAAACTGCTAGAAAAATTTTACAATCTGGTTTATATTGGCCGACTATTTTTAGAGATCGTGACTTATTTTATAGAACTTTTGATAAATGTCAGAGAACTGGTGGAATAGGAAAAAGAAATGAAATGCCCTTGCACACTAATATGGTTGTTGAAATCTTTGATGTTTGGGGCATTGATTTTATGGGTCATTTCCCTGTCTCTAATAATTGTGAATATATTTTGGTAGCTGTTGATTATGTATCCAAATGGATAGAAGCCATAGGTACTAAAACTAATGATGGTAAAACTGTGGTTAAATTCGTTGAAGATCTTTTTGCCAGATATGGAGTACCGAAGGCGATAATTAGTGATCAAGGAACGCATTTTACTAATAAATTATTAAATAATGTCTTTAGAAAACATGGTGTGACTCACAAGTTAGCTACACTCTATCATCCTCAGACATCTGGCCAAGTAGAAGTGAGTAATAGAAAAATTAAAGCAGTATTAGAAAAGACCGTTAGGCCCAATCGTAATGATTGGGAAGCTAAACTTAAGGATGCTTTATGGGCATACCGGACTGCTTATAAGACCCCGATAGGAATGAGTCCATACCGAATGGTGTATGGCAAAGCATGCCATTTACCAGTAAAAATTGAACATAAAGCCTATTGGGCTGTCAAAGACTTAAATTTAGATTTAACATTGGCCGGTGAGGAAAGATTGTTTCAATTAAATGAATTAGAAGAACATAGGCTAAATTCATATGAAAATGCTAAAACATATAAAGAAAAGACCAAGAAATATCATGACATGGGATTAGACAATAAAATGTTTCGACCAGGATTGAAAGTTTTACTTTTTAATTCTAGACTTAGGTTATTCCCTGGAAAATTAAAATCTAAGTGGTCTGGTCCTTTCATAATTGTTCGAATTTATCCTCATGGATATAGACATAAGAAATCCAAGAACCAATAAAATGTTTAAAGTCAATGGTCACCGACTCAAGCCATATCTTGAACCGATGTCAGTCGAGTGAACAAACGAATTAATTCGTCTCGCTAATAATGCACCACCTGATGATTCGGTTTGCAGATGGGTCGAGCCAAAGACGTTAAACAAAGGCGCTAAGTGGGAGGTAACCTGTAAAACCCTAAAATGTTGCTTGATTGTGTTATGCATGGATTCATACATTGATAATCATCATAAACATGTTCATTTAGCTCCCGTATATGTTTAGAGTCAATAGCATGATCGTTGACGTCGTTTGAGATGCATGTATGCATTTTTCTTTCGCGAGATGCTTTGAATCTCGGGTTTAAGATTTATGTTGTAACTTCATGGATAATTGTTAGAGGGCATTTAAAACATCATTTACATGCCTTGGATGTTGGTTAGATGCTAGTTGCATCGTCGGTTTGGTTGCTAGTTTGATTTTAGCGAAAACCCTTTTCAGTTTGACTTTTCCGGTCGTCGTTCGGGAGAGTTCTGCCTGAGTTCTTGGCCATGTTTTGTTGGGTTTTGAGACTTGATTCCTTTGGTTATAGATTGGAGGACATTAAGGTTGAATTGTAGACCATTTTTGGTTTGGAAGGACTCGAGAATGCACGCGGGAGAGTCCGGGACCGAGCAAGGAAAGCAGAAAACCTAGAATGCTGAAATACTAAGTGATGCGGTCGCATCACCTAGACTCCAAGCGACCGCAAGGTCTGATTTCCAGAAAGTCGGGATTTTGCCTCTTTTTCTATTCTGTCCGAATTGTTGACCAATTAAACCTAATCTAAACCCATCCTAACCCTACTTATTTATCCTAATACTAATCCTAAACACCTATTAGAGTATTAGGGGCTAATTAGTGGTTTAATTAGAGGATTTAATCCCCATATAAAACCCCAAAACAGCCGCATTCCTTCATTCTAGTCGGCCAAGGCAGTTTGCGATTCTTTCCCCCTTTTCGTTTCTGTGAGCACTCAACAAAGAGCTTGAGAGAGAGAGCTTGAGAAGGAGATTCGTGGGTCTTGAAGGGATGATCTTGGAGGCCATTAATGGAGTCTTCTTCTTCCCCATTCCACCTTCAAGATTGAAGAAAGAGTTGAGGAGAAACTCCATTGTTAGGGCACGAAAATTCTGGTTTTAGGGCTGAGCTTTTGGTAAGTTTCTACCTTTCTTCTCCTTCTTTTTAGGCTCCATTGACCCTAGGGAATCAACCATGTGTGCTATTTGAGGTCAATGGAAGCCATGGTTAGGGTTTATAGAAAATGTATGAACCCTAGGATTTCAAATTCATGTTAGAACTTGATTGGCCTATGTGAGACCATGATTATGTGAAATTCATGTTCTAAATTGCCTATTGAACTTGATTATGTTGTGTATTCATGTAGATTGATGTTAGTTTGGTTGAGATGCTTGGAGGGTGTCTTGCCCTAATTTTGTTCTAGCTTGCAATCTATTGATGTTAGCTTGATTGATATGTTTTATATGCTCAATAGAGTCTATTCAACCATGTTGTAAATTTTAAATCATGATTTGAAGGTTATGGTTGGTATGATGACTTGGATGAAATTATGCACAAGATGGCTAAATTATTCTAAGTTGCATTGTTAATTAGTTTGTTGGGTTTATATGAGTATATTGAACATTGGGAATTGTGGTTTTGGGCGATAGTTATGAACATAGGGGGTTGATGAAGCCTAAGCTTCTAATCCTTGAATTTTCGGAAAACTTAGATTGAACTCAACGGAGTTAACCTTTGGGTTAGTATGAATCCTAGGAACTATAATTTTAAGTCCTACGGAATTTTGGGTAGAATTCATGGAGGTTGAGCCTCCAAGAAGTTTTGAAGTGTGTGAAGCACACTTGATTATGAGAGCTTATATGATTCTCGGTTATGATGTTTATGCTAGTTGTGGATGAATTGCATGACTAGTTTGATAGTAGAGTGTTTACCTACTTGTTTTGAGCATATGAGTATATATTACTTGTGCTTGGGTTTTAAGTCCAGCTGGCGTCGGTCTGTTGAGTCTTTGGTGGGACGATACATCGTCTTCACGAATTATGGGATTCGTGATCGCGATGTATCGCCGTGCCGGGTTTGCACACACCCCTCCATCGATGGCCACGGTGGGGAAGTAGTTTATCTTAGTTGTAGTAATACACATGACTTTGATAACTATGGAACTCGAGCGGAGACTGTCTCGGGGACGTCGATATCTACGAGAGGGATATCGAGGGCACATAAGGGTTTTGCACGTGTTTTTGCAGGAGCGACACGCGCGGAGGAATTTCGGTAATGGTATCATATCCCTTATATATATGAATTGTCTCACAAGTGCTTAAGTAAATAACGTGCTTGGTGAATTTGGATATGATATGATGTTTGTGTTGGTTTCTTACATGTTATACTTAATAGATAACATATTGATTTAAGTTGTTAAGCATATATGCTACCACATGAATATTATGGGAATGTTGTTTTATGCCAAAGGTATAATTATTGTTGTTTAGGACTAAAATGCCTTGACATGGTTTTATGATGAGATGTTATACTTTAACGATAACATATTTATTTAATGTCGAGCATGGATGCCATGACATGATTTTATATACGGTTATTTCATGACGATAGCATGATATATGTTATGATTGAGCATTATGCCATGATAGGAAGTTATGGTTAGTAACTTACTAAGTCATTGTGACTTACTTTTATTTGTTGGTTGTGTTTCCCTAGATCCGAGTCGCACGAGCGGATCCAAGTAAATCCAGAAGGTTACGTTGGCAAGGGATTCTTTTGGCAAGGTTGCTACATAGTTGTTCATTTTGTTTTTGGTGAGGTCGTGGGATGATGAAGTTATGTAAACTTCATGATTTGGGTAGCAAACCTTAATATGATTGTAATGTTGTACTTATGATGTTAGCTTATTCTTTTGGTAGCCAACCGGTGGTGGTTGTGCTTGATGTATATTTATGGCTTTATCTCCATATGCTTACTTGTGTTAGTACTTTTAATTGTTAGTACTTAAGTTGTTGGAAGCCGACAAGTGTTAGTCGCGCTTGGTTTATTGGTGAAAAATGTTTAGCATGCTATATTGCTAGTTAATAATATGTTTGTTCTCCGGCATGTATTAGCCGTCGAGTTGTTAGACTAGAGTCTTAGACTTAGTTTAATGTTGGGTTCCGGCCGTAGTTTCGCCGATGACTTGGTTTATTTTATGCTTATTATTGAATTGCATAACAGGGAGTTTGTCCTACGTGCCCAATGTTGCGGCACGCGAGTCGAATTTTTGGACCGAGAGATTAATCATCTCTTTGGTTGTTTTAGTTTGAGCTTGTTAGCTCGGGCGCCACTGTTTTATTTCATTTGCTTCCGCATGTGTTTTAAGTTGTCGGTGTATCGCCGTTATGGCCCTACCCATTATTTGCTACTTGTTTGTTGTTATTTGTTTTCTTGGCGGCACGACCTTGGGATCTCGTTTTGGGATCCGGGTCGGGTCGTCACATAACCTACTATGATGAATTTTTATTGCTTTCGTAGTTAATTTAAATATGATATTTTCCGTTAAATTTAATTTTGGACATTTAATTTTGAAATTAAAAATAACAAAATCCAAGTTTGGGGGAGAAAAGCATCTTAATGTTGTATTTAAATTTTGCTAATATAGTTAGTTTAGAGTTTTTGTAGAATTTTAATAACGCAGGAAAGCGACGAAACGCAACGGAACCTGACAGATGGACATAACTGTTAAACTGCTGAAAAAGATGAAAAGGAAACAAAGGAGGAAAAATCTGTGTTAGGGAAAAATAGGCATGACCTATTTTGGTCTTGTTTTCACCTTGCTTGGTCATAATGTTTTTGTGGATCTTTGGTAACAAAATCTTTAGTTGCATTTTTGGAAACATAATATTCCTAAAGATTTTTGGTTTCTTGATCCTAAAGTCTAGGAGTCATTTTTGGTAACAAAATATTTAACTAGATTTTGGTTTTCTTGGACCTAAATCTTAGGAGTTGTTTTTGGTAACTAAATCTTAGCATAAATCCTAGTCAAACAGAGATTCTTGACCACTTTCATATTTGGTAATAAAATCTCACAAGATTGGTAAGTTGTTGATTTTTTCCTTAATAACTAATCTTTTTCCTTGTAGTAGATGAACTGTTTTGCGTGTGTGTAGGAGATCACACAACTATAAATAAAGGAGCAAGGATTCGTGCTTTGGGCAGAGCTTCAGAGAGAGAATAAAAGCCATACATCTGTGAGCAGAAGCAAGGAGTTTCAGAAGCTGTTTTCTAGTCCCGAATCCGCTCGCCAATGTTATAACATTGGCAGTCACATTGAAAATTCTGGAAAACTGTTTGTGCTTCCTATTTCAGTTTAGGAAGCTATTTTTATTTCTTCCCACGTTTTGTCTACACTGTTTTATGTGGGGTTTTTGTTCTCCAAGACTTGTTGTCATGTGAGAATATTTTTGGTGTGTGATTTCACAATCTTTTGGTAAAACAATTAATCTTTTCAGTGAAATCTTTTTGGCCGTGAGGCTAGATCTACAAGTATTTATCTTGTAGATTGTTTTTTGGTATACCTTGAGTTCTGTTTTTTGTTTAGTGTTATACTTCCGCTGCTACTGTTCTTTGTTGTCTATTGTGATTTCCATTGTAGCAACAATCACAGCTATTTTGTTCTTTCAATTGGTATCAGAGCCTCCTCTTGACGTCACTAAGAGTAGATTCTGGTTGTAGCCGTGATGGATTCTCAATATGAGAATGTTGTTTGTCCTCCTATTTTGACTAATGCAAATTATTCTATTTGGAAAGTTAAGATGCGTATCTTCATCAAATCAATTGATGAGAGAGCGTGGCTTGCTGTTCTAAATGGTTGGACTCCTCCCAAAACTACTGATGATGATGGTGATGTAAAGATCACCAAAGAAGCCGATTGGTCTAATAATGATAGAAACATTGCCTCTTTAAATTCTAAAGCCTTGTCTGCTATATACAAAGCTCTTGATGCTAACACCTTTAGGGTTATAGCCAACTATGAGTCCGCTAAAGATGTATGGGAGGCCCTTCAAACCTTGTGTGAAGGACCTTCCAGTGTCTGTGCTTCTAAATTAAGATTGCTTACCACTCAATTTGAAAACACAAGGATGAATGAAGATGAAGATATTATGTCTTAATATGCTATATTACTTGATATATCTAACTTTGCTCTTGCTTTGGGTGATCGTATCACTAATGATCGTCTTGTTAGCAAGATGATGCGAACTTTTCCCTGAAAGGTTTAATGTGAAAATTTGTGCTATTGAGGAAGCTCATGACATTGACAAAATTGGTTTTGAAAGACTAGCTGGTATTCTTCAAAATTTTGAGTTAAACCTCAATGAGCAAATTAAGAACAAAGGCAAAGGTGCATCATCTTCTACTCCTTCTGATAATAGTATTGCTTTTCCTTCTGTTGTTGATATCTCTTCTGAATTTCTTGAATTGCATAAGGGGATTGAGGAATCTGATTTTGGTGAAGAGTCAATGGATTTTTTAACAACAAAGTTTAAAAATATTTTGAAAGCAAAGGGGCAAAACAAATCTCCATCTTCTATCTCCAAAACAGTTTTCAAAACTGAGCCTAGCAAATTTCTTCCCAAAGAAAGTTCTTTTCAAACCCCTGAAAATTCTTTTACCAATCCTTTTGCTAAGCAACCTATATCTAGAAGTAAAAATGTTGATTCTATTCAATGTAGGGCTTGTCAAGGTTTTGGTCATTATGCTAACCAATGTGCAAATACACTAAGAAAAAAGGGTTTGAATTTTTCAGCAAGTCTGAGTGATAGTGATGGAGAAGATCCAGGTGATCTTATCACACTCACTGCTGTCTATGATTCTGAAACTGAAAGTGCAGGTTCTGTGTTCAATGTGACTGCCAATGTAGCTACATTGGAAGTCACATCAGAAGAAGCTATGAACAGAAACAGGGATAATCTCTACTGTTTTAACTCCATAGTCCCAGAAGATGGTGGTGATTTAGAGTCTGATTTGCTGGAAGGGTACAAGGAATTATATAAGGATTGGGAGAAGCGTGCTCACCAAGTTATATTGCTTGGTAAGGCAAACGAACTGCTGAAGAAAGCCAATGAAGAACAGAAAGATTGCATTATAAGGCTGGAAGGTTTGTTGAGTAAAAAGGATGTTGAGATCGAAGGTTTAAAAGAGCAGCTCATTCAAGCCAATGAAACCATGGCTAAATGGAACTCAAGCGAACAAAAAATGGATGAGATGCTCAATTCAGGTAAGTCTTGTAAATCAGGTATTGGTTTTGTACCAAAGATGTTTGTGAGAGAGGGTGAAGGTACTTCTGAACCTAAACAGCCCACGCAAAATTTTCAAAATCCAAATTTCTTTAAAAAACCGAAATCAAAAAAGAAAAATTATGTGTGTTATTTTTGCCATAAGCCTGGTCATATTCAACCATTTTGTTTTCTGAAAAAGGCTATTTATGAGGAAGAAGTAAGGCATGCTTTCTTCGTTAAAATTCAGATGCATCATCGAATGCAACAACCAATGCAGCAGCATTGACATTCGAAGCTACATCAGAACTCACATTCACAAAAACAACAACCAAAAAGCTTTAAAAAGACGTGGGTTCCCAAAGGCAGTGACAAGAAGGGTAAAACCAAATAGTGTGAGCCTTTTGACATATGCCCTGGTGCTAAGTGGCCCTATGATGAATCTCCTAACTTTGGAGATAATGAATCTCCTGCACAATCTTCAGAACCTGCATCTGAAACCATTGAACTTACACCTGATCAGACATAACCTGAATATCCTGAAAGTTCAGCCGATGTGATTCAAAATGTGACACCCAATGTGATACCGAATGTAGATACATCGGTAGTCACATTGGACAGAAACTTGGCAGATTCAGAAACAGGTCCTGAACATTCAGTAATTCAGTCCAATTTGACTGATTGTAGCCATGACATTCCCAGCCGCATACAGAAAAACCATCCAATTTCTCAAGTCATAGGTAATAATCATGATGGCATATACACAAGGAGAAGAGGTAAGGTTGATTCTCACAAATTTGCATGCTTATCAAAATATTTTTGAGAGAAGCCTTAAAACTTTTATGGATGCTCCAAATGATCAAAGATTATGGGCTACACATTGATGTGTTAACCTTGTTTTTTGATACCACCCATGCAATTTGTTTAGCACAAAAATCTAGTTCATCATTCTCGAACAAAACACATTGACATAAGACACCACTTTATTAGAGACTTGGTTGAATATGAAAATTGTTAGCATTGAACATGTTGAGACAAAAAATCGATTTGCTGATATATTTACTAAGAGTCTTAATTTTGAAGAGATTTTCCAATCTAAGGAAATCTTTTGGTATGTGTGTCATATAATTTTACACTTAGTTAATTATAAGAAAAGAAAAAAAATAGGCATGCTTGCATTTTGATTTTAGTGGGCACTCTAGATCATTGACTCACATATTTGTGCCTCTTGTGGTTGCTCGGGAATTGCATTCAATATCTGTTGTGATTTTCTTGTTCTGATTCTCCTCACCATCTCCCTAAAAGGTGTATTGAAATTGAAAAATCTTTAGACCACAAAGGAAAGAGTTACCTTTTGAAATTTTTGGAATGCTACAATTTGTCAAAGTACTATAGAACTTAGGTTCTCATGGATTAATCTTGAGAAAATTGACTCCCCTTAATTGAAAAAGTGTGAAAGCTACCTAACGGAAAAGAGCTACTTATGAACAAGGCTTGTGGCAATTCTCTTTTGGGACTATGGATCCTTGGATTTCATGGGTTGATCAAAAGTAAAGTGGCTTCCCTTGGTAAATAGTGTGAAAGGTTCCTAGTGACATGTTTTTATAGCTTGAAATAAAGTAGAGCTATATTCCTAGGGAAATAAAGTACCTATGGATTTTTGTTGTGAAAATTTTATGATCATGGGAGAGAAATTTGGTTGAGATAACAAAAAAATGCAAAATTGAAAATAAAATCACAATTTTGGCGAATGCATCTCCCAATGCAGCTACATTAGGAACTACATCATTTGATCTAGTCTTTATCACTTGTATGTGATTGCATTTTTTTTATTCTTTTGCCTAGCTTTTAGTAATCATGTTTTTAGGCATAAAATTTTAGGACATGCATTGTTGGTAATGATATCAGCTTGGTGAAATTTTGTCCTAAAATAAACTGTGCAAATCAGTTTCCAAAAATCTCCATGTTGAAAAATATTTAGTGGATGTCTAATTTTTGTGGGGAACTAAGAGGTATTGAATTTGGATATGATGTGCTTAGTTATTGCTAGAGGTTTGATCGAATCATGGTGAACACTTGATTGTGCTTTTCAAAATCTTTGATTTTTGAGAGTTCCTAAAAGATTGTTTCTCTCTCTTCCTTTTTCGGTCAAATAGGGGGAGAGAGATCAAGTGTTTTTGGTGATGATGCTATATTTGATTCCTTGTAGAGTAATCATGTTTGTTTTGTATGCATTTGATTGCATCATTGGTATATTTTGATTTGTGCTTAGTAAATGATTTTTGATTTTATACCTTGCACAAATTCAGGGGGAGATGAGATTTTCTAACCTAGGCAGGTTAGATGGTTTGATTGGTGTTGAATAAACACTTGTCTTTTGATTTGACCAGAAAGGCTCAACAAAGGGGGAGATTGTAAGGGCAAAATAGGCATGATCCTACGTTTTTGTGGATTTTTGGTAACAAAATCTTTAGTTGCATTTTTGGAAACATAATAATCTTAAAGATTTTTGGTTTCTTGATCCTAAAGTCTAGGAGTCATTTTTGGTAACAAAATATTTAATTAGATTTTGGTTTTCTTGGACCTAAATCTTAGGAGTTGTTTTTGGTAACTAAATCTTAGCATAAATCCTAGTCAAACCGAAATTCTTGACCACTTTCATATTTGGTAATAAAATCTCACAAGATTGGTAAGTGGTTGATTTTTCCTTAATAACTAATCTTTTTCCTTGTAGTAGATGGACTGTTTTGCGTGTGTGTAGGAGATCGCACAACTATAAATAAAGGAGCAAGGATTCGTGCTTTGGGCAGAGCTTCAGAGAGAGAATAAAAGCCATACATCTGTGAGCAGAAGCAAGGAGTTTCAGTTGTTTTCCATTCCGAATTTTGAAGTCAATGTTATAACATTGGCAGTCACATTGAAAATTCTGGAAAACTGTTTGTGCTTCCTATTTCAGTTTAGGAAGCTGTTTTTATTTCATCCCACGTTTTGTCTACACTGTTTTATGTGGGGTTTTTGTTCTCCAAGACTTGTTGTCTTGTGAGAATATTTTTGGTGTGTGATTTCACAATCTTTTTGTAAAACAATTAATATTTTTAGTGAAATCTTTTTGGCTGTGAGGCTAGATCTACAAGTATAAGCTTGTAGATTGTTTGGTAAACCTTTGTGTTTAATTTCGTTCCTTATTATTAAGTCTTCCGCTGTTTTTATTTTTTCTGGTCATTGTGACTTCCATTGTAGCTACATCGGCAGCTACATTGCAAAACTGCATTGGCTGCAGTTTTTGGAGAATCCTAGCTACTTGTGTTCTTTCAATCTGCCCACCTTGCGGACGCAAGGTGTTCAAGGCCTTGCGGCCGCAAGGTCCCCATAAATACGGTTATCGTGAATGGCAACATACAAATGTGGGAATCAGAACCGCTTTGACTGCCGACCTTGCGGACGCAAGGTAAAAGAGACCTTGCGACCGCAAGGTGTCTTTATAAAAGAATCAGCCGGGGCTTCACAGCAGATCACCTGGAATCTTCCCTCCTTCTTCAAGCAGGTAGCAAATCAGCTCCCCCTCTCCTTCAAAATTCCGGCAATCTTCAAGAAATTCTTCCAAATTCTGGCCTGATCCTCAAGGTGCTCACCTCTTCAACTTCCCTCCCACTTCCATTGCACCCATTTCAAGCCATTTGAAGAAAGGAGAAAGGACACCATTTTTTTCGACGGAAAAGCTTCATAACTCTGGCAACTCTCCACCTTAAAGCGGCAATATCAAGTAACTCTAACCCCTTTTTAATTTTTACGTACAAAATATATTTGCATGCTAGGGTGTTAGAAAATTTACGTAGAAATATAGTCTTTGCATGCTTTAGGTGTAATTTAATTTTTAAAATTTTAAATTAGAATAATATTTTAATTGTTACAATTTTTATTATTGTGCGCAAACAATGGCCCCAAAGCATAGTAATACGGGCCCCTCTTCTTCTCGCCCTGTTGAGGAGGAAGAACAAAATTATGACCACCGCCGCTTCATATCCTTTGAGGCCTCTGAGAGATACGCTACAAAGCTCTCCAAGTCCTTGATTCCCGAGAGGGGATTCAAGGCTGCTGAATTTGGCCTCCACAAAAAAATTTTAGCGCGTAGGTGGGGGATGTTGACTGAGTCTCCGGACAAGGCAATCGTGCCTATTGTTCGTAAGTTCTATGCCAATGGCCGCATTGGCATAGATGGGGGGGGGGGTTTAGAGACCGTTAATGTTGGGGGCATTAGTCTTAACTTTTCGTCCCAAAGCATTAACATGTATTACGGCACCTCCAACTTTGCGGAGGGTGCCGACGACTATAGCCCCCAATTTCACCCCCTATCCCTGTCGAGGTGGTCAATGTGACCATCTCTCATCCTGGTGTGGTGTGGACCGAAATCCGTAACCCACCATTCGGTCCACGCACCATGGAGGAGTCATTCCTTTTGGACAGGACCAGGCCCGTGTTCAAATTTATCTGCTCCCGCCTTTTGCCCACCAGTCACCAACACACGGTGACTTGGGCTAAGGTTGTCCTGATCTACACCATCAAGACTGGTGGGTCTGTTGATGTCGGCCACCTGATAAACGGCCAAATTAAGACCCTTATTAGAGGTACCACAAATGTGGGGTTCGCGTTCCCGCATTTGATTACTGGATTGTGTAAGGACGCGGGAGTGAGATGGCCTCGACACGCGGAGAGGCTAAGAGATGTGTCCGCCATCACTAGGCCAATTTTGTTTGAGCACCACCACCAGCTGCGAGAGAGGGTTCCTCACATTGAGGAACCTGAAGAGGAGGAGATGGATCCGTTGGAGGAAATCTCCAACAGGTTGGAGGAAGTTGTGCTCCAAACTGATATGGTGAGTTAGCATTTGGCACAAATGCGTGCCGACCAGACTGACTTATTTGGTTGGTTTAACACCGTGGGACAAAATGTCTTCGACTATTATGGGCTGCCACCTAGCACGATCCCTGAGTTTCGTCCTCGTTCGTTATTTCCTCCCGACTCACCATGAGTCGAGGCCCAAGTTTCACCCTCTTTCGTTAGGTGGGCCTGCTATTTCCTTTTGATATTTGTCCTTCACCATCAAGCCTCTCATATGTTCCTCAATTTTGAGGACAAAATAGAAATTAAGTTTGGGGGGGGGGATTCTAAGCCCAGAGTCTTAGCAGGTCCTAGCCTAAGGAGGAGTGGAGTTGGGCTACATTTTTAAGGTGAGGAAAATTCTAAGCTTTTTAATTTTTCTTGTTTTAGGAGATGTTGCCTTGACCAGAATACACTAATATTGGATGCTCGTGGATTCACTCCATGGGGACCCATCATCAATTGTGTCATCAACATCTCCAATTTTCTTTATAAATTTTTTTTTAAATTTTCATCCTCAAGTTTTGGTGTGGTAATACTAATCGATGAGGAGTTAATGCAATGAACCGCATAACTAGACCATAGATCCCTCTGGAATTTACTTGATTTTGCGAAACTTTTACTTTTCTCCAAATCCTTTATGCACCTACACCAGTCATAATTATGTATTAATTAGAATAGTTTTATAAAGTTTAGAGCACCTACTTCAATTCAATAAGATATGCACATGAATATGAAGCATAGCCATCTGAACATGATTATTGCATTAAATTGCAACTTAGGGTCAATTGCACGATAGTTAGATCCCTTGGATTCTTCTTACTAATATATCTCAAGCACACTTTCGAACCGTGTCTGCATGTTAGTCTCGATTGTCCCTACCATCTGTCTTAGCGAATACTTATGTGAAATCCAGTCATGCTAAATATTCAACCCCACAATTCCCATAGTTGATATGATATTTTGTGTGTCTTACTTGCTTTAAAAACTACATGAGCATTTGGCATTAAGAAATGACTTAGGCCATCTTTGGATCGTTAGAGTCTAAATATTCCCCGACCTTTACTAAAAATATCCCTAGTGTCCTCTTTTGAGCCTAATTAAAAAAAATGGAGTGTGCTAAGCACACATTAAACCCCCATTCGACATCGTTTCTATTACCCACATTAACTTAACCCTAAAAGCCGATACATATTTAGCCTATCCTTTGAGAGAGTAGGATGTGGGTGGGAAATTAATTTTACGGGACCCATTTTTCAGTCAGACAATTTTTCTGAAGACTTCTTCTTCCCGTCGTCATAAAAAAATAAAAATAAAAATAGACCGACGAAAAATGAAACGGAAGAAGAAGAGCGCAAGTAGATTCAAATGAAAGCATAGCTTTCAAAAGAAAATATGTTAGAAAAATATTGCTGAGAAAAATGATGATATGTTTTTAGATAGTTACATTGCCCAAAACAAGTTTAGGGGGGGGGGAAGGAAGAAAACTTAAAAGTAAAAGAAAATACCCCTCCACTTGTAGTCTTTGCAGGTCCTAGCCTAAATAGGGAAAACTTCCTTTTGCTTGGAAGTATGAGGGATAAAGGGTAGTCTTACTCTCTTACTTTGAATTCCAATCCCTTTCCATCAAATCCCCCAACACCCTGGCCTTACATTACAAGCCAATAAAGACCTAATGATCTTCTTGCCAATGCTTGTGCATGTTTTCTCTGCTAAGTGAGTCATATGGAACTGACCAAACACTTCATATTCATATTATTCGCCAAGAGCTCACTGTGTTAGCATAATCTTAGCTATAACAAGTAATTGGGATAGGAGAGCATTGTATGTCATACATAGAAGTGAATGGAATGGATGTATAAGTTTTTGAAATCCTCGGTGACCTCTCTCTCTGTAATAGACTGGGTTTGGATGGTAGATCTCATATTATATAATGCATTGGTTTTAATTAAACTCTGATTTTCATATGAATGTGGTGCTTAGCTTAATAACTCTGTTTTAGTTGAGATATTCTTTAAGACTGGTGATCACACACACACGGAGAAATTAAGAGTAGTAGCAGTTTTAAGTAAAGGTCAGTTGGTTTTATGTGACTAAGTCTGCACATGTGTGGTGAGCATCGAACTGAGACTGCTTTGTTATGCCATGCTATTATAACTTGTGGTTGAATCCAAAAATATTTTTGTTTTATTTTTAGTTTAATTCTTATATGCTTTTGTATTTATTAGTTTTTGTATTTATCTGCATAGTCGAGTCACTCGAAAGAGTCTCCTTGAGTTTGTGGGTTTCTAGAGGAGTGTAAATAGTGTCACCCTCCAAAAAGATTTTTGTTATTTTTGTTATTTTAAATGCTTTTGTATTTATAAGTATTGTTTACTCGTGGACGAGCAAAGTTTAAGTTTGGGGGTATTTGATCGATGTATTTTATACGTCAATTTACTATGCTTCTATGACTTAAATTGAGCTAATCCACGAGGCTTTTGGCAACTGATATGCGTTTTTCAGTGATTTTATGAGTTTCAGGGTTTTAGGTGAAAGTATGCAAATAATACGGCTTTTAGGTAAAAAAAATCTGAGAAGGGGTCAGAATGTAAAAGTAAAGAAAAAAATAAGATGGCCAAGCTGGGAACCTTGCGGTCGCAAGGTGCAGTAGACCTTGCCTCCGCAAGGTAGGTAGAAACTGAAGAAATTAACCCCGGAGAAATCAAGGACCTTGCGGATACAAGGTGCCTCATACCTTGAGACCGCAAGGTAGTCAGAATGCCCAGATTTGCATTTTCACAAGAGATATAATTGCCCTACAACACCTTGGTATAAATAGTGGTTGGTAGCCAGAGCATAGGACGGCTCGAAACAGTTA
The DNA here is from genome assembly GCA_013146195.2 of Codonopsis lanceolata. NCBI lineage: Eukaryota > Viridiplantae > Streptophyta > Magnoliopsida > Asterales > Campanulaceae > Codonopsis > Codonopsis lanceolata. The sequence goes on along the minus strand of CM028382.1, from coordinate 64,324,942 downwards.
GAAAGCAGTTTTCTATAGCTTTAGAATAGATTTTAGGTTGTATAACATAATTAGTCATTGTAATTACAGGTATTGAAGATCAAATCATGAATCCTATCATCTCCATGTGTTGTTCATCTTCAAGGATGAACTAAATCTTCATTAATCTAGGAGGTGGGAGATAACTTGTACCGATTCTATGCCTTAATTTATATTTATGTCATTCAATTCTTGTTGATTGTGGTGTTTATCAATCCCTATATTATTTCACTTTGAACAGATGAATATAATCGTGAATAATAAAGGCCTAGAGGTGCGGATAACTGCATGATCAAAGTGCATATGTCGTACACTGGCTCACCATCACAATAAATTGGACCTATCAATGCACGAGAGTGATAAGTTAGGGCCAGGTTCCATATATAACCTAAGTGACAGTTAGATCATATGTTCTTGTGTCTAGGATATAAAATGGATGAATTATTAGGAGATGGAGACTCAACGGTAATTCAACAAGCTATATTTATATTTTGTGAACGAACCCAAGAGATTGAATGGTAATTTATTAAAATCAAGCATAAAGGATGTGACGACCCGACCCGGACTCCAATGCGGAATCCCAAGGTCGTGCCGTCAAGACAAGCTAAAAGACGGACAAGCACCCGCTAAGCGTAGTGGTGCGAGTCAAGAGTTGAACCCACAAACTCTAAACAGGAATGTAAAGCCATAACGGCGAAACGGAACAACTAAAAACTAAAATATGCGGAAGCAAATCATAAGTGGGACCAAAGCCTATAATTATAAACTAAGGAATACAAGGCTGAGAGACGACTATCTCTCGACAAATCTACGACTCGCGTGACGCAACATTGCGCACGGACAACCAACCATCGGCAACCTAGGGCCGGCGAAGCAACAAGAACCCAACCTAATAAACAACAACTCTACGGCTATAACATGCCGGAGGAATAAATTAACTAAAAGAGTAAAGGATGAAATACTAACTACTAAACCAATGTCTCTCGACTAAAGTTGTCGGGGACAGAAATAACAATAACATAATACTAGAACAAGCAAGCTAAAACCTTGCTCGGAAAGACAACGGAATAACTTCTAATAAATACAACAGCTCGACTCGACAAGTCGGCTACCAAAATAAACGACAATAGAATACTATCAACTACCCAAGTAAAGTTTACATAACTTCACAACCGTATCTCACAAAATACAAAATACAACAATACTAATAACCCCAAGCTATCGCCCGGAAGACCACCTGTTATCGATCAAGCGCCCGAAGCTTCAACGCGTACTAATGAGCTTACTGCAAAAACTAAGGAAAACAAACACACGAAATGAGTCATAATGACCCAGTAAGTTACTAAATGCAATGTATGGCATAACATGGCGTGGCATGGCATAATGCACAAGCATATATAATCTCATGGCATCTTAATCGTGTACCAACAATAACTTGTACTAAGTCATCAAGTATCATAAACTTCATAAATCACATAGCACGTTATCTTTCATATAAGTGCTCATAGTAAGCCACATAAGGGATAGAGAAGGTACCCATATAGTTACGTTGTGTTGCTCTGCAATACACAATATTCTTGGTTCGTGCAACATCGATGCTCGTGAGTGCATCGACTTTCATCGAGAATCATTCGATTTAGCTAGCAAGCCAATGCGGCACTTAGCGTACGGCAAAGGGGCTACTTCCCCATTGCGGCCAACAACGGAGGGGTGTGTGAGGTCCCGTGTGCGGCGATCCATAGCGAATACGAATCTTACGATTCGTATAGGCGATGTATCGTCCTACCCTGACATAAAAACCAAATCCAAATAATGCCAGCTGGGCTTTTATGAAATGCACAAGTAGATAATTACTCTCATGCTCAAACAAGAACCAAGACCGATCATAGCGGACATATCAAATCAAGTAGGACATAAAGTTCTACACACCAATTTTAACAATGCACATATTGTACACACTTTAACAAAACCAACCAACCTATCTGATTAGTCCAAGGACCACCTATTGAGTATTCAACCCTCAAGTCACAACCCAATCTAACGTAGCATATAAGATCAAGAAATCACAACGTGAGGTCTACTATAGCCCTCTACTCGGGATTAAACCAAAGACTATTATTTAGTCTAAAAACAATCATAAATCCATACTTAGCATTTATCCTCACTTAAAGGTACACCGGATTCAACCATAGTCCCAACAGTCACATATGTTCGACTTCTTCAAAGTCAAACTCACGGGTATCAAACTAAGCCATAGCCATAACCTCGCAAGTGCTTTCATGTGCACACGACTCAATTCCCTAAAAGAGAACTCATTCAAATAATCATTTCTTAAAGAAATACGAGATCATAGGTTGATCTCTAATGCTCCGTGCCCTAACGAGCACGCCCTAAACAAATCTCCCGTCAACCTCTATAGCGTGGGTGTCACAAATGGGACACAAATCAAGATGCTCGGATACTCATAATCAAGACCAACCAAACCCGAACATCGTAGGGTTTTAACCTAATGCTCTCCAACATGATATTGAATCATAAAACAACTCCATTAAGTCTTAATTGTCACACAACGTTAAATGCCTAGTTCATAAATCCCCAAATCAACATATCATTCACATTTACAACAATTTTCTCACAAATCATTTGGGCTAGATTCCCTAGATTAAAATCCATAGAACTTAACAAGATCTCATACTCATTTTAGAAATCACATACTTTCAATTGAATGGTCATTTACATTTTGCCTAGTGAGATTACACCTCTAAATTCCCAATCTCATGCCTACTATCAAAATAGACCCAAATAAAATGTCAACATGAATTCTAGCAAGCTCACAACCCTTAGAAACACAAGATGAAGAGTATCAATATACTTCAATAACCATAGAATTCATCCTACACATGCTCTTAACAAGTTCACATGCTCAAATCACAAGTTAAAATCATACAAGGCAAGTATGTGTACTCATTGACCTCAAATAGCATAGAGTTTGTTTTCCTTAGGATCAATGAGTACAAAATCAAAAGAAGAAGAAGAAGAAGATGAAGAAGGTAACTTACAAGTTAAACACCAAAGGAAGAAATGAAGGAAACTATTCGGATGGAAATGCTCCCCTTGATGAGCTCTTCAACTTTAATGAAGGAACCTTGGGCAAATGAAGAATGGATGAGGGAGGATGGAGATGAAAGCTTCAAGAAGCCATGGGAGAGTCTTGGAGAAGATGAAATCCCGTTTTTGGGGAGTGAGGGTGAGATATGAGAGTCAAAAATCTGAAATGTGGCTCATATAGGTCTAAAATTTGAGTGGGACATGTGTCAACATGTTGTGGTCCCTTGAACTAGATATTTGTGGCTTAATTGGTCACCCAAAACACTCTTAATCCATCATTAAAACAAGTTAGGGTTATTAGGACTTAAGTGAGGAGGGTTAGGGAGGTTTAAGATAGGTTTAGATAGGGGTTTGGGTATAAAAATCGTCCAATTCCAAAACAGGGGAAAAATCCCGAAATTGAGAGTCTGGAGCTGAGGCGGGCGCCTCAGCCTTCCCCATGCGGCCGCCTCATGTACTGAGGCTTCTCTTCTGATTTCTGCACATTTGAAATTCCTTCCAGAAGTTGAGGCGGGCGCCTCGACTCCTCCCATGCGGCCGCCTGGGCCTCTGAACCTCCAAAACTAGTTCTAAACTTGTCCTAAATGGTCCCAAACTTTTGGGCAACCATTCTAAGGTCTAACCCTACTCAAAACAAGTCTAAAACACACCCGAACCACTCTCGAAACAACTCGGAGCGAAACCGGGAAGGGGTGCAACAACGCAACCGTAACGAACTCGAAATCGAACGAGCAACGAAAGGAGACTTTTAAGGCAAGTCTAAGGGCTAATGAAGAAGCTTAAATACTTCTTAGAAAGTTGAATAACAACTAGGGAAATAAGAATCCCAAAGGAGAGGCGATTACGCGACTCGATTCCCGAACTACGCGATAGAGACGAACGCTATCTCCAAAGCTTCCAAAATCATCGGTAGGCTTAAGGAACACCTCCAACTTGAAGTCTAACACATCTAAACATGTTAATAAACCATCTTAAAGAGGTCTAGGACCCAAACCGAGGTCACGAACACAAAACGCAAGTAAACCCTCAATCGCGTCGCATTCCGACTATCGTCGAGTCACGACTTGTGACTTTAGCAAGTCAACAACTATAAGGAGTCTCTTAATAATGTTTTGGTCTTAATATGGTCTCTCAAACATATCTAGACCCTCTCGCAAACCAAACATACAGTCGACAAAGGAAGGAGTGCAAGTATAGCACGCAAACCGAGATAACGAAGGAGCGAGGTGTTACAAAGGAGATACAAATGAAACCCTAATCCTAGGTTTCCATCCGCCATAAGATCTTCATAACCTGTAATTGCTGCTAATTAGTTAAACCTGAATAATTGTGAGAACCCAAACCTCTTTACATGAACAACATCATTATAACATGTTTATTATGCGTCTTGACATGTTAGAGACTTCCTTTCATGCGTATCATGTTTGCATTAAGTTGGCTAAGATCATAGTAGAGTGTTGGTCTTCCATTCGTTGCATGCCTTGTTGTTGATGTTTCGAGTGTTTATCTTAACATGTTAGCACCTAAATAAGTCTCATTGGAGTCTTAGAACCTTTCATATAAGATTTACAATGTTCATCTTAGTTTTTGTATGCTTGGTTGGAAGTTTAGAAGCTTCGTTGCTTCGTTTGTGTTTTGAGGTTGTACATCATTGCTTTTATTGCCTTCTTGTCGCCTCGAGAGATGTTCGTGTGAGTTCTTGGCCTTGAATGTAAGCCATAACCATGTCTAGACAAGCCTTGAACATGTTCATGCTATCCTAGTTTAAGTTGGGTTTCAATCGTATTTGATTCGTTGGCCTTTTGTAGAGTGGTTCCAGCCATGTTTTAGCTTGTTTCGGATGTGTTTCGGGTGTGTTTTTGACTTGTTTTGAGTTGGGTTACACCTTAGGATTGTTGCCCATGAGTTTGGAATCATTTAGGACAAGTTTAGAACAAGTTTAGGGTCTGAAACTCGTGGCCGCATTGGTTTTTGGACATCGGCTCACGTTGAGATGTTGAGAGCACATCAAAATGTGCAGAATCTGGAAACAGACCCCATGCGGTCGCATGGGTCAAAAACAAAGCGACCGCTTTGTCCAGTTTTCAGCCTTGTGATTTTTCTTGGTTGGTTTTGGTTGTTGACCACTAAGCCCTTGGCCCTTGGATGTCTTTGGTGAGACAAGCCTCCTTTGTTGACCCTCCTACAACCCCTCTAAGCCCTTGGATAAATCCTTATCAAAGGCTTGCATTCCTTAGCCACTTAGAAGCCTTATAACCTCCTTCACATGGATAGTGGTCTTGTTGGTAAGTATATAAACCATTTTCAGCCTATTCAGCCATTAGAGATCACCAAAGCTTCATCCTTTGTAGAGAGTGACCTCCATTTTCGTCCATAGCAAGAACGCCAACTTGAGGGACCATTTGCCGGAGTTCCGGTGATCCGATCGGCGATCCGAGACCACCAAATTGAACGCCTTGCTCTCCTCTACAATAATCCTTGGTTTAATCCTCCTACCAACCATTATTCATAGGCTTAAGGTGAGTTGACAATTCCCAGAATTTTCATGTTCAATATTATAACATGTCCCCTTCATTATAGTTGTTCTATTGATGCTTAGGAACACTTTTTGTGAAGAAGAATCCTCCAATTCAACCTATGAAATGTGTGTAGGATTTTAGGATTTCTTTATGAAGTTGTGATTTTGACTTTCTGTAAAGCATGAATGTTGTCTATTATGTGCCTAGGAACAACTCTTGTGAAAGAATATGTTTCAATTGTAAGTTTAACAAAATCACCGATTCTAGGGTTTGAAACTCGGGAATGTGTTTATGGCTAGTTTAAGGTCATGAACGGAGAACATAGGAAAGGGCAATGTGATGCATATAGTATCAATGTTCTACTTGGTTGAATTTTATAAATGACTCACCGGAGTTGAGATTAGGGGTTATTGAACAATACCGACTCCACATTCAATCCCTACGACATTTGTAGTTCGTTAGACTAATGTATTAGCTTACGTGACTTTGGGATGAATTGAAGGGCATGTTTGATATGTGTGCTTATAAGACTGAACGAGTTCTTATGCGGTTTATATGATTGTTTGAAGTAAATGCATAATTGAGAGCATGTTCTAGAATGATGTATCTATTTGACATGTTGAATTCGCTCTTGCCGAATTCCTATTTGATTCCTTAATGAGTAAACACCTACTTGTTGAATAAGTTCGCTCTTGTCGAACTTGTTCCTTATTTGAGATTTTATGACGAGTAAACATGTACTTGGCATTGCATTAGTCCAGCTGGCATATATGGTTGAGTCGTTGGTGTGACAATGAATCACCATCACGAGTTATGGGACTCGTGATAGTGATGGGTTGTTAAACCGGGTTTTTATCACACACCCCTCCACTGTTGGCCATAGTGGGGAAGTAGCACCTTTGCTGTAACCGACAGAGCACATTGGCAAGTCTAATTACCAAGTAGAGAGCTTGGTACCCGAGTAGAGAATTCAGTACTTTGATACACTCATCACGGGTATCATTGGCACGAAAAGTTAACGCTGTGTATTGCAGGAGCTACGTAGCGGTACCGGTTCCATAACATACCCTCCTTATATGTGATTTACGTTATAGCACCTATGTGAAACAATGTGCTACCATGGATATGTGATTTAAGTGTTTATATAAATGAATACTTTGACTGACTTCATATTAAAGATGATATCTTGCTATGTATGTTGCATGATGCCATGACATGCATAATTGTTAACTCACAAAGTCTTTATGACTTACCCCCTCCCTTTTACTGCTTAAGATCCGAGCCGTTCATGTAAGACCCCGAACCTTCATGTATTTGGCTTTCTCATTTTGCTTGTCGTTTAATCGTGACCTCACTTACTAAACTTGAGGAAGGAACCTTGATTTGTGTAGGTAGGCTATCTAGGAGCCAATAACTTAATTCCATATGTTCCATAGACTTTAACTAATTAAAGTTACAAGTCGTATACCAACGATGTTCGTTACTTGACACGGTTGAGAGTTTTCTCGCGTAGTGTGAGAACCCAAACCTCATTTCATGTTTGACATCATTATAACATGTTTATTATAGGTCTTGACATATTAGAGACTTCATTTCATTCATATCATGTTTGCATTGAGTTGGTTGAGATCATAATAGAGTAATGGTTTTCCATGCGTTGCATGCCGTGTTGTTGATGTTTCGGGTGTTCGTCTTAACGTGTTAGTACCTAAATAAGTCTCATGAGAGTCTTAGTACTTTGAATCTAAGGTTTATAATGTTCATCTTAGTTGTTGTGTGCTTGGTTGGAAGTTTAGAAGCTTCGTTGCTTCGTTGGTGTTTTGAGGTTGTTCATTATTGCTTGTATTGCCTTCATTTCGTCTCGAGAGAAGTTCGGTTGAGTTCTAGGCCTTGAATACAAGCCATAACCATGTCTAAACAAGCCTAATACATGTTCATTCTATCCTAGATTAAGTTGGGTTTGATTCGTGTTTGATTCGTTGGCCAATTGTCGAGTGGTTCCAGCCATGTTTTAACATGTTTCAGATGTGTTTCGGGTGTGTTTCCGACTTGTTTTGAGTTGGGTTACACCTTAGGATTGTTTCCAATGAGTTTGAGATCATTTATAACTTGTTTAGGACAAGTTTGAGTAGTGAACCTCGCGGCCGCATTGGGTTTTGGAGGCTGGCTCGCGTGGAGATGCTGACAGCTGTCCAAAATGTGCAGAATGCTGGAAGGGGGACCATGCGGTCGCATGGCCCCAAAGTGAAGCGACCGCTTCCTTCTGTTTTCAGCAATTGGGAGTTTTTGAGTGGGTTTTGGTTAAAGACCCTTGTGCCCTTGCCCTTGGCCGTCCTTGGTGACTTGAAGCCCTCTTTGTTGACTCTCCTAAGACCCTTTTAAGCCCTTAGATCATTCCTTATCAATGGCTTGCAAGCCATAGCCAATAGAAAGCCAAATAACCCCCTTCACATGGATTGGGGTTTTGTTGGAAGGTATAAAAGAGACTTTCAGCCCTTCCAGCCATTTTTGATCAACAAGAACCAGTGAATCAGAGCTTCATCCACCATTTTCGTCCATGGAGGTCACCCTAACTTGAGAGATCATTTCCCGGAGTTCCGGTGGTCCGATCGGCGATCCGAGACCGCCAAATCGAAGGCCTTGATCTTCTCTACAACAATCCTTGCTTTGATCATCCATTCATCCATTAATCTTAGGACTAAGGTACGTTGACAATTCCCTGAGATTTTCATGTTCAATAAAATGACATGACCCCTTCATTATAGTTGCTCTATTGATGATTATGAACATCTTTTGTGAAGACAAATCCTCCAATTCAACCTAATAAATATGAGTAGGATTTTATGAATTCTTATTGAAGTTGTGATTTTGACTTTATGCAAAGCATGAATGTTGTTTATAATGAGCTTAGGAACAACTCTTGTGAAAGATTATGTTTCAATTCAAGGTTTAACAAAATCTCCAATTCTAGGGTTTGAAACTCGGGATTGTGTTTAAGGCTAGTTTAAGATCATGAACGACCTAGTTATCGAGTTCTAAATGAAAGGAGAACTTAGGAAAGGGCAATGTCATGCATATAGTATCAATGCTCTATGTGGTTGAATTTTAGTAAAACTCACCGGAGTTGAGATTAGGGAGTTATTGAACAATACCAACTCCACATTCAATCCCTACGACGTTTGTAGTGCGTTAGACTAATATATTAGCCTACGTGATGCGGGTGCACTTGCGAACACTTTAGACAAGGCTGGAGAGATGTTAAGCGAGCATGGGAGTAATCTGTTACTAGCAAGGGACGGCTTACATGGGGGTGTTCACGAGTTTACTTTCGGGCATGGGCTTCAAGGATTCAATGGGGTCACTTGTTTATCTTGGAGTGGCTGAGACAGTTGGGTACATCTTGGAGGCTGTGCGTCGAGAGTCCAACCCCGATCGATAGTCCCTAGCAATGATCGAAGAGTGGGCATTTAATTAGAACTTTGTTTTCTTTTATTTTATTAGGGCTTGTTAGTTGTCTAATGGGCTTAGGACTTTTAAGGGCGGTGCCCTAGTTCAGTAAGTTAGGTTAGGAAGTATCTTAGGTATAAAATAGCTTTATTTTTGTAATAGCAGGCAGATGGATTTTTCTAAAAGAAATATTAGAACAGTTGTTCTTGAAACCGATTCCTTTAGCCAAAGTGAGTGAAGCTGAGGTTGAGCGAATCAACAGACATCTTTATGTTAAACGAGTGAAGTTTAACTGGTGAGTCCGCGTATTTTTTTTTTATTTTTTTGTTACAATCGCAATCTTTCATTTTTGATTCACATCAAGTGGTATCAGAGCCAGGTTGTTACGGATTCCTATTCGTAACCATCCATGGAAGAGATCGTACAAAGGGAGAGGGTTTTCAGGACCCGCGGGCTGATTCATGAAAGAGTATACGTTATAGCCATCTGTGACGACCCGACCCGGACCCCGAGATGGAATCACAAGTCAAGTCGTCCAAATAGGACAACAATACATGCAAAGACTCAGTTTTAGAAAACGACGTGACGCAACATTTCAGATGAAGCGCGACTCGGCACCAATAGGCCGGAATAATTTAAAACTTTTTACACCTGATATAACAATTAATACAATTATACCAAATCATCGGCGAATTTACTACCGGAACCCAACACTACACAGTTCATGCAAATATACCTCGACGGCTATAACATGCCGGAGAACAACATACTTAAATAAGAGCTAAAGTAATGCCCAGCGGAAGTTTTAAAACAGATGAACCAATATACAGCTATACAAGGCTCGGCGTACATGCGCCGGCACACAAAATAGTATACAGGTATAGACATAAATACAACAACACCAAATTCCCAAAGCAAAGTCTAAATGACTTGCTAATCCCAACGTCCTTACAAAAGAGAACAAAATAAGGACATCTAATAACCACAACCTCGTCGCGTGCGATCACAGACAAGCATGAACCCTGCTACGCCTCAACGAGCGGTACCTGAACGGCTCGGATCTAAAGCAGTAAAAGGGAGGGGGTAAGTCATAAAGACTTTGTGAGTTAACAATTATGCATGTCATGGCATCATGCAGCATACATATCAAGATATCATTTTTAATATCAAGTCACTCAAAGCGTTCATTTAATAAACACTTAAAACACATATCCATGGTAGCACATTGTTTCACATAAGTGCTATAAAGGTAAACCACATATAAGGAGGATATGATATGAAACCAATGCCGCTACGTAGCTCCTGCAATACACAGCGTTAACATTCGTGCCAATGATACCCGTGATGAGTGTATCAAAGTATCGAGTTCTCTACTCGAGTACCGAGTTCTCTACTCGGGTACCAAGCTCTCTCCTTGGTACTTAGACCTTCCTATGTGCTCTCTTGGTTACAGCAAAGGTGCTACTTCCCCACTGTGGCCAACAGTGGAGGCGTGTGTGATAAAAACCCGGTATAACAATCCATCACTATCACGAGTCCCATAACTCGTGACGGCGATGCATTGTCACACCAACGACTCAATCAAATATGCCAGCTGGACTCATGCAATGCCAAGTAGATGTTTACTGGTCATGAAATCTCAAATAAGGAATAAGTTCGACAAGAGCGAACTTATTCAACAAGTAGTTGTTTACTCACTTAAGGGATCACACAAGGATTCGACAAAAGCGAATTCAACATGTCAAATAGATTCATTATTCTACAACATGCTCTCAATCATGCATTTATTTCACACGATCACACAAACCACATAAGAACTCGATTGAGTCTTATAAGCACACATATCAAATATACCCTTCAATCCATCCCAAAGTCACGTAAGCTAATTCATTAGTCTAACGCACTAAATTCATCATGTCAAATAGATATGTCATTCTATAACATGCTCTCGATCATGCATTTACTCCACACGATCACACAACCGCATAAGAACTCGATTGAGTCTTACAAGCACACATACATCAAGGCATACTCATCAATCCATCTCAAAGTATCGTAAGCTAATTCATTAGTCTAACGAACTACATTCGTCGTAGGGATTGATTGTGGAGTCGTTATTGTTCATAACTCCCTAAATTCAACTCCGGTGAGTTTTACTACAATTCAACCGAGAAGAGTATTGATACTATATGTATCACATTGCCTTCTCCTAAGTTCTCCGTTCATTTAGAACTTTATAACTAAGCCGTTCACGTTCTCGAACTAGCCTTAAACACAATCTCGAGTTTCAAACCCTAGTTTCGGTGATTTTGTTAAACCTTGAATTGAACCGAATTCTTTCACAAGAGTTATTCCCAAGCTTAATACAAACAACATTCATGCTTTAATAAATGTCAAAATCATAACTTCATAGAGATTTCATAAAATCATACTCACATTTTATATGTTGAATTGAAGGTTGTGTCTTCACAAAAGGTGTTCAAAATCAACATTAAAACAACTATAATGAAGGGGTCATGCTATTTTGTTTAACATGAAAATCTCAGGGAATTGTCACTCACCTTAGTCCTATGATTAATGGAGGAATGAGTGATCAAAGCAAGGATTGTTGTAGAGGAGGTCGAGGCCTTCGATTTGGCGGTCTCGGTTCGCCGATCGGACCACCGGAACTCAGGAAATGGTCCTTCAAGTTGGTGTTCTTGATTTGGACGAAAATGGTGAAGTGAGCTCGATTCTCTGAACTTTTAGACCAACAATGGCTGGTTTTGATGAAAGATGGCTTATATACTTGTCTACAAAGCCCCCAATCCAAGTGAAGGGCATTATGAGGCTTCTCATTGGCTATGGCATGTGAGCCATTGATAAGAGATGATCTAAGGGTTCAAAAGCATCTTAGACAAGTCAACAAAGGTGGCTTTGAGTGCCCAAGGTCGGCCAAGGGGCAAGGGCACAAGGGTCTTCAACCAAAAACACTCAAAAACTCAAATAGGCTGAATCTGGCACCTTGCGGTCGCTTCACTTTGGGGCCATGCGACCGCATGGTCCCCCTTCCAGGATTCGCACATTTTTGCATGCTCTCAGCATCTCCACGCGAGCCAGCCTCCAAAACTCAATGCGACCGCGAGGTTCTGAACTAAAACTTGTCCTAAACATGTCCTAAACATGTCCAAACTCAAAGGCAACAATCCTAAGGTGTTACCAAGCCCAAAACAAATCGGAAACACACCCGAAACACATTCGAATCAAGCTAAAACATGGCTGGAACCACTCGACAATTGGCCAACGAATCAAACCGAATCAATCCCAACTCAATCTAGGATAGAATGAACATGTATTAGGCTTGTTAAATCATGGTTATGGCTTGTATTCAAGTCCTAGAACTCAACCGAACTTCTCTCGAGGCGAAATGAAGGCAATACAAGCAATGATGTACAACCTAAAACACAAAGCGAAGCAACGAAGCTTCTAAACTCCCAACCAAGCATGAAACAACTAAGATGAACATTGTAAATCTTGTATGCAAGGTATTAAGACTCTCATGAAACTTGTTAAGGTGCTAACACGTTAATCGAACACCGAAACAACAACAACAAGGCATGCAACCCATGGAAGACCAATACTGTTATGATCTTAACCAATTCAATGCCAACTCGATATGAATGAAATGAAGTCTCAAATATGTAAAGACATATTATAAACATGTCATAATGATGACAAACATGAAATGGGGTTTGGGTTCTCACATCCTCCCCCACTTAAAGGAATTTAGTCCCTAAATTCAAACCTGAAATCTCGAACAGGTAAGGGTATTTCTCCCTTATCTCAAGCCCAGTCTCCCATGTGGCTTCCTCAATATCATGACTCTTCCACAAGACATTCACTAAAGGAATTCGCTTAGTCCTCAAGACTCGCTCCTTGGAATCAAGGATCCTCACTGGTTTCTCAACGTAAGAAAGATCGGGCTCAAAGGTAATCTCCTCATAAGTAAGGACATGTGACTCGTCCTTCAAGTACTTACGAAGCATCGAAACATGCAACACATCATGAACACCCGATATAGACGGTGGCAACGCAAGTCTATAAGCCAAAGAACCAATCCGCTCTAAGATCTCGAACGGACCAATAAACACAGGGAGAAAGTTTCCCTTTCTTCCCAAACCGCTTTGTATGCGTACCTTGAGGAACACAAGGTCACCAACACGAAACTCAAGATCTCATCTCCAGTTGTCAGCGTAGCTTTTCTGTCTACTCTGAGCGGTAAGCAATCTATCTCTAATCAGCTTCGCACTCTCAGCTGACTGTTGCACCATCTCTGAACCCCATAATCTAGCCTCACCAACCTCATCCCAGCAAATCGGTGATCGACACTTACGCCCATACAATGCCTCGTACGGCGTCATCTCAATGTTAGACGATAGGCTGTTATTATACGCATAAACTTCGACCAACGGTAGATGTGAATCCCAACTACCCTTAAAATCCATAGCACACGCACGTAGCATATCCTCCAAGATGCGTATCAATCTCTCGTGACCATCGGTGGGGATGAAGCCATCTTGAAATTCGATTTCGTACCCAAAGCCTCTGCAAAGAATGCGAGAACCTAGAAATAAATGGGATCTCTACGACACAATGCGAGCAGTACTGCGTAGTCTCACAATCTCTGAATGTGCAACGCCTTGACTCAAGCGTAGGAAATCGCAATAGGGATAAAATGAGAAGACTTAGTCAACCTATCAACGATAACCCAAAGCGCATCAAAACCTCTGATGCGTGGCGATCTGTAAAAAAGTCCACGGTGATATGCTCCCACTTCCACTCCAAAATCTCAAGTGGATGAAGCAAACCGGCAGGTCTCTGGTGCTCAGCCTTAACCTGCTGGCACGTCAAACATCTCGAAACATACTCAGCTATCTCCCTCTTCATACCATACCACCAAAACTGCCTCTTCAAGTCACGGTACATCTTAGTACTACCCAGATGTATCGTATACTGGGCCTTGTGAGCCTCATCAAGAACCATACGTTTCACTTCATCAGAAGAAGGAACATAAATCCTACTCAGGCGTCAAGATCCCATCACTATTTATCGCGAACTCGGGTGTATTATTCTCACCCAATCCATCGATAATCTTCATCAAATCTGGATCAGTAGCTTGAGCTTCCTTGATCCACCCAAACAATACTAGTGTAGCACGAACACTAGCAAAGAGAACACCATACTCACTCACAACAGGACTCCATTCACGGATGTCCTCGAGCATCTTCCAAAGCAGCGTCACAAAAAACCACGAAGTTCTCACCATCAAGGCAAAGCTAAAACCGGAGATGTAGTCAACCTCTTCTTCAACTCCTGAAAGCTAGCCTCACACTTGTCACTCCAAACAAAAGCAGACTTCTTCTGAGTAAGATTGGTCATAGGAGTGGCAATCTTAGAAAATCCCTCAATGAACCTACGGTAATAACCCGCCAAGCCCAAGAAACTACGGACTTCGGTCACCGTACTAGGCGTCTTCCATTTGGTAACAGCCTCAACTTTTGATGGATCCACCGCGATACCATCACTAGACACAACATTCCCAAGAAAAGCAACTTGTTCAGCCGAGAAAGCATACTTGCTAAATTTAGCAAAAAGCTGTTTCTTACACAACACAGTAAGAACCTCTCTCAAATGATGCTCATGATCCTCTCATGACTTCGAGTACACAAGGATATCATCAATGAACACCACTACAAAGCAATCAAGGCACTCATGAAATACTCTATTCATCAAGTCCATAAAAACGACAGGCGCGTTTGTCAAATCAAACGGCATCACAACAAACTCATAATGGCCATAACACGTGCGAGGCGTCTTGGGACACCCTCACGCGAACCCTCAGCGGTGGGAACTACTCCTCAAGTCTAACTTGGAATACACAACAGACCCACGAAGGCGATCAAAGAGATCATCAATGTGGGGTAATGGGTACTTAATCTTTATAGTAACACGGTTCAGCGGCGATAGTCAATGCACAAACGCAAACTACCATCCTTCTTCTTCACAAACAAAACCGGTGCACCCCCCGGAGACACACTCGGTTTAATAAACTCTCTATCAAGCAGTTCCTGCAACTGCTCCTTCAACTCTCTCCCAACTCAGCTGGAGCCATCCTATAAGGTGCTCGAGCGATAGGTGAAGTACCGGGCTATAACTCAATGCAAAACTCTAACTCTCGGTCGGGAGGTAATGCATAATCAGCCGAAAAGACATCCGGAAATTCATTAACTACCGGTACATCTTCTATACTAACAGAAGACATGCTAGTATCAAGCACACAAACAATATACCCGTACACCCAGAGATAGAAGTTTTCTAGCAGTAAGCGAAATAACATGTATACCACTCATAGCATGATCGCCAATAAACACAAACTCCGAATTCGGGCATAGCAAAAGTAACCCTCTTGCGGCGGCAATCTACTAAAGCATGGTAAACACATAGGCAATCCATTCTCACTATCACATCAAACTCCCGGATAGGCAATACTACCAAACCCGCATGCAAAACCCGATCACAAACAAGTACATCACAACCCCTAATAAATCTCAGATGCAAGCATACAATCACCCAGCGGTGTAGACACCTCAAGCACATAAGGCAAGCGGCGGGCAATACACATAAATTCTCAATAAAATACGGTTGCATCATATTTGCACCTTTATAGCAATACACCATTTATTGTTCCATACCTTTTTGGTAATTGGTTCGGTCAATTTCAAATCTAATTTATACCATTCTAATTCTCCGACGAAGACCTCTTGATAATCAAGTCAGGGGCCCTCTGAAGTGACTTCAAAAGCTTTCGTCGTAAAGGATGTGGGGTGTTCGTGATTCACATAAAAACATCCTTTATATCGGTCTCAAGAATACAAATCATACGTAGATATAGGCATGGCATCAACATCATGCAACATAGTATATTAATTTACTATGTATGTAAACAAGATTTTGAAATATTCATACCATTAACTCCCATCAATGGTAGATAAAACACATTATACAAGGCTAGCACACTTTCAATGTATTAGACTAATCAGAAACAATACAACCTTTCACGCGTCACTAGGTAGCATATTCTTACTAACTAGTATACAACCAATCCTTATAAGTCAATCCGTATACGGGTCGACAACCAATCATCACGTGACCACCTACTGGCCAATCTCAATGTTCCAACATATCATGAGGAAATTTCTCCTTAATCAAGGTAGTCCCCCAAATACCCAAACACAAACATCGGGAAAGAGTTCTCAAATTCCCAGCACCAGTAATACAAGAACTGGTGGTTAATTACTACCACAACTATCTACACCTGTAGTAATCTATGAAATACTAATAGGTAACACGGGAGGTTTAACCACTCCGCTCTCAAAACACATCACAACGAACATTCGCCATAATGATTAACACGACGATCACTCTTGGGACCGACAACCTAGCTTCTCAGATTCCTAAAAATGGAACAAGGAACAACAGCTCTACTGAGACGCAGCACCCACTCTTGGTATAACCTGCAACTCATTAGCGGTATAGGAGAAATATAATACCCTAGACACAAACCTTCACTCACAACAATCTAGAACAAACGAACTTAGTACTCCAAGTCGTATTCATTCTCGAAGAATGCGCCAATAAGGCATGATACAAAACACTCAGCGTCAAGATTCACAGAGGGAACCAACCCACCTAGGCCATGGAACCTATCTGGCCGATAGCTAACTATAAAGCTCATACCAAGCGTGACGACCGACCGGACCAGAGATGGAATCACAAGTCAAGTCGTCCAAATAGGACAACAATACATGCAAAGACTTCGGTTTTGGAAAAACGGCGTGGCCAACATTTCGAGATGAAGCGCGACTCGGCACCAATAGGCGAATAATTTAAAACTTTTTACACGATATAACAATTAATACAATTATACCAAATCATCGGCGAATTTACTAGGAACCCAACACTACAGTTCATGCAAATATACCTCGCGGCTATAACATGCTGGAGAACAACATATAAATAAGAGCTAAAGTAATGCCGGCGGAAGTTTTAAAACAGATGAACCAATATACAGCTATACAAGGCTCGGCGTACATGCGCCGGCACACAAAATAGTATACAGGTATAGACATAAATACAACAACACCAAATTCCCAAAGCAAAGTCTAAATGACTTGCTAATCCCAACGTCCTTACAAAGAGAACAAAATAAGGACATCTAATAACCCTGACCCAAATCGCGTGCGATCACGGACAAGCATGAACACACTGCGCCTCAACGGCGGTACACGGCTTACGGCTCCGGATATAAAGCGATAAAGGGAGGGGTAAGTCATAAAGACTTTGTGAGTTAACAATTATGCATGTCATGGCATCATGCGGCATACATATCAAGATATCATTTTTAATATCAAGTCACTCAAAGCGTTCA
>CM028382.1:64276554-64307283 GCA_013146195.2 Codonopsis lanceolata | reverse complement strand
AAACCCAACACTACACAGCTTCATGCAAATATACCTCGACGGCTATAACATGCCTGAGAACAACATACTTAAATAAGAGCTAAAGTAATGCCCAATGGAAGTTTTAAAACAGATGAACTAATGTATAACATATACATACAAGGCTCTACAGCATGGCATCACAAAAATAGTATATGTATAGACATAAATACAACAACACCAAATTCCCAAAGCAAAGTCTAAATGACTTGCATCCCAACGCCCTACAAAAGAGAACAAAATAAGGACATCTAATAACCACAACCTCGTCGCGGCGATCACAGACAAGCATGAACCCCTGCACGCCTCAACGAGCGGTACCTCGAACGGCTCGGATCTAAAGCAAGAAAAGGGAGGGGTAAGTCATAAAGACTTTGTGAGTTAACAATTATGCATGTCATGGCATCATGCAAAGATACATATCAAGATATCATTTTTAATATCAAGTCACTCAAAGCGTCATTTAATAAACACTTAAAACACATATCCATGGTAGCACATTGTTTCATAAGTGCTATAAAGGTAAACCACATATAAGGAGGATAGGATATGAAACCAATGCCACTACGTAGCTCCCGCAATACACAATGTTAACATTCGTGCCAATGATAAGTGATGAGTGTATCAAAGTATCGAGTTCTCTACTCGAGTACCTAGTTCTACTCGGGTACCAAGCTCTCTCCTTGGTACTTAGACCTTCCTATGTGCTCTTGGTTACAAAGAAGGTGCTACTTCCCCACTGTGGCCAATGGTGAGGCGTGTGTGATAAAAACCCGTATAACAATCCATCACTATCACGAGTCCCATAACTCGGACGGCGATGCATTGTCACACCAACGACTCAATCAAATATGCCACTGGACTCATGCAATGCCAAGTAGATGTTTATGGTCATGAAATCTGATAAGGAATAAGTTTCGACAAGAGCGAACTTATTCAACAAGTAGTTGTTTACTCACTTAAGTGATATCACACAAGGATTCGACAAAAGCGAATTCAACATGTCAAATAGATTCATTATTCTACAACATGCTCTCAATCATGCATTTATTTCACACGATCACACAAACCACATAAGAACTCGATTGAGTCTTATAAGCACACATATCAAATATACCCTTCAATCCATCCCAAAGTCACGTAAGCTAATTCATTAGTCTAACGCACTAAATTCATCATGTCAAATAGATATGTCATTCTATAACATGCTCTCGATCATGCATTTACTCCACACGATCACACAACCGCATAAGAACTCGATTGAGTCTTACAAGCACACATATCAAGGCATACTCATCAATCCATCTCAAAGTATCGTAAGCTAATTCATTAGTCTAACGAACTACATTCTCGTGGATTGATTGTGGAGTCGTTATTGTTCATAACTCCCTAAATTCAACTCCGTGAGTTTTACTACAATTCAACCGAGAAGAGTATTGATACTATATGTATCACATTGCCTTCTCCTAAGTTCTCCGCTCATTTAGAACTTTATAACTAAGCCGCTCACGCTCTCGAACTAGCCTTAAACACAATCTCGAAGTTTCAAACCCTAGTTTCGGTGATTTTGTTAAACCTTGAATTGAACCGAATTCTTTCACAAGAGTTATTCCCAAGCTTAATACAAACAACATTCATGCTTTAATAAATGTCAAAATCATAACTTCATAGAGATTTCATAAAATCATACTCACATTTTATATGTTGAATTGAAGGTTGTGTCTTCACAAAAGGTGTTCAAAATCAACATTAAAACAACTATAATGAAGGGGTCATGCTATTTTGTTTAACATGAAAAATCTCAGGGAATTGTCACTCACCTTAGTCCTATGATTAATGGAGGAATGAGTGATCAAAGCAAGGATTGTTGTAGAGGAGGTCGAGGCCTTCGATTTGGCGGTCTCGGTTCGCCGATCGGACCACCTGAACCTCCGGAAATGGTCCTTCAAGTTGGTGTTCTTGATTTGGACGAAAATGGTGAAGTGAGCTCTGATTCTCTGAACTTTTAGACCAACAATGGCTGGTTTTGATGAAAGATGGCTTATATACTTGTCTACAAAGCCCCCAATCCAAGTGAAGGGCATTATGAGGCTTCTCATTGGCTATGGCATGTGAGCCATTGATAAGAGATGATCTAAGGGTTCAAAAGCATCTTAGACAAGTCAACAAAGGTGGCTTTGAGTGCCCAAGGTCGGCCAAGGGGCAAGGCACAAGGGTCTTCAACCAAAAAACTCAAAAACTCAAATAGGCTGAATCTGCACCTTGCGTCGCTTCACTTTGGGGCCATGCGACCGCATGGTCCCCCTTCCAGCATTCTGCACATTTTTGCATGCTCTCAGCATCTCCACGCGAGCCAGCCTCCAAAACTCAATGCGACCGCGAGGTTCTGAACTAAAACTTGTCCTAAACATGTCCTAAACATGTCCAAACTCAAAGGCAACAATCCTAAGGTGTTACCAAGCCCAAAACAAGTCGGAAACACACCCGAAACACATTCGAATCAAGCTAAAACATGGCTGGAACCACTCGACAATTGGCCAACGAATCAAACCCGAATCAATCCCAACTCAATCTAGGATAGAATGAACATGTATTAGGCTTGTTAAATCATGGTTATGGCTTGTATTCAAGTCCTAGAACTCAACCGAACTTCTCTCGAGACGAAATGAAGGCAATACAAGCAATGATGTACAACCTAAAACACAAACGAAGCAACGAAGCTTCTAAACTCCCAACCAAGCATGAAACAACTAAGATGAACATTGTAAATCTTGTATGCAAGGTATTAAGACTCTCATGAAACTTGTTAAGGTGCTAACACGTTAATACGAACACCCGAAACAACAACAACAAGGCATGCAACCCATGGAAGACCAATACTCTGATATGATCTTAACCAATTCAATGCCAACTCGATATGAATGAAATGAAGTCTCAAATATGTAAAGACATATTATAAACATGTCATAATGATGACAAACATGAAATGGGGTTTGGGTTCTCACATCCTCCCCCACTTAAAGGAATTTAGTCCCTAAATTCAAACCTGAAATCTCGAACAGGTAAGGGTATTTCTCCCTTATCTCAAGCCCAGTCTCCCATGTGGCTTCCTCAATATCATGACTCTTCCACAAGACATTCACTAAAGGAATTCGCTTAGTCCTCAAGACTCGCTCCTTGGAATCAAGGATCCTCACTGGTTTCTCAACGTAAGAAAGATCGGGCTCAAAGGTAATCTCCTCATAAGTAAGGACATGTGACTCGTCCTTCAAGTACTTACGAAGCATCGAAACATGCAACACATCATGAACACCCGATATAGACGGTGGCAACGCAAGTCTATAAGCCAAAGAACCAATCCGCTCTAAGATCTCGAACGGACCAATAAACCTGGGAGAAAGTTTCCCTTTCTTCCCAAACCGCTTTGTACCGCGCCGGGGCGATACCTTCAGGAACACAAGGTCACCAACCTGAAACTCAAGATCTCATCTCCAGTTGTCAGCGTAGCTTTTCTGTCTACTCTGAGCGGTAAGCAATCTATCTCTAATCAGCTTCGCACTCTCACCGATCACTGCACCATCTCTGAACCCCATAATCTAGCCTCACCAACCTCATCCCAGCAAATCGGTGATCGACACTTACGCCCATACAATGCCTCGTACGGCGTCATCTCAATGTTAGACTGATAGCTGTTATTATACGCAAACTCAGCCAACGGTAGATGTGAATCCCAACTACCCTTAAAATCCATAGCACACGCACGTAGCATATCCTCCAAGATCTGTATCAATCTCTCCGACTGACCATCAGACTGGGGATGAAACGCAGATCAAATTCAGCCACTCCAAAGCCTCCTGCAAAGAATGCCAGAACCTAGAAATAAATCTGGGATCTCTACCTGACACAATGCGAACAGGTACACTGCGTAGTCTCACAATCTCCTGAATGTGCAACGCTGCCCACTGACTCAAACTGTAGGAAATCGCAATAGGGATAAAATGAGAAGACTTAGTCAACCTATCAACGATAACCCAAACTGCATCAAAACCTCTACGAGTACGTGGCAGTCCTGTAAAAAAGTCCACGGTGATATGCTCCCACTTCCACTCCAAAATCTCAAGTGGATGAAGCAAACCGGCAGGTCTCTGGTGCTCACTTAACCCGCCGGCACGCCAAACATCTCGAAACATACTCGCCTATCTCCTCTTCATACCATACCACCAAAATCGCTTCTTCAAGTCACGGTACATCTTAGTACTACCCAGATGTATCGTATACTGGGCCTTGTGAGCCTCATCAAGAACCATACGTTTCACTTCATCAGAAGAAGGAACGCAAATCCTACTCTGGAACGTCAAGATCCCATCACTATTTATCGCGAACTCGGGTGTATTATTCTCACCCAATCCATCGATAATCTTCATCAAATCTGGATCAGTAGCTTGAGCTTCCTTGATCCACCCAAACAATACTAGTGTAGCACGAACACTAGCAAAGAGAACACCATACTCACTCACAACAGGACTCCATTCACGGATGTCCTCGAGCATCTTCCAAAGCAGCGTCACAAAAAACCACGAAGTTCTCACCATCAAGGCAAAGCTAAAACCGGAGCTGTAGTCAACCTCTTCTTCAACTCCTGAAAGCTAGCCTCACACTTGTCACTCCAAACAAAAGCAGACTTCTTCTGAGTAAGATTGGTCATAGGAGTGGCAATCTTAGAAAATCCCTCAATGAACCTACGGTAATAACCCGCCAAGCCCAAGAAACTACGGACTTCGGTCACCGTACTAGGCGTCTTCCATTTGGTAACAGCCTCAACTTTTGATGGATCCACCGCGATACCATCACTAGACACAACATTCCCAAGAAAAGCAACTTGTTCCAGCCAGAAAGCATACTTGCTAAATTTAGCAAAAAGTCAAGCTTACACAACACAGTAAGAACCTCTCTCAAATGATGCTCATGATCCTCTCATGACTTCGAGTACACAAGGATATCATCAATGAACACCACTACAAAGCAATCAAGGCACTCATGAAATACTCTATTCATCAAGTCCATAAAAACGACAGGCGCGTTTGTCAAATCAAACGGCATCACAACAAACTCATAATGGCCATAACACGTACGAGAGGCTGTCTTCGGGACACCCTCCACGCGAACCCTCAACTGGTGGGAACTACTCCTCAAGTCTAACTTGGAATACACAACAGACCCCTGAAGCTGATCAAAGAGATCATCAATGTGGGGTAATGGGTACTTAATCTTTATAGTAACCTGGTTCAACTGACGATAGTCAATGCACAAACGCAAACTACCATCCTTCTTCTTCACAAACAAAACCGGTGCACCCCCCGGAGACACACTCGGTTTAATAAACTCTCTATCAAGCGCCTCGCAATCGCTCCTTCAACTCTCTCCCAACTCAGCTGGAGCCATCCTATAAGGTGCTCGAGCGATAGGTGAAGTACCGGGCTATAACTCAATGCAAAACTCTAACTCTCGGTCGGGAGGTAATGCATAATCAGCCGAAAAGACATCCGGAAATTCATTAACTACCGGTACATCTTCTATACTAACAGAAGACATGCTAGTATCAAGCACACAAACAATATACCCCGTACACCCCCGAGATAGAAGTTTTCTAGCCCGTAAAGCAGAAATAACATGTATACCACTCATAGCATGATCGCCAATAAACACAAACTCCGGAATTCCGGGCATAGCAAAAGTAACCCTCTTGCGACGGCAATCTACTAAAGCATGGTAAACACATAGGCAATCCATTCTCACTATCACATCAAACTCCCGGATAGGCAATACTACCAAACCCGCATGCAAAACCCGATCACAAACAAGTACATCACAACCCCTAATAAATCTCAGATGCAAGCATACAATCACCCAACGGTGTAGACACCTCAAGCACATAAGGCAACTGAGCAGGCAATACACATAAATTCTCAATAAAATACGGTGCATCATATTTGCACCTTTATAGCAATACACCATTTATTGTTCCATACCTTTTTGGTAATTGGTTCGGTCAATTTCAAATCTAATTTATACCATTCTAATTCTCCGACGAAGACCTCTTGATAATCAAGTCGTGGGCCCTCAAGTGACTTCAAAAGCTTTCGTCAAAGGATGTGGGGTGTTCGTGATTCACATAAAAACATCCTTTATATCGGTCTCAAGAATACAAATCATACGTAGATATAGGCATGGCATCAACATCATGCAACATAGTATATTAATTTACTATGTATGTAAACAAGATTTTGAAATATTCATACCATTAACTCCCATCAATGGTAGATAAAACACATTATACAAGGCTAGCACACTTTCAATGTATTAGACTAATCAAGAAACAATACAACCTTTCACGCGTCACTAGGTAGCATATTCTTACTAACTAGTATACAACCAATCCTTATAAGTCAATCCGTATACGGGTCGACAACCAATCATCACGTGACCACCTACTGGCCAATCTCAATGTTCCAACATATCATGAGGAAATTTCTCCTTAATCAAGGTAGTCCCCCAAATACCCAAACACAAACATCGGGAAAGAGTTCTCAAATTCCCAGCACCAGTAATACAAGAACTGGTGGTTAATTACTACCACAACTATCTACACCTGTAGTAATCTATGAAATACTAATAGGTAACACGGGAGGTTTAACCACTCCGCTCTCAAAACACATCACAACGAACATTCGCCATAATGATTAACACGACGATCACTCTTGGGACCGACAACCTAGCTTCTCAGATTCCTAAAAATGGAACAAGGAACAACAGCTCTACTGAGACGCAGCACCCACTCTTGGTATAACTGCAACTCATTAGCAGTATAGGAGAAATATAATACTCCTAGACACAAACCTTCACTCACAACAATCTAGAACAAACGAACTTAGTACTCCAAGTCGTATTCATTCTCGAAGAATCTGCCAATAAGGCATGATACAAAACACTCAACGTCAAGATTCACACAGGGAACCAACCCACCTAGGCCATGGAACCTATCCTGGCCGATAGCTAACCTATAAAGCTCTGATACCAACTGTGACGACCCGACCCGGACCCCGAGATGGAATCACAAGTCAAGTCGTCCAAATAGGACAACAATACATGCAAAGACTCAGTTTTAGAAAACGACGTGACGCAACATTTCAGATGAAGCGCGACTCGGCACCAATAGGCCGGAATAATTTAAAACTTTTTACACCTGATATAACAATTAATACAATTATACCAAATCATCGGCGAATTTACTACCGGAACCCAACACTACACAGTTCATGCAAATATACCTCGACGGCTATAACATGCCGGAGAACAACATACTTAAATAAGAGCTAAAGTAATGCCCAATGAAGTTTTAAAACAGATGAACCAATATACACTATACAAGGCTCGGCTACATGCGCCAAGACACAAAATAGTATACAGTATAGACATAAATACAACAACACCAAATTCCCAAAGCAAAGTCTAAATGACTTGCTAATCCCAACGTCCTTACAAAAGAGAACAAAATAAGGACATCTAATAACCACAACCTCGTCGCTGCGATCACGGACAAGCATGAACCCTACGCCTCAACGAGCGGTACTGAACGGCTCGGATCTAAAGCAAGAAAAGGGAGGGGTAAGTCATAAAGACTTTGTGAGTTAACAATTATGCATGTCATGGCATCATGCAAAGATACATATCAAGATATCATTTTTAATATCAAGTCACTCAAAGCGTTCATTTAATAAACACTTAAAACACATATCCATGGTAGCACATTGTTTCACATAAGTGCTATAAAGGTAAACCACATATAAGGAGGATAGGATATGAAACCAATGCCGCTACGTAGCTCCCGCAATACAGCGTTAACATTCGTGCCAATGATACCCGTGATGAGTGTATCAAAGTATCGAAGTTCTCTACTCGAGTACCGAAGTTCTCTACTCGGGTACCAAGCTCTCTCCTTGGTACTTAGACCTTCCTATGTGCTCTCTTGGTTACAAAGAAAGGTGCTACTTCCCCACCGTGGCCAACAAAGGAGGCGTGTGTGATAAAAACCGGTATAACAATCCATCACTATCACGAGTCCCATAACTCGTGACGGCGATGCATTGTCACACCAACGACTCAATCAAATATGCCACTGGACTCATGCAATGCCAAGTAGATGTTTATGGTCATGAAATTCAAATAAGGAATAAGTTCGACAAGAGCGAACTTATTCAACAAGTAGTTGTTTACTCACTTAAGGGATCACACAAGGATTCGACAAAAGCGAATTCAACATGTCAAATAGATTCATTATTCTACAACATGCTCTCAATCATGCATTTATTTCACACGATCACACAAACCACATAAGAACTCGATTGAGTCTTATAAGCACACATATCAAATATACCCTTCAATCCATCCCAAAGTCACGTAAGCTAATTCATTAGTCTAACGCACTAAATTCATCATGTCAAATAGATATGTCATTCTATAACATGCTCTCGATCATGCATTTACTCCACACGATCACACAACCGCATAAGAACTCGATTGAGTCTTACAAGCACACATACATCAAGGCATACTCATCAATCCATCTCAAAGTATCGTAAGCTAATTCATTAGTCTAACGAACTACATTCGTCGTAGGGATTGATTGTGGAGTCGTTATTGTTCATAACTCCCTAAATTCAACTCCGGTGAGTTTTACTACAATTCAACCGAGAAGAGTATTGATACTATATGTATCACATTGCCTTCTCCTAAGTTCTCCGCTCATTTAGAACTTTATAACTAAGCCGTTCATGTTCTCGAACTAGCCTTAAACACAATCTCGAAGTTTCAAACCCTAGTTTCGGTGATTTTGTTAAACCTTGAATTGAACCGAATTCTTTCACAAGAGTTATTCCCAAGCTTAATACAAACAACATTCATGCTTTAATAAATGTCAAAATCATAACTTCATAGAGATTTCATAAAATCATACTCACATTTTATATGTTGAATTGAAGGTTGTGTCTTCACAAAAGGTGTTCAAAATCAACATTAAAACAACTATAATGAAGGGGTCATGCTATTTTGTTTAACATGAAAATCTCAGGGAATTGTCACTCACCTTAGTCCTATGATTAATGGAGGAATGAGTGATCAAAGCAAGGATTGTTGTAGAGGAGGTCGAGGCCTTCGATTTGGCGGTCTCGGTTCGCCGATCGGACCACCGAACTCCGGAAATGGTCCTTCAAGTTGGTGTTCTTGATTTGGACGAAAATGGTGAAGTGAGCTCTGATTCTCTGAACTTTTAGACCAACAATGGCTGGTTTTGATGAAAGATGGCTTATATACTTGTCTACAAAGCCCCCAATCCAAGTGAAGGGCATTATGAGGCTTCTCATTGGCTATGGCATGTGAGCCATTGATAAGAGATGATCTAAGGGTTCAAAAGCATCTTAGACAAGTCAACAAAGGTGGCTTTGAGTGCCCAAGGTCGGCCAAGGGGCAAGGGCACAAGGGTCTTCAACCAAAAACACTCAAAAACTCAAATAGGCTGAATCTGGCACCTTGCGGTCGCTTCACTTTGGGGCCATGCGACCGCATGGTCCCCCTTCCAGCATTCTGCACATTTTTGCATGCTCTCAGCATCTCCACGCGAGCCAGCCTCCAAAACTCAATGCGACCGCGAGGTTCTGAACTAAAACTTGTCCTAAACATGTCCTAAACATGTCCAAACTCAAAGGCAACAATCCTAAGGTGTTACCAAGCCCAAAACAAGTCGGAAACACACCCGAAACACATTCGAATCAAGCTAAAACATGGCTGGAACCACTCGACAATTGGCCAACGAATCAAACCCGAATCAATCCCAACTCAATCTAGGATAGAATGAACATATATTAGGCTTGTTAAATCATGGTTATGGCTTGTATTCAAGTCCTAGAACTCAACCGAACTTCTCTCGAGACGAAATGAAGGCAATACAAGCAATGATGTACAACCTAAAACACAAACGAAGCAACGAAGCTTCTAAACTCCCAACCAAGCATGAAACAACTAAGATGAACATTGTAAATCTTGTATGCAAGGTATTAAGACTCTCATGAAACTTGTTAAGGTGCTAACACGTTAATACGAACACCCGAAACAACAACAACAAGGCATGCAACCCATGGAAGACCAATACTCTGATATGATCTTAACCAATTCAATGCCAACTCGATATGAATGAAATGAAGTCTCAAATATGTAAAGACATATTATAAACATGTCATAATGATGACAAACATGAAATGGGGTTTGGGTTCTCACATTCATAAAATCCATAGTGGGGGCGCTGCAACATCTTTCTTTGCACTTTCACGTTCTCCCCTAAACAAGGGAGGATGGGAATGGAAAGGTGATGTTTTCCTATATCCTAGTATCCCCTAAAAAAGGGATAACTTGACATAGAAAATCCAAAGCTCCCATATTGGATCAAAAATCCACTAAAGGCAACCGAGGCGCATTCCAACGCGCTATTCGACAGCACTCCTCCCGCACTTTTGATTTCGATCTCTGCTAAACAAGGGAGGCTGGAACGGGAGCAGTGGATGTCACCGCATCCGCATGGATGTGCACCCCTATCCAAGGGTGCGCGGGGCGCGGGAGCACCCCATCCCGGGAACCCACAGCCGTCTCCTTACAATAATTACAAATACATTTAAAAATGTTTGGCCATAATAATGGCTCTTTTTAGTGCTATTTTATAAATAAATCCGGGCAGCATAACAACTTATATTTTTACAATGGGCCGGATGGAAAATAACTTTTTTTAAAATAAAATAATGCTCTTAATGGCTCACCTTTTAGAGCGTGGTGTGCTTGCTTTGTCCTTCTGGGAGAGGGAGTGTTTTTTGCTGCTGCTGCTGCTGCTGTTGTGGTTCAGGCAGGGTAACTACTTCTGAAGGTTGCTTCTGGGCACCGTTAAACAGGCGGAGCAACCGGTTATGTTTTTGCTGCTGCTTGCTTGCTGCTGGTGGTAATTGGGCAGAGCAACTAATTGTTTCTAGCGGATTTGGCCTTTTTACTTAGGCAGAGCAACTGCTCTTTTTTGGATTTTTGGATCAGGGAAATAAGGTGCAAACCTAGCAGGGAGGCTAAGGTTCACTTTGACCGGTTGGTTTTGTGTTTGGGGGAGATTTGACGGAGCTTCGATGCTTTTTGGAAGAGGGGAACTCTCAGGACGATCACTCTGCGTAAAGTGTAAGCGGTGTGTGCGATGAAGTGAACTGTGTGAAAATTTCTCCATCCCCAAATTCTGAAGCCGAGCACCTTTATCTATAGGTGGGAGTGAGGACTCCGTTGTCTTTTGGGAATTTCTTTCTGTGCTTCATCGACATGTACTGCGTGCTTGAGAGAGTGTACTAATTCTCAAATCGGAAGAGCACAAATAGTGTTTGGGCACCGAACCCCTAAGAAGTGGGCGCGACTCCCATTTTCCATGTTGGCGGCGCCAGTGTACTATTCATGGTGGCGCCAGCTCCCTTTTTTCTATTTTTGACACTTTGGCCCTCTGCAATTCACTATACATGCATCATTTCATTTTTTTGCATTTTTTGCAATCTAAACCCTGTAACTTGACATTTGTTAGTGATTAACATGTCTTGATATCTCATGTCAAGATTACATATCAGAGGTATGAAATTGGAGTGTACTGTCCATCATGTACTATCGAAGACTACTCCGTTAGTCGAGGATCCTGAAGCCATTCACTAAACTCTTCCTAGAATAAAAATTTATTGTACAACCCAAAAGTCCGTAATAATTAAAGACTTAAGCAACACAAGAGGGAAGACAATTTATAAGGACAAACCATAACGACGAGTCTTAGATAATAACTTAGTTATCCTAGCGACTTATACAAGTAGACTCAATGAATAGAGTACTAAAGATAGTCCCAATCCAAATCATCTCATAGAAGGGTTCTCAAATTCATTATCTCGGGTTGCCCAAAATATTTACAAGGCGATTCTAATGAGTCGGTATTCCAACAACAACAATCATGATTCCCTAGGTTTCATACAGGCATAGATCGCATTCCTACTAGTCCTGGGACTTCATTTGAAGTCTGACAAGCATCCATAGTTATAATTCATAATCGAACCAATTCAAGTGTCTTTCATTCGAGTCACGCATTTGCGACCCAAACATACCCAATCCAAAGACTAGCGATAATATAATACTTAACATCAACAAGGACCTCCAATAGAGTCCTAAGCCACAATACAACCTTAATACTACTTCGGTCTCACTCGACCAAATCTCAAGATTTCGTGATTAAGATTCAATGAACACAAGTAGTCATAGGAATTTATCCTAAGGCTCAATTAACACCTTCTATAATTAATTGACTCTCTTTGGGTCAAATTACAATGGCTCAAATTCTAGGTTAAGGCATAAGTTTGGGATTCACAATTTATCCCGGTTTCTAAACTCAACCACAATCAATCATAAACCATAACTATTCCAATATACCCAATAAAACCATTTGGGTTCAAATCCTAACTATCATATTTTGATATCCACCAATAACATCTCATTTGGACATCCATATCAATGACAATACACAAGGAACAAGTCCCTAGCAACCTAACATCAATATTGAGTTAGAAAGAGAAACTAGGGTTTCGGTAACGTACCTTTATCAAGACACAAACAACTAGGAAGGGGAAAACAAACTAATTATAAATGATCTAATCGGCGAGGGCTTCGCGATGGTGGTCTCGGCTCGTCAATCGCATGGCCGGAGCTCCGGGAATCGCCGGAACACACTCTAATCTCACACTCAATCTCACGCACTCTCTCCTTCCCGTTCATGGCTGAAGACGAGAACTAATGAAGAGGGGGAGGGAGTGTTAGTGGTTATAAGGATGTTTAAGGACTAACATACCCTTAAATGAGTGAAGGGGTAAGGGTAAAATAAGGGTAGAATAGAAATTTCACGTCAAAAATCAAACCAGCACAAAGCTGATGTCGGGACCACTGTTCGGGTGAGCTGCCGAACATCTACCTAGATGTTTGGTTGTGGTGGCTGAACTTCTCCCAAGATGTTCAGTTGGGCTAGCCGAACATCTCCCAGGAAGTTCGGTTGTCAATTGGAATGATGATTCAAGTCAAAAACGAAGCTAAATGGGTCTAGGACTGAAGGTGAAGCGCACGTTGGGTAAATGCAACTCAATGAAGCATAAAAGATGTGTACTAAGGCCTTATGAGGCTCAAAAAACCCTCAAGACAAATGGAGGAATGACTTAGGGTACAACCAAGGTCACAGGAAAGAACTATGCGAGTCAACTCTCAACCGAGTCAAGAAACGAACAACGTCAGTATACGACTTGTAACCTTAACTAGTTAAAGTCTATGAAAAATATAGAATTAAGGTATTGGCTTCTAGATAGCCTACCACACCAAACAAGGTTCTTACCTCATGTCAAGTAAATAAGGTTACAGTTAAATGACACGCGAAACAAGAAGGTCGATTACACGAAGGTTCGGGGTCTTACATGTTCTTATTTATTTATTTATAGTCTAAATATTGCATTTATATATATCTATATATATGTGTGCGTATGATTTGGAAATCTTGCAGCAACTTTATTTTGGCACCGGTCCAATCGGAAAAAGAAAAGAAAAGAAAAAAAGAAGGCTGGAGCAATTTTATTTTCATTTATTATTATTCCTATTGGAAATGTAATAATTATTCTCATTCTGACATTTTTATTTTGAGGATTAAAACTAAATGCAATTAATACGAACATATAGTTTCCCCACTTTTATTTCTATTTATTGATTTGAATGGCCGTCTCGCGCCCTCGTTTTTCCTTTTCATGGATTCAAACTAATCAGCGGAGAAAATCAACAAATGAACAAAAAGACAGGCCAAAATTTATTGCTTTATATTTGTTTTATACCTACAAAAAGAAAACGAGTTTACTGCTTTTTAGCTAACTCACACACGCTTACTCATGCAGAAATATTCCGAGTGTTACCCTTCAACCTGATAAACACGCTCGAGTATCCATGTTCTTGAAAAGGAACTAGGAGACTTAGGCCAAAATTATCACACCCTGCGACCTTTAAGGAGGGGCGAACTGGGTGAAGCCATCCAAGCCATGCATCAGCCAACGTAAAAAGCATATATATCTTTTAGGACACATCATGGACCGATCGGTTTTTATACCCTAAAGTTAGTGACCAATTCCTTGAACAAAAAAAAAAGAGAAGTGAAAAAAAAAGAGATATATAAATAAAAAAAGCACTAGGATTAATTAAAAACGTTTATGGTATTTCCTAGATCATTCGAACGGTTGATCCTAGAAAGTGTATAGGCCCTTCGCTTGAGATCTGTCCAATCTTGGGAAGTCAAAATTCAGGTGGAATACAAAGGTCCTATACTCTGGAGAAAGAATCAATTATTCCAAGAAAAGTCCCAGACTGTCAAAACAAAGCAGATGCTTGTCCGATCAATTCTAGGAATAATCAACAAAAGTTAATTATAAAAACACACTGCACTTAACCAAAATTTCCAGAATATTACCTTTTGATACACTACCTCCAACCTTGTTTCTCAAAAACCTAGCTCGAATTTGGAAAGGAAGAGAGAGCACTGGTCGGTTGATAAGGGATACAAGTACAGAGGTCAGGTTAGAGAGTATAAAGATCATTTCAGAAAGTACAAATTTGGGTAGAATGGCTGCCGAAAATGAACAGACTTCTACGGGTATAGAGACAAGGGCTTGAGGATACACTCCTACTCTAGCTATGCAACAGTGGTTAGATCAAAATCTAGGTGCACAGGCCGATTGCCTGATGGGCCACATAACTAATCGCATGCAAAGCTTGAGACCCAATGTGGAAAGCACTACTCCCCTGGAGCACCTCATGAAGCATCAACCTCGAATGCGCCCCCAAACACTAAACCTCTGGTCCAAAATACCAATCCTCCTCAAAGTATGAGTGTCCCAATCACCAACCTCCTACCAAATACCTACTACCAAAGCCCCAACCCTTTCTTTCCAAATAAAGGTTACCCTTTCCCAAACACCGGTATACTTCAAAATTCGGGTGGTCTCCCATTTCCCATTACCAATCAACTCCAGAACAGCCTACATGCAGACCCCAGAAGTTATGTCCATCAAGGACAAGGGACGACTTATCTACCATTTAATGATTTCGGTCGTCAAACTGAAGCTGCATGTGGCGACCCGACCCGGACCCAAGATGGAATCGCGGGTCAGTCCGCCCAAATAGGGGGAAACAACAAGAAACACATAAACATGCAACGAATAAATTTAAGAAAATGACGTGACGCAACATTGGAGACGTAACACACCTAGGCACCAAAAGGTCGGAAATTAAAAAACTTTTCCTGATATAACAGTGAAGCAAATAAACCAAGTCATCAGTAACACTACATGCCAGAACCCAAGCTAAGCAGAAAAAGGGCAAGAAATAAAAAAGAGCTAATGGGATTGATCGTGTCTTATTTTAAATTTATTTCCTTGCAAGTGGACAAAACTATTGTAGAATAGCTTGGCCAGCAAGGGTCGAACCACAGAGACAAGAAGATCACAATTAGCAAGACTATTGGTAGCAATTATTAAACTAAGAGGGGTTTTTATATTGATTTTATCTAAACTAAGTATTATACTAAAGTTAACTAAATTAGCAGCAATTACAGTAGAAAAGATCTGATGGTGTAGGGAAATCTAGGATTAGGGTTTCACTTATATCTCCTCTATAGCTTATTTAAATAAAGTATCATTCAATTTCTTGGGTTCGTTCACAAAATATAGATATAGCCCATCGACTTACCGATCAGTCTCCATCTCCAAAAAATTTGTCCATTTTATATCCTAGGCACAAGAACATATGGATCCTAACTGTCACTTAGGTCATATATGGAACCTGACCCTAACTTATCACTCTCGTGCATCGATAGGTTCAATTTATCATGATGGTGAGCTAGTGTACGACATATGCATATTAGTCATGCAGTTATCCACACCTCTAGCCCTTTATTACTGATCGATGTATTTTATACGTCGATTTCATATACTTTTATGACTTAAATTGAGTGATTCCACGAGGCTTTTGACTACTGATAA
Source organism: Codonopsis lanceolata (assembly GCA_013146195.2). Taxonomy (NCBI): domain Eukaryota; kingdom Viridiplantae; phylum Streptophyta; class Magnoliopsida; order Asterales; family Campanulaceae; genus Codonopsis; species Codonopsis lanceolata. Next base: position 64,291,102 of record CM028382.1, on the reverse strand, counting down.
GTGTTTTTCAACGATTTTATGAGTTTCAGGGTTTTAGGTGAAATTATACAAATTATGAGGCTTTTTGGTGAAAATTCCAAGAAGGGGTCAGAGTGTAAATTGAAGAAGAAATGGCAGAAGACAAGGCTGGACACCTTGTAGCCGCAAGGTGTATCTTACCTTGCCTCCGCAAGGTAGGCAGTGTGATCAAAGTTTAAGCCCCGGAATTATGAAGGCCTTGCGGACGCAAGGGTGTTATGACCTTGCGGCCGCAAGGTGGTCAGAATGCAATATCGTGAGTTTTCACACCATGCTGGAAGACCTAAACCCCCTACAACTCCATGGTATAAATAGAGGCCGGTAGCCAAAGCCTAGGAGGGCCAGAAGTTAGTTTTCTATAGCTTTAGAATAGAATTTAGTGTGTATAACATAATTACTTGTTGTAATTACAAGGATTGAAGATCGATTCATGTATTCTATCATCTTCATGTGCTGTTCATCTTCAAGGATGAACTAATCACCCATTAATCTAGGAGTTGGGAGGCAACTTGTATCGAATCTATGCTTTAATTATATTTTTATTCATTCAATTCTTGTTGATTGTGGTGATTATCAATCCCTCTATTATTTCACTTTGAACAAATGAATGTAATCGTGAATAATAAAGGCCTAGAGGTGCGGATAACTGCATGCTCAATTTGCATATGTCATACAATGGCTCACCATCACAATAAATTGAACCTATTAATGCACGAGAGTGATAAGTTAGGGTCAGGTTCCATATATGACCTAAGTGACAGTGAGATCATATGTTCGTGTGCCTAGGATATAGAATGGATTAATTATTTGAAGATGGAGACTGAACATAAATTCAACAGGCTATATCTATATTTTGTGAACGAACCCAAGATATTGAATGATACTTTATTAAAATAAGCATAGAGGAGATACAAGTGAAACCCTAATCCTAGATTTTCCTCCACCATACGATCTTCATAATTGTGATTGCTGCTAATTAGTTAACATTAGAATAATAATTAGTTTAGATTAAGTTCAATATAAAACCCCCCCTTAGTTTAATAATTTGCTACCGATAATCGTGATATCCGTGATCTTTTTGCCTCTGTGGTTCGACCCTTGCTTCCCAAAATTATTCTATAATAGTCTTGTCCACTTGAAAGGAAATAATTAAAATAAGAGATCGATCAAGTTTTTGGCGCCGCTTCTGGGGACAATCTAGTTTGCATAGTTAGTTTGTTGGTAGCGAAAATTTAATTTCAGTTTTTATAAAAATAAAAATACAAAAAGATTTTATTTGTTTTTAGTTAGTTGTTTTTAATTTCTTTATTTATTTTATGCACGGTCGTAGATCTTTGAATCCTAAACTGGTAGAACTAAATCAAGATATAAATAATATTAGAAAGAATCAAGTAGATCTTGATAATCTAGCAACCCAGCCTGATAATCAAGAACAATTGAATCAAGAGGATTCTCTGGTAGATCCTCTAATGGACAATATTAATCAAAATCCTGAAAATCTTGTTCATCCGGTTAACGTGAATCAAAGAGAAGAAGAACCTGCTAGAAGAAATATGGAAGTAGTCGTAAACCAAAGAACTATTAATGATTTCAGTAGACCCACACTGAATGTAGTAACATCATGTCTAGTCTTACTGGAAGCAGTAAGAAATTTCGAATTAAAAAGCCATTATTTTAATGCGATACCCTCTTTTCAAGGAATGCCAGCCGAAGATCCAGTAAGTTTCCTTAGAGATTATGAGTATATGATGAGTACTTTTCCGTTAGGAGGGTTGACTAAAGACCAAGTAAAAATGAAATACTTTCCAAGTGCATTAAAAGATTTGGCGAAAAGATGGTTTATGAATCTAACACCTAGTAGTGTTTATACTTGGGCTCAACTATATGATTTGTTTATGAGTAAATATTATATGCATGCATCTCTTACATAATATAGAAAACAAGTCATGTCTTTCCAAAATGAACCAGGTGAAACATTCCATGAAGCTTGGGATAGATTTAAAAAGTTACTTATTATTATTATTATTTTTTATTATTTTTTTAAGGAAGCAGGGACGGCACCCTGCGAAAATTATTAATAAAAAAGTTACTTATTATGTGCCCTCATCATAATCTATCTCAAGATGTGCTAGTACTTCAATTCTATCATGCTCTTTCGCCGGTTTTACAAACTATGGTTGATAGTGCAGTCGGTGGTTCTATTAATAGAATGACACCAGTTGTACTAGAGAAATTATTTGAGATGTTAAGTGTAAATTTTCAGCAGAAAAGTGCAAGAGGTAAAAGTAGAAATTTATACCTAGTTCAAGAAAACCCAGATACACAAGCTCAATATGAAAATTGGCCAATTCAAGAAGCATGTGCCATGTGTGGATTATATTCTCATGCTACTAATTTTTGTCCATCTAGTGCTATGTATTCTGAAGAGGGTAATGCCATGAACATGTACCCTCAAAGACAAATGAATGATCCCTACTCAAACACATATAATCCTTGTTGGATGAATCATCCTATTTTTTCTTGGGGAGGAAATAAACAGTTACATCCTCAACCACCACAACCTCATCAATTCCCAAATCAAGGACAATTGCGAATTGAAGAAGTTTCAAAATCAGATGGAGCAAGCAAAGGTCAAGCTGCCCTTATGAAATATTTGCTTGAAGAAGTAGAAAATTTAAGGAATAAACTTGAAAAAGTTGTGATCGAGAAAACAGAAGAAGGGAAGTTCCCTAGTCAAACCGAACAAGCAAAATCTATCACTACTCTGCGAAGTGGTAGAGTAATTGGAGAAGAGGTAAGTGATCCTGTTCAATCTTCTGATGTGCCTGATAAAGTAGATAATCCAGAAAAAGAAGTTGAAAAGGATAAAAATGAAAATAATCAAACATCTAATCAAGAAGTAGAAAAAGAAGTGCAAAACAAAGAAAGTCAAGAAGAAGTAGAACAAGAAATAGAAGAAGAAGAGGAACCATATGTGGCACCACCACCATATGTTCCTCCAATTCCGTTCCCTAGAAGACTTATGAAAAACAGAATGGATAAACAATTTTTGGAAATTTATAATATGTTATCCAAAGTGAATGTTAACCTTCATTTGCTTAATGTTATTAAAAATATTCCAGCCTATGCTAAGTTTTTCAAAGATCTTCACTCTAAGAAACACAAATTTGAAAATAATCAAAAAATTATTGTTTCGAATAACGTAATAGTTGTTTTACAACCCGAACTTCCCCCTAAGTTGAAAGATCCTGGTAGCTTTAATATCCAAGTTTCTTTTTGTAGCTCTAACAAGATGAAGGCTATGCTAGATTTAGGAGCAAGTATTAATTTGATGCCTTTTGTAGTCTATAAACAATTAGAGTTGGGAGAATTGAAACCCACTAATATGTCTTTACAATTACCTGATCGTTCAATTAAACATCCCTTGGGTATAGTAGAGGACATCCTAGTTCAGGTTGATAAACTAATCATTCCGGTTCATTTTGTGGTTCTAGAGATGGAAAGGAAAATATGCACAAATAATGAAGTCCCTATCTTGTTAGGAATACCTTTTATGGCCACTGCCAATACAATGATAAATGTTAATAATGGTAAACTCACAATGTCAGTCCTAGGTGAAACTGTAGAAATCTCAATTTTTGATGCTATGAATAGACCTAGTGACATGAATGCATGTTTCTCAATTGATGAAATCGAAAAACTAACAACTCAAACCTTTGAGGAAAATTGTGAGGATGACGATTATGAGAAAGATGTATTTGTAGTTTATGATGATAGACCTATCCCTCTGATCGATGTATTTTATACGTTGATTTTATATGCTTCTATGACTTAAATTATGCTATTTCACGAGGCTTTTGGCTACTGAAAGATGTCTTAAATGTGCTTAGGAACAACTCTTGTGAAAGAATAAATTTCAATTGTATGTTTAACAAAATCGACTATTCTAGGGTTTCAAACTCGAGAATTGGTTTATGGCTAGTTTAAGGTCATGAATGGCTTGGTTATTGTGTTCTAAATGAACGGAGAACATAGAAAAGATTAATGGGATGCATATAGTATCTATGCTCTATTTGGTTGCACTTTTAGTAATGACTTATCGGAGTTGAGTTTAGGGAGTTATTGAACAATACCGACTCCACATTCAATCCCTACGACGTTTGTAGTTCGTTAGACTAACGTAGTAGCTTACGTGACATTGGGATGAATTGAAGTGCATGTTTGATTTGTGTGCTTATGAGACTCAATCGAGTTCTTATGCCATTTATATGATTGTGTTAAAGAAATGCATAATCGAGAGCATGTTGTAGAATGATATATCTATTTGACATGTTGAATTCACTCTTGTCGAATTCCTAATTGATTCCATATTGAGTAAACACCTACTTGTTGAATAACTTCGCTCTTGTCTAACTTGTTCCTTATATGGTTTATATAACGAGTAAACATCTACTTGGCATTTCATTAGTCCAGCTGGCATATTTGGTTGAGTCGATGGTGTGACAATACATCACTGTCACGACTTATGGGAATTGTGATAGTGATGGGTTGTTATACCGGGTTTTTATCACACACCCCTCCACTGTTGGCCACAGGGGGGAAGTAGCCCCTTTGCTGTAAGCAACAAAGCACATTGGCATTTCTAATTACCAAGTAGAGAGCTTGGTACCCGACTAGAGAGCTCGGTACTTTGATACATCCATCATGGGTATCTTTGGCACGATAAAGTTAACGCTTGTATTGCAGGAGCTACGAAGCGGCACCGGTTCTATAACATATCCCCTTTATATGTGTTTACTTTATAGCACTTATGTGAAACCAATGTGCTACCATGGATATGTGAACTAAGTGTTTATATGAATGAATGCTTTGATTGACTTGATATTAATGATGATATCTTGCTATGTATGTTGCAAGATGCCATGACATGCATAATAGTTAGCTCACAAAGTCTTTATGACTTACCCCCTCCCTTTTACCGCTTTAGATCCGAACCGTCAGCGTCCTTCGCTGGGAAGCATCATTGAGTTTGTGCGTGGTCCAAGTAGTCTATGCTACAATTTCACTTGAAGAGGTCGTTGTAGTTTCCTCTTTTTTTCTTGGCAAGGACGTTGGGTTCATCAAGTCAATTAGACTTGTATTGGGTATTTATATCATGCTTGTACCTCTTGTGTTATTAAACTTGGAGTTATTGTATCAAGGCTTATTCTTGTAAAGTAAAATGTAAAACCTATATTTTCACAGCGGGTTCACTTATCTTTAGACTTCCGTTGAGCATCTCATTAGCCCTTATTTACTTTCGTTGTTTCTCCGGCATGTTGTAGCCATCGAGGTATTATAACATGAACTGTTTAGTGTTGGGTTCCGGTTGTAAAGTCACCAATGATTTGGTTTAAATTGCATTAGCTGTTATATCAAGTTTAAAAAGTTTTAAAAATTTCTGGCCTTTTGGTGCCGAGTCGTGTTATGTCTATAATGTTACGTCACGTCGTTTTCTATAATTGAGTCCTTGCATGAATTGTAGTCCTATTTGGACTGCTTGACTCGCGATTCCTTCTCGGGGTCTGAGTCGGGTCGTCATAGTTTTCCACCTTCTGCAGATGTGTCGCAGTATCTTTTGGCTCAGAATTTGGTACAGAATTTCCGAAATTCTGGTTTCCTTGACCATACCCTTACGGTTGCTGTGGTTGTGGATGTAATGGCTTGTTCCCTCCCCAACTGAAGTTTGGATGATTCCTCCATCCAGGATTGTATGTATTTGAAAAGGGGTCATTCCTTTGACATGGTGGATAAGAATTCATCGAATTCACCTGTTCATGAAAAACAAGCATATTCCCATTAGATGGGAAAATGTTAGTGACATGTGAATTGTTGCTATAATTAGAACTTGGATCATAAGAAAAATTTAAATTGGCCGCAGCCATCATTGCTTTACAAGCTTCTATTTTAGCATTAGCTAGTGCTAATGCATTGGTTTCATCAACATTCGATCTTAACTCAAAAACTATCTTAGCTTTTCTTCTCACATTCTTTTCTCATGAATTTGATCCTAACATCTCAAATAAGTCATAGGCTTGATCTGGGGTCAATCCGTGAATCGACCCTCCTGCAGCACTATTTACCATAGTCTGCTGGTGAATTAAGAGTGAGTCATAGAATTGAGCTATTAAAATATCTTGCGAAATATTGTGATGAGGTCAATCTATCAATAAAGACTTGAAATGATCCCATGCTTCAGGAATAGTTTCACCTTGCTCCATTGCAAAACATATGATTTGTTTTCTATGATTAGAAAGTGAAATATTGTGATGAGGTCAATCACCTTGCTGATAGAATTTAGCAATAAATGAATCATATAATTCTCTCCATGTAGATATGCTCCTAGGTGCTAAAGTGTAACACCCTGGATTCTTGCATGAGCATTGTGTGCTTGCCTTCAAGCATTCTTGATGTTCGTGAGCATGTTTAATTAGTCTATATATGTTTTAGAATCATTTATAAGTCATTCATAATGCTTATAACATGCTTAGGATCTTGTTTGCATGCTTGTTGAATCGTCCGTTGAGTCCAATCTAGACTTTCCAAGAATTAGGGCTTAGAAGCATGCACTACAATACCCTCTTATGTTCATGTCTAACATCATAGGCAAGATTCCCAAGCTCATTAAACCCACATAAACCCAATAAAATAATTAATTAGGTAACATAGATAATACATCACATTTAGGGCATAAACTCATTTAAATCACTTCACCAAATTATGCTCTCCAAAACATAAATAAATCACATAGGATGAATTAATATGTTACTCTACAGATGAATATCAAATTAATCAAGGTTTTAATCATGTTCATCAAGCCAAATCATCATTTGGGCATATACCCTTTCAAGTAATGTAAAACCCTAATTTGTTGCATCATTATTTATTTCATGAGTTCATACTTTCATAATCATCATTAGTATGTTAACTTAGCTCACTCATATGTTTAAAGTTGATAGCATGTTCATTGACGTCGTTTGGGATGCTCGTTTGCACCTTTCCTTCACGAGTTGCTTTGAAACTCGGGTTTGTGTTTTATGTTGTAAACACTTGGATAAATGTTAGAAACCATTCTTAACATCATTAACACGCTTTAGATGTTGGTTGAATGCTAGTTGCATCGTCGGTTTGATCGCTAGTTTGATTCGAGCGTTAACCCTTCTCCGTTTGACCTTTTCGGTTGTTGTTCGGGAGTATTTTTCCTAAGTTTTTAGCCATGTTTGATTGAGGTTTGAACATTGATTTGCTTTGGTTATTGTTTAGAGGTGTTTAGGTTGAATTCTATACCATTTCGGGCTTTGGAGAACTTGAAGGTGCAAGGGGGAAAGACGTAGAAGTTACAAGGGAGCGAAACGAAAATATTATGTTCAACAGAGTGATGCGCTCGCATCACTCTAGGAGGAAGCGACCGCAAGGGGTCTGATGACAGGTTACGGGAATTTTTGGCATTTCACCAATTTGCCTAACTAAACCCCACCCAAACCCAACCTAACCCACCCTAAACCACCCTAGTTCGTCCTACACACCCTCTCATGCATGCTTGACAAGTTTCAAGTGGTTTGGATGCATGTACAACACATGGCAAAGAAAGACCTCCAACATGCACACACATGCATTGGACACCTTCCCCCACCCCACTTCAGCCATTGCATGACCAATACCTCCACTAAACCCACCATAATCAGTCTTCATCTTCCAAATTTGTGGCTGATCAGTTTAGACAAGTTTTAGAGAGTTCTTGGAGCTTCTTGAGTGTTCAACAATGGTGGCCAACTATTGAAGAAGCCATTTCCAAAACCGAACGGTAGAAGTGAAGAGGAGAGCAAGGAGAACACATACTCACCCTTGCATGGACGTTTTTGTACAACCTGTAGGACTTGTTTAAGGTAAGTTACAACATCTCTTCTTATTACTTTTAGCCTCATTGACCCTAGGGAAAACAATCTTTCTATATGAGGTCAATGAGAGCACATAGGACTTTGTAGAGATGCCATGTTCTAGTTTATGCTATGTGATGAATTTGGGTTGTATGAACAGATTATAGACCTATTATAAACCATGATTTTAATGTTATATAGGTGTAGTAATGTATGATAGATCATGCTACTTTGTTGTTTAAGTGTTGGGAGCATATTGGATGAGATAGTTAGGCTTGTAGAGATGCCATGATCTCGTATGTGCTAAATGATGTATTTTGGGTTGTGTAAACAGATTATAATCAGATTGTAAATCATGATTTTAATGTTATTTAGGTGTGATAATGTATGTCAAATCATTCCATTTTGTTGTTTAAGCATTGGGAGCATGTTTGATGAAATAGATAGACTTGTTGAGATGCTATGTTCATGTACATGCTAAATGCTACATTTTTAGTTGTATGATCAGATTATAAACAGGTTATAAACCATGTTTAGGATGTTATTTATGTGTGTTAAAGTATGATAAATCACCCTACCTTGTTGTTTAAGCATTGGGAGCATGTTTGATGAAATAGTGAGACTTGTAGAGATGCTATGTTCACGTACATGCTAAATGCTACATTTTTAGTTGTATGATCAGATTATAAACAGGTTGTAAACCATGTTTAGGATGCTATTTATGTGTGGTAATGTATGATAAATCACCCTACTTTGTTGTTTAAGTGTTGGGTGCATATTTGATGAAATGACAAGAATGTATATGTCTAGTTTGTGACTTTGATTCTATGTTTCATACTTGATTGTTTGATTGGGGTTTTATGGGTTTAATGACCTTAGTAACCTATTTAATTACGTTAGTATGGACATAGGAGAGTATGGAGGCCAATGGCTTCTATACCCTAATTTTGAAAGATTGACTATGACTCAACGGAGTTGACCATTGGGTTAGTATGACATTAAGGAGTAATAAGCCTAAGTCCTACGAATTTTGGGGTAGTATTAATGGGGGTTAAGCCCCCAAGCATTTTAAAGTGTATAAAGCTTGATGATTAGAGCCTTGATTTTATCTCTAATGTGATTATGTGCTAGTTGTGAATTAGAAGCATGACTAGATGATTGTAGAGTACATGCCTACTTATGTGAGCATATGAATATGAATTACGTGTGCTTGAAGTTTGAGTCCAGCTGGAGTCGGTTTGTTGAGACTTTGGGGCGGGACGATGCATCATCTTCACGAATTGTGAGATTCGTGATTTTGATGGATTGCCGCGCCGGATTGCACACACCCCTCTATCGATGGCCACGGTAGGGAAGTAGTTGATCTTAGTTGTAGTATGGAAACATGACTTTGATAACTATCGGAACTTCGAGCGGGAAATGTCTCGGGGCGTCGATATCCACGAAAGGGATATCGAGGACACATAAGTTTGGCACATGTTTTTGCAGGAGCGACATGCGCGGAAAAAGGGTAACGATATCACCTCCCTTTTGTATGAATTGACTCACAAGTGCTTATATGTGAATAATGTGCTACGTGAATATGATATGATATGGAATGATGGTTGATTGAATTAATGAAATGTTATACTTGTTGATAACATGATATTCAAGATTGTTAAGTATGAATGCCTTGACATGATTATTTATGAAATGTATATTATGCCAATTGCATGAATTATTATTGTTGAGCATGATGCCATGACAGGAAGTTATGTTAGTAACTTGCTAAGTCTTTATGACTTACTCCTATTTGTTTTGATTGTTTTCCCTAGATTCGAGCCGAGCGAGCGGATCGAAGTGATTGTCGTTTTACATTGAAGAAGCTTTGGCAAGGTTGTTACCTTGTAATATTAGTACCTTTTTATTTTGGCAAGGACGACGGGACATAAAGTTATATAAACTTTATGTGGGGTAGCAAGACTTTTATTGTGTGATATTTGAACTTATGTTTATTATTTCTTAATCTTTTGAGAGCCGACATATGTTAGTCGTGCCTTGTATATTTATGTTGATCATGCTTTAGTTGTTTTAACCATATATTGGTTTGTTTACTATGTTTGTTAATGCGGCATGTTTTAGCCGTTAAGCATGTTAGACTAGAGTTGTAGACTTAGTTTAATATTGGGTTTCGGCCGTAGCGTCGCCGATGACATGATATATGATTGCTATAAATTGTTATATGTGCCTATTGTTGCGTCACATGATTTTATTTTTGGACCAAGAGATTCGTTATCTCTAAGGTTGTATTAGTTTGAGCTCGTTAGCTCGGGCGCCACTGTTTAATTATTATACGCTTCTGCATGTGTTTAAGTTTTTGGCGTACCGCCGTTATGGCCTTAACCACTATTTTCTACTTGTTTTCATTACGTGCGTTTTTTGGCGGCACGACCTCGGGGTATCGTCTTGGGATCCGGGTCGGGTCGCCACAGTTGGTATCGAGCTTATGTTATAAGTTAGCTATTCGCCGGGATAGGTTCCTTGGCTTAGGGGGTTGGTTTTGTGTGATAGTTCTATCTTAACGAAGAGTGTTCTTGTAGGTTAATAATGGTTGACACTAGAGCGGGTTCTAGCACCGGAGGTAGTGCCGGTAGAGGTGTCGGTAGAGGCACAAATGTTGGTGGAGAGACTAATGAGAACCGTCAGCCAGAGGTTCCTCCACTTCGGACGCCGGAGGAGCAGTTCGAAGCGATGTCTACCATGTATATGGGAATTCTTGCGATGATGAACGAGATGAATCAGAGGGTCTTTGGTAGGGCCGAACCACCGCCGAGGACCAGCCACGGCCCCACGGCCCCGACACCGCGAGGTTAGATGCAGGTAAGGATGCAAGACATCACAGAGATTCGATGCTTGAGAAGTTCGTTAAGCTGAAACCAAGACAGTTCGACGGTGAACCGGATGCTTCGAAGGCCGAGTTGTGGATCGAGCATCTAGAGAAGATATTTGCACCATTGAGGTGTGATGATGAACAGAAGGTGGTACTAGCCGTATTTAAGCTAGAGAGCGAGCAGTGGCGGGTGCTAGAGAGAGTTGGGACATCTTGAGAGTCCCCAGCACATGGCTAACTTTGTTAGGGAATTTAGAGCTTATTGTATGTGCTGGGAGGTTGTTCGGGAGAGGGAAAAGGAGTTCCTTGACCTCGTGCGGGGAGGTATGTCTATATCGCGGTATTCGGCGAGGTTCTGAGCTAGCGCTATTGCGGTCATTTGATTCCGGATGAGGCCAAGAGAACGCAGAAGTTTGTGAAGGGCTTGAAGACGGAGTATAGGAGACAGTTGTTGTCTCATCAGTTCGTGGATTATAGGAAGGCAGTGGATAGAGCCCATGCTATTGAGAGAGACATTGAGGAGCACCGTGTCATGGGTAGTCGGGTTTTCTTCACGAGCTTAGGCGGTCTTCTTGGGGCGAGGAAATGGATCGGGTGTCGGGGAATTATCATGGGCACAATGATCGTAGGAAAGGAAATGGCAAGTTTAATCATGATGGGCAGACAAGAAATCAGTCAGGTGGTAGAGGAGGCTGCTTCTGCAGAGTCGGGGAGATCGTGGCATGATAGTGGTATGCTCTATTGTTCGAAGGCAGGGCACATGGAAGATAAATGTTGGAAGAAGAGTGGGGCACCGGTAGAGTGCTACTATTGCGGAGCTGCGGGGCACGTGAAGAGGAATTGCCCTAAGTTGAAGGGTAATCAGCCAGGTGGATCGAGCCAGCCTACTGTTGGGGCTAAGAGAGATAGTGATGGGAAAGCAAAGGTGCAGGGACATGTTTTTTCTTTAGACCGGAGGAGTACGAGTCGGCCAGTTATTGGAGGTACCATTTCTATCTTCGATAGTGAAGCACAGTACTTATAGATCGAGGGGTCATCACATTAGTATGTTGCATCACACTTTGTTGATCGTTTGCGTGTATTGCCTCGGTCTTTGCCTTACGTGCTTGATGTTTCTACCCAGCTTGGGGAATGTTTATTGGCTTCGGAAGCTTATAAAGCATGCGATGTACTTGTGGATGAACTTGTTTTGCATGCGGATCTGGTAGTGTTGCCACTTAGTGATTTTGATGTGATACTCGGTATGGATTGGTTATGCACTTATCATGCTTTGGTAGATTGCTTTAGTAAGAGGGTTACATTTGATATCTTTGGGTGTTCCTAAATTTATGTTAGGTGGGTGATAAGCGTCTAGTGGGTTGCACGTCATTTAAAGCTCTAAAGGCTAGAAACTATTGTCACGTGGTTGCCGCACGGGTACCTAGCTTGTGTGGTTGATAAGCGGGTTTCGACTTGATCTTGAGGATGTGCGGTTGTGAATGAGTTTCGGATGTCTTCTCTAAATATTTTGGGATGCCACCGGATAGGGAGATTGAGTTTTGTATCGAGTTGTTGTCGGGGACGACACCGATATCAAAGGCGCCGTATAGAATGGCACCTATGGAGTTGAAGGAGTTGAAGGTTCAATTGCAGGAGCTTCTTGATATTGGCTTTATCAAGCCAAGTGTATAAGCAACAGGTGTCTTCGCCGGGTATTATTTGTCGGTCGAAGAAGGATGGAAAGCCTAAGGTTGTGTATTGATTAGGGAGTTGAACAAAGCGACGATCAAGAACAAGTATTCATTGTTGCCGCATATAGATGACTTGTTTCGATCAGTTGCAAGGATCGGTGGTGTACTCTAAACTTGATTTGAGGTTCGGGTATCATCAGTTGAAGGTGAGAGCCGAGGATGTTTCACCGCACTTTTAAATGCGAGGTGCAGGCGGAGCATTATGAGTTCATGGTGATGCCATTTGGGTTGACTAATCTTGTAGCCGGCGGTATTTATGGACTTGATGAATCGAGTGTTCCATAATTTTCTTGATTGTTTTATGGTGGTCTTCATAGATGACATTCTTGTGTATTCAAAGTCTCGGGATGAGCATGCACAACATTTGAGGATTGTGTTGTCGATTCTTCGGAGAGGCAACTTTATGCTAAGTTTAGCAAATGTGCTTTTTGGCTAGGAGGTCTCATTTTTGGGACTTGTTGTTTCTAGTACTTAGGGATAGCGGTAGATCCTTCTAAGGTTGAAGCGGTGATGAATTGGAGGAGACCGACTACGATTCACGGAGGTTAGGAGTTTCTTGGGGTTAGCAGGGTATTATCGGAGGAGGTTCATGAGGGATTTTCGAAGATTGCTACACCAATGAGAAATTGATCCAAAAGAAGACACCCGTTTGTTTGGAGCGATAAGTGTGAAGCAAGTTTTCAAGAAATTGAAGAAGGGTTGACTACTGACACCAGTTTAAGCGTTGCCAGAGCGGAGATGAGAACTTTGTGGTTTATAGCGATGCATCAAAAGAGGATTGGGTTGTGTTCTTACGCAGAATGGCAGATCGCTATGCTTCGAGGAAGTTGTTCCGTATATTGTTAATATCCCACCATGACCTTGAGTTGGCGCGATCATATTTGCTTTGCACAAATGGAAGCATTATTTGTATGGGTCGAAGTTCTAAATTTTCACGGATCACAAGAGCCCGAAATATTTGTTCTCACGTATGAGTTGAATATGAGACAAAGGAGATGGATGGAGAAGTTGAAAGACCATGATTGAATGATATTTTATCATCCGGAAGGCGAACGTGGTTGCCGGCACCCTTGGAGGAAAGTGCATTTGGTCATGTTTGATGAAGATGTCGAGAGGTTGTCCTGCGTGATCGAGTCCCAGCGAGGTTAATCATGGAGTGATGTTTCATAATGTTCGGGCTATTCAGCTTGTATTGGAGAGAATTAAGGAGACTCAAAGGAAGGATCCGGGATTAGTAAAGATCATTGATGGTTTGAGTAAGAATGAGACGAGTTTGCAATGAATCGAGGGATTTTGACTTTCGGGAGAGTTTGTGTTCCTTCGCTTGAGGATGTGAAACGACTTGTGTTGGATGAAGCTCACAAAGGCAAGATATACTATCCATCCAGAAATGTAAGATGTAGTGGATTTGAAGAAGCAATTTTGGTGGAATGGCATGAAGCGCCAAATTGCGGATTATGTGTCGAGGTGTTTGACTTGTCAACAGTGAAGGCGGAACATCAAAGGCCCGCGATCGCTGCAACTAGAAATTCCGCAGTGGAAGTGGCACGTTGCTATTACGGATTTTGTTTCGGGTTTCATGCGACGTGTGGAGGGTTTGATGCCGCTTTGCTGTTGTAGATCGGTTAACGGTCACTCATTTTATACCGATTGCGATGACTTATTCCTTGAGTCGCTTGGCGGCATTGTATGCGCAGAGATTGTTAGACTACACGGGGTTCCGCTTAGCATTGTGTCGATAGGATCCGAGGTTTACTTCGAGGTTTTGGCAAAGCCAGAAGCCAGGGACTAAGTTGAACCAAGACAATTTTTCACCCTCGCATGACGACAATTCGAGAGAACGATATTAGATATTGAGGATATGTTACAGTTTCAGACGGTGGACTTTAAGGGAAGTTGGGATTCACACCTTCCATCGCGGAGTCGCATACAACAACGCTACCAATCGAGTATTGGGATGGCACCGTATGAGGCACTTTATGGACGAAAGTGTAGATCTCCTATTTGTTGGGAAG
>CM028382.1:64202957-64276454 GCA_013146195.2 Codonopsis lanceolata | reverse complement strand
AAAGACTAATAGGGGCCACGAGGATAAGAGAAAGCGATCTGCCTCAAGCTGTTAGTCAGAAAGGTGCGTTCGGGTGGCAGGAGTGGTGTTACTACTTCTACTCGGAGAAGACGGGGTGGCGAGTTGTGTAGAGGGCGAGACACAGGGATAGGTGTTGGGGAAAAGTGTTACTATTGTGGTGGCGAAACTCCTTGAGGATTGTCCAATGTTTAAGGCCAATCGATCGGGTACTAGCTTTCGGCAATTCAGTGGCTCCAAGAGAGATGGTGACGGTCACCTAGAGTTTGAAGCGAGCGCGCGTGGCGGTTAGCTATCGCGGAGTTTTGAGACCTATCGAAATAGGAAGGTATATTCTCATATATATATATATATGTAAACTATCCCGTTGCTACTATTACGTTATTATGTCTGGCGCTTTGTCGTTAGCTCATGTGCATTCATACATACATTATATGGTGTATTGTGTATTATTGGTTATTTGCTTTCGATCGGGAATAATACTAATGTGAGATTGATATATTACATGGTTTGTTTTGGGAATTACCGGTAGGTAATCGTACGTCGTATATGGATTCTTGTTTAGTCTATAAATATATAAGACTATGCTATATATAGAGTTGCGGTATTGTGTGGTTATATATAAAGGCCATAGTATGTATATGTATATATATATGAATAGGTATAAAGTATGATTTGTATATTGATACTTATCGGTTTGGTATGACGTCTGAGTATTCTATGAAGATATGTACTATGTAATGAATAATATAATACTATATTATTGTTAGTGGTTACTATACGGTAGGAACCCTCGACTTGTGAAGAAGGTTGAAGATTGCGATTTAGAAGATAATCATGGTTGCACGGGAGAGATTGGCGCTTCACCATGTGTCTTGAGGCGTTGGCGTTGTGATTGGGGCGCTTAGGTATGCATTGGTTGTAGACTCGGTCTAGAGCTTAAGGGAGGATAGTCTTGCGGAGTAGGGACGTTCGGGCATTAGTAGCCTTGTCGATTCGTGGTGATTACTAGGAAATTAACTTGGTTGAGTGTACTAGGTACACGAGTTTTATGATAGCTATGATTGTTGTGTGCCAAGGTAATAGACCTTGTTACTTGGCTTAACTTTATTCAATAATGTGCATTAGTGGTAGGAAACACCTACTTGATACATTACATTGTAGTATACTAAATTCTCATCTCATCATGTCATCTCTGTTCATTCATTTCATTAGTATAGGGACTATTTGAAGGATGCTTAAAACTTTTTTAATCATGAACCTTCGCATCCTTGCAGCTTTTGAAATCCAATTTTGGTACCCTAAATTGGTGATCAAAAGAGGTTCGTTGGTGGACTAGGATTGGTAGTGAGTAGGTTAAACATTGACTATACCCGTTACCAAATGGAATGGACTGAAATGGAATGAATTTTCAAAACACGTCATTAACGTGCTCTTATGTGTTATTACGCGATGGGAAAATCGCGGCGTGATTTACATGGTTTGAAATGCGATTTGATTTTCTTTGATTTGTTTGTAAATTGCTCCATAAGCAATTATTAATTCTTGTAACTTAGAATCTCTTTGTGCGCTTGAATTTCTTTATGTGCCCAGAGACAATTAGTTTCGGTAATTGGATGTTGAAGTGTCCTTAAATGAGAGTTTTCATGTTGAAATTTGGGGTTTTGCTTGCATGATTGGCATAATGTTGTTCGTGTTCGTATTCGCGACTCAAGTATGAGTCATATCATTTTCAATCGTAAGTGTTAATGTCGTTGAGTCTATTGAGGTTTCGTAGACTTTTGGATTTGGATTATTATAGTTCGACCCTCGTATTATGGTGGTAGACTCGGAGATCGAGTCTAGGTCAGATGTTTGAGCTTGATGTGTTGTGGTTTGTATCATGAGTTTAGAATTCGGGAACGAATTCTTTTTTAAGTGGAAGGGTGTAACACCCGCTCCTTCGTTATCTCGGTTTGCGTGCTATACTTGCACTTCTTCCTTTGTCATTGTATGTTTGGTTTGCGAGAGGGTCTAGATATGTTTGAGAGACCATATTAAGACCAAAACATTATTAAGAGACTCCTTATAGTTGTTGACTTGCTAAAGTCACAAGTCGTGACTCGACGATAGTCGGAATGCGACGCGATTGAGGGTTTACTTGCGTTTTGTGTTCGTGACCTCGGTTTGGGTCCTAGACCTCTTTAAGATGGTTTATTAACATGTTTAGATGTGTTAGACTTCAAGTTGGAGGTGTTCCTTAAGCCTATCGATGATTTTGGAAGCTTTGGAGATAGCGTTCGTCTCTATCGCGTAGTTCGGGAATCGAGTCGCGTAATCGCCTCTCCTTTGGGATTCTTATTTCCCTAGTTGTTATTCAACTTTCTAGAAGTATTTAAGCTTCTTCATTAGCCCTTAGACTTGCCTTAAAAGTCTCCTTTCGTTGCTCGTTCGATTTCGAGTTCGTTCGTCGTTCTGGTTGCACGTTGTTGCACCCCTTCCCGGTTTCGCTCCGAGTTGTTTCGGGAGTTGTTCGGGTGTGTTTTAGACTTGTTTTGAGTAGGGTTAGACCTTAGAATGGTTGCCCAAAAGTTTGGGACCATTTAGATCAAGTTTAGATCAAGTTTTAGAGGTTCTGGAGCCGAGGCGGCCGCATGGCACCTTGTGAGCGCGCCGCCTCGGATCTTGAGAGCATTGGCTGATTGTGCAGAACTTTGGGAGGGTCCTCAGTAGTTGAGGCGGCCGCATGGGCCTAGGTGAGGCGCCCGCCTCACAGTTTGTGCTACGGGCTGATTTCCTCCTGTTTCGGAATTTGACGATTTGTTCACTTCCAACCCCTACCTAAACCTATCCTAAACCTCCCTAACCCTTCCTACTTAAGTCCTAACATCCCTAACTAGATTTTTAAGTTGGATTAAGGGTCCATTAGTTGGTCATTAAGCCCCAAATCAGATTCAAAAAGGGACCACAAGTGATTGACACTTGTCCCACTCACTTTTGACCAATATAAGCCACAAATCGACTCTTTTCTTCTTCATTTCTTTGAGAGCCTTTTTCAAAAACGAATTTCCATCTTCTCTCTAACTCTTCCATGGTTTCTTGAGTTCTCATCCCTTGGTCTTCATCAACCATTCATCCATTGCCCAAGAGCCATTCATTAAAGTTGAAGAGCTCATCAAGGGGAGCATTTCCATCCGAATAGTTTCCTTCATTTCTTCCTTTGGTGTTTAACTTGTAAGTTACCTTCTTCATCTTCTTCTTCTTCTTTTGATTTTGTACTCATTGATCCTAAGGAAAACAAACTCTATGCTATTTGAGGTCAATGAGTACACATACTTGCCTTGTATGATTTTAACTTGTGATTTGAGCATGTGAACTTGTTAAGAGCATGTGTAGGATGAATTCTATGATTATTGAAGTATATTGTTACTCTTCATCTTGTGTTTCTAGGGTTGTGAGCTTGCTAGAAATCATGTTTACATTTTATTTGGGTTTATTTTGATAGTAGGCATGAGATTGGGAATTTAGAGGTGTAATCTCACTAGGCAATATGTAAATGACCATTCAATTGAAAGTATGTGATTTCTAAAATGGGTATGAAGATCTTGTTAAGTTCTATGGATTTTAATCTAGGGAATCTAGCCCAAATGATTTGTGAGGAAAATTGTTGTAAATGTGAATGATATGTTGATTTGGGGATTTATGAACTAGGCATTTAACGTGTGTGTGACAATTAAGACTTAATGGAGTTGTTTTAGGTTCAATATCATGTTGGAGAGCATTAGGTTAAAACCCTACGATGTTCGGGTTTGGTTGGTCTTGATTATGAGTATCCGAGCATCTTGAATTGTGTCCCATTTGTGACACCCACGCTATAGAGGTTGATTGGAGATTTGTTTAGGGCGTGCTCGTTAGGGCACGGAGCATTAGAGATCAACCTATGATCTCGTATTTCTTTAAGAAATGATTATTTGAATGAGTTCTCTTTTAGGGAATTGGGTCGTGTGCACATGAAAGCACTTGCGAGGTTATGACTACGGCTTAGTTTGATACCCGTGAGTTTGGCTTTGAAGAAGTCGAACATATGTGACCGTTGGGACTATGGTTGAGTCCGGTGTACCTTTAAGTGAGGATAAATGCTAAGTATGGATTTATGATTGTTTTTAGACTAAATAATAGTCTTTGGTTTAATCCCGAGTAGAGGGCTATAGTAGACCTCACGTTGTGATTTCTTGATCTTATATGCTACGTTTGATTGGGTTGTGACTTGAGGGTTATGAATACCTCAATAAATAGGTGGTTCTTGGACTAAACGGATAGGTTGGTTGGTTTTGTTAAAGTGTGTACAATATGTGCATTGTTAAATTGGTGTGTAGAACTATATGTCCTACTTGATTTGATATGTCCGCTATGATCGGTCTTGGTTCTTGTTTGAGCATGAGAGTAATTATCTACTTGTGCATTTCATAAAAGCCCAGCTGGCATTATTTGGATTTGGTTTTTATGTCAGGGTAGGACGATACATCGCCTATACGAATCGTAAGATTCGTATTCGCTATGGATCGCCGTACCCGGGGACCTCACACACCCTCCGTTGTTGGCCGCAATGGGGAAGTAGCCCCTTTGCCGTATCAGTTAAGTGCCGCATTGGCTTGCTAGCTAAATCGAATGATTCTCGATGAAAGTCGATGCACTCACGAGCATCGATGTTTGCACGAACCAGTAACATTGTGTATTGCAGGAGCAACACAACAGAACTATATGGGTACCTTCTCTATCCCTTATGTGGCTTACTATGAGCACTTATATGAAAGATAACGTGCTATGTGATTTATGAAGTTTATGATACTTGATGACTTAGTACAAGTTATTGTTGGTATACGATTAAGATGCCATGAGATTATATATGCTTGTGCATTATGCCATGCCACGCCATGCTATGCCATACATTGCATTTAGTAACTTACTGGGTCATTATGACTCATTTCGTGTGTTTGTTTTCCTTAGTTTTTGCAGTAAGCTCGTTAGTACGCGTTGAAGCTTCGGGCGCTTGATCGATAACAGGTGGTCTTCCGGGCGATAGCTTGGGGTTATTAGTATTGTTGTATTTGTATTTTGTGAGATACGGTTGTGAAGTTATGTAAACTTTACTTGGGTAGTTGTTAGTATTCTATTGTCGTTTATTTTGGTAGCCGACTTGTCGAGCTGTTGTATTTATTAGAAGTTATTCCGTTGTCTTTCCGAGCAAGGTTTTAGCTCGCTTGTTCTAGTATTATGTTATTGCTATTTCTGTCCCGACAACTTTAGTCGAGAGACATTGGTTTAGTGGTTGGTATTTTATCTCTTACTCTTTTTAGTTAATGTATTCCTCCGGCATGTTATAGCCGTAGAGTTGTTGTTTATTAGGTTGGGTTCTTGTTGCTTCGCCGGCCTTAGGTTGCCGATGGTTTGTTGTCCGTGCGCAATGTTGCGTCACGCGAGTCGTAGATTTGTCGAGAGATAGTCGTCTCTCAGCCTTGTATTCCTTAGTTTATAATTATAGGCTTTGGTCCCACTTATGATTTGCTTCCGCATATTTTAGTTTTTAGTTGTTCCGTTTCGCCGTTATGGCTTTACATTCCTGTTTAGAGTTTGTGGGTTCAACTCTTGACTCGCACCACTACGCTTAGCGGGTGCTTGTCCGTCTTTTAGCTTGTCTTGATGGCACGACCTTGGGATTCGCATTGGAGTCGGGTCGGTCACGATTAATATCGAGCTATAGGTTAGCTATTTCGCCAGGATAGGTTCCTTGGCCTTGTTTGGGTTGGGTTTATTGTTGAGTTATTAACGCTGAGTGTTCTTTGTAGGCGTATTATGTCGGGAACTTGGCGTGGAGCTAGTTCTATTATACCTTGTTCGAGTACAGCTCGTGGCGACGAGAGGGGAGAGAATGTTAGCGATCCGCGTGTGACTCCTCAACGGATGTGTGGACTAGAAGATGATTCTTCTGTTCTTGCGAAATTTTTGAAGTTTAAGCCGGAAAGTTTCGATGGAGAGCCTGATACTATTGAGGCGAAACATTGGCTAGAAAGCATGGAGAAGATCTTTGCGGTTTTGGGTAGTACATCAGAGGAAATGGTTACGTTAGCGGTGTTTGGATTGGATGGTGCGGCCGAGCAATGGTGGCTTGAAATACGAGATCGTTGGAGACGGCATGGAGTGCCTCGAGTGTGGGAAAACTTTGTCAAGGAATTTATGGTACGGTTTGGTCCGGTAGTGACTCGAGCAAGAGGAGAGATGGAATTCCTAATGTTAGAACAAGGAGATATGACCGTGGCTCAGTATTCAACAAAGTTTATGGAGTTGGCTCGTTACTGTAGTTACTTGGTGCCAGATGAGGCTAAGAAGACCGAGAGGTTTGTGAAAGGCACGAAGGCAATTATCGGGCGGCGGCTTATTCCGTTACTACTTACGGATTTCCAAGGGGCTGTGGATCGTGCATATGCGATGGAGCTGGACATCGAGGAGTACGCTCAAAAGAAATTATCAAAGACTAATAGGGGCCCTGAGGATAAGAGAAGGCAGTCAGCACCTCAAGCGTTAGTCAAGAAAGGTGCGTTCGGGTGGCCGGAGTGGTGTTACTACTTCTACTCGGAGAAGACGAGGTGGCGAGTTGACGTGTAACTTTTGTAAGAGGACAGGACACACCGAGGATAGGTGTTGGGGAAAGACTGGGAAGTGTTACTATTGTGGTGACGAAACTCACTTGAAGAAAGATTGTCCAATGTTTAAGGCCAATCAGTCGGGTAGCGCCGATCAGCAATTCAGTGGCTCCAAGAGAGATGGTGACGGTCAGCCTAGAGTTTGAAGCAGTGCACGCGTGGCGGTTAGCTATCGCGGAGTTTTGAGACCTATCCGAAATAGGAAGGTATATTCTTATATATATATATATATATATATATATGTAAATTATACTGTTGCTACTATTACCGTTATTATGAGTACAGCGCTTTGTCGTTAGCTCATGTGCATTCATACATACATTATATGGTGTATTGTGTATTATTGGTTATTTGCTCGATCGGGAATAATACCCCAATGTGAGATTGATATATTATATGGTTTGTTTTGGGAATTACCGGTAGGTAATCGTACGTCGTATATGGATTCTTGTTTAGTCTATAAATATATAAGACTATGCTATATATAGAGTTGTGGTTTGGATTTGTGTTAAAGGCCATAGTATGTATATATATATATATGAAGTATGATTTGTATATTGATACTTATCGGTTTGGTATGATGTTTGTATATTCTATAAAGATATGTTTTATGTAATGAGTAATATTATACTATATTATTGTTAAGTGGTTATTATGCGAGTAGGATATACCCACTCGACTTGTGAGAAGGTTGAAGATTGCGATTTAGAAGATAATCATGGTTGCACGGGAGAGATTGGCGCTTCACCATGTGTATTGAGGTTGGCGTTACGTTGTGATTGGGATGCTTAGGTATGCATTGGTTGTAGACTTGGTCTAGAGCTTAAGGGAGGATAGTCTTTGCGCGAGTATGGGCGTTCGGGCATTAGTAGCCTTGTCGATTCGTGGTGATTACTAGGAAATTAACTTGGTTGAGTGTACTAGGTACACGAGTTTTATGATAGCTATGATTGTTGTTTGCCAAGGTAATAGACCTTGTTACTTGGCTTAACTTTATTCAGATATGTGCATTAGTTGTAGGAAACACCTACTTGATGCATTACATTGTAGTATACTAAATTCTCATCTCATCATTATCATCTCCTGTTCATTCATTTCATTAGTATAGGGGACCGTTTGAAGGATGCTTAAAACTTTTTATTCATGAACCTTCGCATCCTTGCAGCTTTTGAAATCCAATTTAGTCGGTACCCTAAATTGGTGATCAAAAGAGGTTCGTTGGTGGACTAGGATTGGTAGTGAGTAGGTTAAACATTGACTATACCCGTTACCAAATGGAATGGACATGGAATGGAATGAATTTTCAAAACACGTCATTAACGTGCTCTTATGTGTTATTACCCGCGATGGGAAAATCGCGAGCGTGATTTACATGGTTTGAAATGCCGATTTGATTTTCTTTGATTTGTTTGTAAATTGCTCCATAGGCAATTATTAATTCTTGTAACTTAGAATCTCTTTGTGCTTGAATTTCTTTATGTGCCCGAGACAATTAGTTTCGGTAATTGAATGTCGAAGTTCCTTATGTTGAAATTTGGGGTTTTGCTTGCCTGATTGGCATAATGTTGTTCGTGTTCGTATTCGCGACTCAAGTATGAGTCATATCATTTTCAATCGTAAGTGTTAATGTCGTTGAGTCTATTGAGGTTTCGTAGACTTTTGGATTTGGATTATTATAGTTCGACCCTCGTGTATTATGGTGGTAGACTCGGAGATCGAGTCTAGGTAGATGACTTTGAGCTTGATGTGTTGTGGTTTGTATCATGAGTTAGAATTCGGGACGAATTCTTTTTAAGGTGGAGAGGGTGTGACGCCCCGCTTCTTCGTTATCTCGGTTTGCGTGCTATACTTGCACTCCTTCCTTTGTCATTGTATGTTTGGTTTGCGAGAGGGTCTAGATATGTTTGAGAGACCATATTAAGACCAAAACATTATTAAGAGACTCCATATAGTTGTTGACTTGCTAAAGTCACAAGTCGTGACTTCGGCGATAGTCGGAATGCGGCGATTGAGGGTTTACTTGCGTTTTGTGTTCATGACCTCGGTTTGGGTCCTAGACCTCTTTAAGATGATTTATTAACATGTTTAGATGTGTTAGACTTCAAGTTGGAGGTGTTCTTTAAGCCTATCGACGATTTTGGAAGCTTTGGAGATAGCGTTCGTCTCTATCGCGTAGTTCGGGAATCGAGTCGCGTAATCGCCTCTCCTTTGGGATTCTTATTTCCCTAGTTGTTATTCAACTTCCTAGAAGTATTTAAGCTTCTTCATTAGCCCTTAGACTTGCCTTAAAAGTCTCCTTTCATTGCTCGTTTGATTTCGAGTTCGTTCGTCGTTCGGTTGCGTTGTTGCACCCCTTCCCGGTTTCGCTCCGAGTTGTTTCGGGAGTTGTTCGGTGTGTTTTAGACTTGTTTTGAGTAGGGTTAGACCTTAGAATGGTTGCCCAAAGTTTGGGACCATTTAGATCAAGTTTAGACCAAGTTTTAGGAGGTTCGGAGCCGAGGCCGCATGGGATGTGAGGCGCCCGCCTCGAATCTTGAGAGCATTGGCTGATTGTGCAAGAACTTTGGGAGGGTCCTCGGTTGAGGCGCCCGCCTCACTGCTTTACGGGATTTCCTCTGTTTCGAATTGGACGATTTGTTCACTTCCAACCCCTACTAAACCTATCCTAAACCTCCCTAACCCTTCCTACTTAAGTCCTAACATCCCTAACTAGATTTTTAAGTTGGATTAAGGGTCCATTAGTTGGTCATTAAGCCCCAAATCAGATTCAAAAGGGACCACAAGTGATTGACACTTGTCCCACTCACTTTTGACCACCATATAAGCCACAAATCGATCTTTTCTTCTTCATTTCTTCTTCTCTCCAAAAACTTTCTCCATGGTTTCTTGAGTTCTCATCCCTTGGTCTTCATCAACCATTCATCCATTGCCCAAGAGCCATTCATTAAAGTTGAAGAGCTCATCAGGGAGCATTTCCATCCGATTTTCCTTCATTTCTTTTCCTTTGGTGTTTAACTTGTAAGTTACCTTCTTCATCTTCTTCTTCTTCTTTTGATTTTGTACTCATTGATCCTAAGGAAAACAAACTCTATGCTATTTGAGGTCAATGAGTACACATACTTGCCTTGTATGATTTTAACTTGTGATTTGAGCATGTGAACTTGTTAAGAGCATGTGTAGGATGAATTCTATGATTATTGAAGTATATTGATACTCTTCATCTTGTGTTTCTAGGGTTGTGAGCTTGCTAGAATTCATGTTGACATTTTATTTGGGTCTATTTTGATAGTGGGCATGAGATTGGGAATTTAGAGGTGTAATCTCACTAGGCAAAATGTAAATGACCATTCAATTGAAAGTATGTGATTTCTAAAATGAGTATGAGATCTTGTTAAGTTCTATGGATTTTAATCTAGGGAATCTAGCCCAAATGATTTGTGAGAAAATTGTTGTAAATGTGAATGATATGTTGATTTGGGGATTTATGAACTAGGCATTTAACGTTGTGTGACAATTAAGACTTAATGGAGTTGTTTTATGATTCAATATCATGTTGGAGAGCATTAGGTTAAAACCCTACGATGTTCGGGTTTGGTTGGTCTTGATTATGAGTATCCGAGCATCTTGAATTGTGTCCCATTTGTGACACCCACGCTATAGAGGTTGATTGGAGATTTGTTTAGGGCGTGCTCGTTAGGGCACGGAGCATTAGAGATCAACCTATGATCTCGTATTTCTTTAAGAAATGATTATTTGAATGAGTTCTCTTTTAGGGAATTGAGTCGTGTGCACATGAAAACACTTGCGAGGTTATGACTACGGCTTAGTTTGATACCCGTGAGTTTGGCTTTGAAGAAGTCGAACATATGTGACTGTTGGGACTATGGTTGAGTCCGGTGTACCTTTAAGTGAGGATAAATGCTAAGTATGGATTTATGATTGTTTTTAGACTAAATAATAGTCTTTGGTTTAATCCCGAGTAGAGGGCTATAGTAGACCTCACGTTGTGATTTCTTGATCTTATATGCTACGTTTGATTGGGTTGTGACTTGAGGGTTATGAATACCTCAATAGGTGGTCCTTGGACTAATCGGATAGGTTGGTTGGTTTTGTTAAAGTGTGTACAATATGTGCATTGTTAAATTGGTGTGTAGAACTATATGTCCTACTTGATTTGATATGTCCGCTATGATCGGTCTTGGTTCTTGTTTGAGCATGAGAGTAATTATCTACTTGTGCATTTCATAAAAGCCCAGCTGGCATTATTTGGATTGGTTTTCTATGTCAGGGTAGGACGATACATCGCCTATACGAATCGTAAGATTCGTATTCGCTATGGATCGCCGTACCTGGGACCTCACACACCCCTCCGTTGTTGGCCGCAATGGGGAAGTAGCCCCTTTGCCGTATCAGTTAAGTGCCGCATTGGCTTGCTAGCTAAATCGAATGATTCTCGATGAAAGTCGATGCACTCACAGAGCATCGATGTTGCACGAACCAGTAACATTGTGTATTGCAGGAGCAACACAACAGAACTATATGGGTACCTTCTCTATCCCTTATGTGGCTTACTATGAGCACTTATATGAAAGATAACGTGCTATGTGATTTATGAAGTTTATGATACTTGATGACTTAGTACAAGTTATTGTTGGTATACGATTAAGATGCCATGAGATTATATATGCTTGTGCATTATGCCATGCCACGCCATGCTATGCCATACATTGCATTTAGTAACTTACTGGGTCATTATGACTCATTTCGTGTGTTTGTTTTCCTTAGTTTTTGCAGTAAGCTCGTTAGTACGCGTTGAAGCTTCGGGCGCTTGATCGATAACAGGTGGTCTTCCGGGCGATAGCTTGGGGTTATTAGTATTGTTGTATTTTGTATTTTGTGAGATACGGTTGTGAAGTTATGTAAACTTTACTTGGGTAGTTGATAGTATTCTATTGTCGTTTATTTTGGTAGCCGACTTGTCAAGTTGAGCTGTTGTATTTATTAGAAGTTATTCCGTTGTCTTTCCGAGCAAGGTTTTAGCCCGCTTGTTCTAGTATTATGTTATTGCTATTTCTGTCCCCGACAACTTTAGTCGAGAGATATTGGTTTAGTAGTTAGTATTTCATCCTTTACTCTTTTTAGTTAATGTATTCCTCCGGCATGTTATAGCCGTAGAGTTGTTGTTTATTAGGTTGGGTTCTTGTTGCTTCGCCGGCCTTAGGTTGCCGATGGTTTGTTGTCCGTGCGCAATGTTGCGTCACGCGAGTCGTAGATTTGTCGAGAGATAGTCGTCTCTCAGCCTTGTATTCCTTAGTTTATAATTATAGGCTTTGGTCCCACTTATGATTTGCTTCCGCATATTTTAGTTTTTGGTTATTCGGTTTTGCCGTTATGGCTTTACATTCTTGTTTAGAGTTTGTTGGTTCAACTCTGGACTCGCACCACTACGCTTAGCGGGTGCTTGTCCGTCTTTTAGCTTGTCTTGACGGCACGACCTTGGGATTCGCATTGGAGTTTGGCGGTGGAGCTCTGTCATAGTATGTATATATATGAAGCATGAATTGTTTATTGATACTTATCGGTTTGGTATGATGTTTGTATATTGCTAAGAGGATATATTTTATGTAATGAGTAATATTATACTATATTGTTGTTAAGGTTATCGAGTAAGATATACACTCGACTTGTGAGAAGGTTGAAGGTTGCGATTTAGAGGATAATCATGGTTAGGGAGAGATTGAACCGTGAGTATTGAGGTAGGATACTTAGTGTATGCATTGGTTGTAGACTTGGTCTAGAGCTTAAGAAAGAATAGTTTTGCGGAGTATGGACATTACGGGCATTAGTAGCCTTGTCGATTCATTGGAAATTGATTACTAGGTACACGAGTTTGTCGTAGATATGATTGTTGTTTGTCCAAGGTAATAGACCTTGTTACTTGGCTTAATTTTTATTCAATAATGTGCATTAGTTGGTAGGAAACACCTACTTGATGCATTACATTGTAGTATACTAAATTCTCATTTCATCATCATTATCTCTGTTCATTCATTTCATTAGTATAGGAGGACCGTATTGAAGGATGCTTAAAACTTTTTAATTCATGAACCTTCGCATCCTTGCAAAAAGCTTTTGAAATCAATTTAGCTGGTACCCTAAATTGGTGATCAAAAGAGGTTCGTTGGTGGACTAGGATTGGTAGTGAGTAGGTTAAACATTGACTATACCGTTACCAAATGGAATGGACTGAAATGGAATGAATTTTCAAAACACGTCATTAACGTGCTCTTATGTGTTATTACCCGCGATGGGAAAATCGCGAGCGTGATTTACATGGTTTGAAATGCCGATTTGATTTTCTTTGATTTGTTTGTAAATTGCTCCATAGGCAATTATTAATTCTTGTAACTTAGAATCTCTTGTGCTTGAATTTCTTTATGTGCCCCGAGACAATTAGTTTCGGTAATTGTTGAATGTGTTCTTATGTTGAAATTTGGGGTTTTGCTTGCATGATTGGCATAATGTTGTTCGTGTTCGTATTCGCGACTCAAGTATGAGTCATATCATTTTCAATCGTAAGTGTTAATGTTGTTGATGTCTATTGAGGTTTCGTAGACTTTTGGATTTGGATTATTATAGTTCGACCCTCGTGTATTATTGGTGGTAGACTCGGAGATTCGAGTCTAGGTTGGTGGTTTTGAGATGACTTTGAGCTTGATATTGTGGTTGAGTGTGTAATGATGGTTTGTATCATGAGTTAGAATTCGGGACGAATTCTTTTTAAAATGGAGAGGGTGTGAACACCCGCTCCTTCGTTATCTCGGTTTGCGTGCTATACTTGCACTTCCTTCCTTTGTTGACTTGTATGTTTGGTTTGCGAGAGGGTCTAGATATGTTTGAGAGACCATATTAAGACCAAAACATTATTAAGAGACTCCATATAGTTGTTGACTTGCTAAAGTCACAAGTCGTGACTTCGGCGATAGTCGGAATGCGACGCGATTGAGGGTTTGCTTGCGTTTTGTGTTCGTGACCTCGGTTTGGGTCCTAGACCTCTTTAAGATGATTTATTAACATGTTTAGATGTGTTAGACTTCAAGTTGGAGGTGTTCCTTAAGCCTATCGATGATTTTGGAAGCTTTGGAGATAGCTTTGTTCGTCTCTAGCGATTTCGAGTCGCGTAATCGCCATGTCCTTTGGGCAAACTTCGGGAAAATTCTGGTACTTTCCACTAGTTGTTATTCATTTTCTAAAAATTTAGTATGTTTTACCTTCATTAGCCCTTAGGACTCTGCCTTAAAATTTGGTAATTTTCAAGGTGTCTAAGTACCTCAATTAGGTCTTGACTTACGGCTGTGCCAGAATTCAGTTTTCAGTTCTGTACTTGATTTTGACTTGTTATCTTGATGAATATAAGTCCAAATGGAGTAATTTAGAATCCTTATAATTCAATGAGTCTAGTTTCATAAAAATCAAAAGTTTGGAGTTGTGAGCCATTTAGATCAAGTTTAGACCAAGATTTGTAGAGGTTCGGAGGCGCCCGCCTCAAAAATGTGAGGCGCCCGCCTCAACTTGAGAGCATTGGCTGATTTGGAACTTTGGACAGAGGGTCCTCAGTTGAGGCCGCATGGGGGGTGAGGCGCCCGCCTCAACCCTTGCTGTTACGGGATTTTTACCTCTGTTTGAGATTGGACGATTTGTACCTATTCTACCCTCATTAAACCCCTCTAAACCCTTCCTAACCACTTCCATACTTAAGTCCTAAACATGTCCTAACATTAGTTGGAGGTTAATTAAAGTTAGGATTAGGGTCCATTAGATTGGTCATTAAGCCCCAAATCTCTACTAATTGTGCAAGGACCAAAGTCTATTGTGCCCTTATTGACACTTGTGGAAGTATAAATAGCCTAACCCTTCACCAATTCAAGCCAAATCCTCTTCTTCTTCATTTCTCTTCCACAAACCGTGAGTTAGAGAGAGACTCCATGGGAGACTTTCTTGAGCCATCTAGCTTCTTCTCTCTTCGATCCAAGACGATCCGACCACCCGATTTCCTTCAAAGGATTCTTGAAGCCCTCGACGAGTAGAACGACTTTCACCGATCGGATTTGTGTTCTCTTGAGTGTTTCACTCAAGCTTGTAAGTTACCTTCTTCATCTTTTCTTCTTCTTCTTTTGATTTTGGTACTCATTGATCCTAAGGAAAACAAACTCTATGCTATTTGAGGTCAATGAGTACACATACTTGCCTTATGATTTTGTATGCCCACTTGTGATTTGGAAGCATGTGAACTTGTTAAGAGCATGTGTAGAGATGAATTCTATGATTATTGAAGTATATTGATTACTCTTCATCTTGTGTTTCTAGGGTTGTGAGCATTGCTAGAAATCATGTATATACTATTTGGGTTTATTTGGAATTATGTCTATTGGGGCTTTGATAGTATGAACTCACATGATATCATGAGTAGGAACATTTAAGTGGGATATTGAGATTTATGAAATGGGTTTTGATTTATGTTGGGATTTTGTTGTGAATTTCACTAGGCTCGAGAAATTTAAATGCCCAATTATCGGATATATTGTTGTTAAATAAAGTGGGTATTAGTGTTGACATGGATGAAAGGTTTAAGAATGAAACTTAGTGTTTAGACTCTTCGTAATGAGTTCAATATTGTGTTAAAGAACTCTTGAAGTCCTACGTCATTTGGGTTTCGTTGACTATGTCTATGATGAATGATTTTAGGCTTGGGAAATAAGCCCATTAATTTTGGGATAATTTCTATAAACTTGAATGATATGCTAAGATTTGGGGATTGTATGAACTAGTGCATTTAACGTTGAAATGCGATGACAATTAAGACTCAATGGAGTTGTTTTATGGTTCAATATCATGTTAGGAGAGCATTAGGTTGAAATCCTACGATGTTCGGGTTTGGTTGGTTTTGATTATGAGTATCCGAGCATCTTGATTGTGTCCCATTTGTGACACCCACCTATAGAAGGTTGATTGGGATTTGATTTAGGCGTGCTCGTTAGGGCACGGAGCATTAGAGATCAACCTATGATCTCGTATTATTTCCTTTAAGAAATGATTATTTGAATGAGTTCTCTTTTAGGGAATTTGGTCGTGTGCACATGAAAGCACTTGCGAGGTTATGCGAGGATATGATTACGGCATTAGTTTGATACCCGTGAGATTTGGCTTTGAAGAAGTCGAACATATTTGACGGTTGGGACTATGGTTGAGTCCGGTGTACCTTTAAGTGAAGGATAAATGCTAAGTATGGATTTATGATTGTTCTTTAGACTAAAGTAATAGTCTTTGGTTTGATTTTGATTAGAGGGCTATAGTAGACCTCACGTTGTGATTTCTTGAGCTTATATGCTACGTTTGATTGGGTTGTGACTTGAGGGTTATGAATACCTCAATATGGTGGTTCTTGGACTAAACTCGGATAGGTTGGTTGGTTTGTTAAGTATGTGTAAATATGTGCATTGTTGAAATTGGTGTGTAGAACTTTATGTCCTACTTGATTTGGTATGCCCGCTATGATCGGTCTTGGTTCTTGTTTGAGCATGAGAGTAAATTATCTACTTGTGCATTGCATTGAAAAGTCCAGTGGCATTATTTGGATTGGTTTGTTTATCAAGTCGGGTGGGACGATGCATCGCCTATCACGAATCGTATGGGATTCGTATTCGCTATGGATCGCCGCACTGGACTCACACACACCTCCGTTGTTGGCCGCATGGGGAAGTAGCCCCTTTGCCGTATCGGTTAAGTGCCGCATTGGCTTGCTAGCTAATGATATCGAGTATGATTCTCGATGATAAGTCGATGAATTCACAAAGCATCGATGTTGCACGAACTAGTAACATTGTGTATTGCGGGAGCAACACAACGAGAACTATATGGGTAACTTCTCTATCCCTTATGTGGCTTACTATGAGCACTTATATGAAAGATAATGTGCTATATGTTTTATGAAGTTTATGTTACTTGATGACTTAATACAAGCTTATTGTTGGTATATGCTTTAAAGATGCCATGATGATTATATATGCTTGTGCATTATGCCATGCCACGCCATGCTATGCCATACATTTGCATTTAGTAACTTCTTGGGTCATTATGACTCATTTCGTGTGTTTGTTTTCCTTAGTTTTTGCAGGTGATCGTTAGTACGCGTGCGGCGGCTTGATAGTGATTCCTAGAAGGTGGTCTTCAGGGCGATTTAAGCTTGGGGTTATTTAATATTATTATGTTATGTATTTTGTGAGATACGAATGTAAAGTTATGTAGACTTTACTTGGGTAGATTATGTTAGTACTTTCTTATTGTATTATTTTGGTAGCCGACTTGTTTGGTCGAGTTGTATCTTTTAGAAGTTATTCCCTTGTTATTTCGAGCAAGGTGCTTTAGCTCACTCATCCTAGTATTGTTGGTATTGTCATCTCCGACGACTTAGTCGTGAGACTTGGTTTAGTTATTAGAATTTGAATATCTTTACTCTTTTAGTTGATTTATTCCTCCGGCATGTTATAGCCGTTGAGTTGTTGTTTATTAGGTTGGGTTCTTGTTGCTTCGCCGGCCTTAGGTTGCCGATGGTTTGTTGTCGTGCGCAATGTTGCGTCACGCGAGTCGTAGATTTGTCGAGATAGTCGTCTCTCGGCCTTGTATTCCTTAGTTTATAATTATAGGCTTTGGTCCCACTTATGATTTGCTTCCGCATATTTTAGTTTTGGTTATTCGGTTTTGCCGTTATGGCTTTACATTCTGTTTAGAGTTTGTTGGTTCAACTCTTGACTCGCACCACTACGCTTAGCGGGTGCTTGTCCGTCTTTTAGCTTGTCTTGACGGCACGACCTTGGGATTCGCATTGGAGTCCGGGTCGCCACGGTCTTGTCGGGAATTTGGACCAACGATGCCAAAGTGGCCAAGGCATCGGCGAATTGATTTCTATCTCGTGGCAATTAATGAAACGAGATATTATCAAATTTGGCGGCTAATGCTGTCAATTTGGCGTGATAGAGTTGCAACCGGGGATCCTGGGTCTTCCATTTCCCTTCGACTTGATTTATGATTAAGGCAGAGTCACCATAGACTTCCAAGTCTTTGGTTCCTTTACGGAAGGCTTCTTCTAGACCAGCGATACAAGCCTCGTATTCAGTTGTATTGTTTGAGCACTCGAACTCCAACCTTATGGCCAATGGAGGGTGGGAATCTGCCGGGTCGATTAACAAGATTCCTATGCCAAAGCCTCTTTTATTTGCGGCTCCGTCAAAGAGCATTTGTCAGCTGGTGTTGTGATCAGCAATTTCGAAGATACCTTTGTCTGGGAAGCTGGGCTCAGCTACATCTTCTGCTTCTAGGGGCAGATCAGCTAAATGGTTTGCAATTACGCTGCCTTTGATAGATTTGAGTGTGACATAGGTGATGTCAAACTCGTTGAAAAATGACCATTTAGCCAGTCGGCTGGACAGTGATGGCTTGCCGAAGATGTATTTTATAGGATCCATCTTGGAGATGAGCTTGATGGATCGAGCTTGCAAATAAGATTTGAGCCTTTGCGTTGCCCAGACTAGGCCAGTGCAGCTTTTCTCTAATGCTGAATAATTTAGTTCGCTTCCTTGCAGCTTCCAACTTATGAAGTAGATGGCATTTTCAATGTAGGAATTTTATTTTTCTTGGGCGAGCATAGCCCCTACTGACGTGTCTGTGACGGTTAAATATAGGAGGAGAGGTTTATGTGTATGGGGAGGAGCTAGCACATGTGGATTGGTAAGGTAGGCTTTTATTTTTTCAAAGGCTAGCTGGCATTTCTCGTCCCAGACCTAGTCAATATTTTTCTTTAAGAGTTTGAATAGGGGCTCACATATGGGAGTCAGATGTCTGATGAAGCGACTGATATATTGCAATCGATCCATGAAGCCCTTGACTTTGGTTGAGGTTTTTGGCTGCGGCATGTCTATGATGGCTTTAATTTTGGCTGGCTCGATCTCGATGCCTTGCTCAGTCACCATGAATCCCAGGACCTTGCCTTTGGTAACCCCAAATGTGTATTTGGTGGGGTTAAGCTTCATCTGGTGCTTCTTTAACCTTTCGAAGAATTTTCGAAGGTCTTTGATATAGGCACCGTTGGCATCACTAGAGTGCACGATCATGTCATTAACATAGACCTCGACTTCTTTTATGGATCATGTCGTGGAAGAGGGCGGTGGCAGCTCTTTGATATGTAGCCCCGGCATTCTTTAGCCCAAATGGCATGACATTGTAGCAGTAGGTTCCCCAAGGAATGGTGAATGAAATTTTTTTTCTGGTCCTCTACTGCCATTTTGATTTGACAATAGCCCAGCATGCCGTCGACGAATGATCTTATTTTGTGAGCAGCGACGACGTCTACCACGATATCAATATTAGGTAGAGGAAAGTCATCTTTGGGCGATGCTTTGTTGAGGTCGCGAAAGTCTACGCATATCCGAACCTTCCCGTTGGGCTTAGGAACAGTCACTATGTTTGACAGCCAGATCGGGTATTCTACTACCCGAATGAATTTGACATGTAGCTGCTTCATGATTTCTTCCTTTACTTGCAGCGACCATTCTGGTTCGATTCGGCGGAGCTTTTGCTTGACTGGCCGAGCATCTGGATAAGTGGGGATCTGGTGTTCAATAGTGGCTGGGTCCAACCCAGGCATATCTTCGTAGGACCAGACAAAGATCTCCACGAACTCTTTGAGGAGGTCAATAAGTGCTACCCTTTTAGGGCCTTGTAGGTAGCTGCCGATTTTGATTTCTTTGATTTCATTGTTCAGCCCCAGATTGATGGTAGATAAGTCTTCATTTGCTGTTGATGATTGATGTCTTTCTTGGTGCTCGACTGACT
The DNA here is from genome assembly GCA_013146195.2 of Codonopsis lanceolata. Lineage (NCBI taxonomy): Eukaryota > Viridiplantae > Streptophyta > Magnoliopsida > Asterales > Campanulaceae > Codonopsis > Codonopsis lanceolata. The sequence continues at coordinate 64,256,868 of CM028382.1, read as the reverse complement.
TTACGAGCTCAAGCAAGTAATTTTTATCTTTTGGGTCCATTTCATCAAATGACTCATTATTAAAATTATTTAATGTGTCTTTTAATGTAGGTGCAACTAAGGAATAAGCAAAGACATTCAAATTATCATTAATAGCAAACTGTACATGGTTATTTACATTATTGAGGGTCTGGGGTTTAAGATCCTCAATTATAGGGAGCGGATCGGTAGATGACCAATCCGTAAAGCTAGGGGAAGGATGGGGAATAGTATATCCGAAGCGGTCCACCAGATCTGCAGTCGTCAAGAGTGGGCTGGTCGTAGTGTAGCAATTCTACAGAGGCTTATCAGTGATAGACTCAAACTCAGCAGGGAGTTTTTCATAACTAGTACCTCCATCTATCATACCCAGGAAATTGTCTTCCAGATATTCATTAGAAACTCCTTTTATTGAAGAGAATATGCGTAGCATCTATATTTTGGCTAAATATGTTTTCTTACCCTTCAAACTTCCTTTGCTTGATTGGTCTCAAAGATTATTGCACCTGCCACTTTGATTACCTTGTTGTCGATAAGATCTTGAATGACATTTTTGAGTGCGTAGCATTTGTCGGTGAGGTGACCACTGCAGCGATGGTATTCACAGAACTGGGCATGATTCCATGTAACAGGCAGTGGATTGGGCGGTTGATAATTAGTGACGGGTTTAAGTATCTCATGGGCCCATAATGTTTGGAATATTTCTGACCATGGGGCAGGTAAATCATCATAGTGCCTTGGGATTGGTTCTTTCCTTCCCTTTGGTCTAGGTAAGACATTAGGCTGAGGTTTGGTCAAATAGCTGGGTTGAGTTTTTTCTCTCGGGTAATATTGCACTGGGATTTGATTGCCTGGACCCCTACTTAAGGGAGGTTCTTTTTCTTGTGCACAAATTATTCCCGTTGGAGTCCCTTGGACCACTTGCTGAGAATAAGTATTTGAAGGATCGAGGGGAAGGTAATTTTTCTGGTTATGGTAGCAGACATTTAGGTGAAGAAGCTCAGGGTTAATTTCTGGAGGAGGTGGATTGAAATTATAAGCATTTGGAACAATGCCACCTTGGGAAATGGGATTGATATCTGGTTGAAAGATAGTACTTTGTTGTTTTCCGGAGGCTTGGAAAAAGATATTTTATGTGGTATCAGGACAGTTTATTTCGGGAAGGCAAGAAATATCAAGAGCAAACTTTGGGCTTTTAACTTTTTGGGAGATAGTGGCAAGAGTTTTTGCAAAGCTTACTAAAAGATCGCTAACCACCTGGTTTGTTATTCTTTCTGCATGGGCATCCAATTCCTTTTTTAGCCATACTTCAAATCTAGCAGGAGGTGTATACTTAAGAGTTTCCTTTTTTGGTTCCCAACCACTTTGATCATTGCTAGTTCCCGTCATAGCCTGTTTATTTTTAGCAGCCATTCTGCTTGAATCGGTACCTTCTACACTAATTATGCCCTTTTCTGATCTGATCCCAACATTTTCTAATCTGACCTCTATGCGTGTATCCCGTATCAACCGGCCAGTACTATCTCTGCCTTTTCAAACTCGGGCCAGGTTTATGAGGAAAAGGGCTTGAAGGTATCAGAAAGGGTTGGCTGAAGACTTTCAGGGCTTGGAGTACAGTGTGTCTTTATTAGTGTTTTTTTTTAATTATTATTTTCCCTACAAATGATCGGACAAGCACCTACTTTGTTTTGACAGTCTCAGGACTATTCCTGGAACAGTGGATTCTTTCTCCAGAGTATAGGATCCTCGTATTCCACCTGCCTTTCGACTCCCCGAGATTGGACTAATCCCAAGCAAAGGGCCTATACTCTTTCTGGGATCCACCATTCAAAATGGTCTAAGTCAAACATCAAAAAAATAATCAGTCAGCCCCTGTGTTTTATTTTTTTTCTTCTCTTTTTGTCGCACTTTTTTTTTCGTCTCTCTTTTTTTGTTTTTTGTTTTACACAGGGGCTGACTAACGATTCGGAGATGTAAAACCGATCGATCCATGAAGTGTCCTGAGAATCTATATGCAATTAACATTGGCTGATGCAGGGGGTAGGCTAGCCATGGTGTAGGGTAGCAATTCGGAATATTTCTACGTGCGTGCGCGTGTGTGCGGCATTTAGAAATCGGTAAAATCTTTTTCTTTTTTTTTCAGATATAAAGCAAAAAATAAAACAGAAATGGTTTGTCTTGCTGTTATTCGTGGATTTTCTCGGCTTTTTTAGTTTGGGCGTGAACAAACAACCAATCACATCAAGAAATAGAAAGAAAAATGGGGAATCTATCTATTCCTATTAATTACAAATTTGTCCTAGTCCCCAAAATAAAATGACATAATGAAATGAAATGTACATATTTTGTGTGATAAAAATATAAAGCGCGCAAAAATAAAAATATAAAGCAGAAATAAAGCGATAGTAAAAATAAAGCCCCAGCCCTCTTGCTATGCTACCTGGAAATCTATTATATATATTTTTTGAATCTCTCTTTTTTAATTTTAAATATACCCGTAATGGTAACTGGAACGAAATTGCTGCAAGATGGAGGATCATATCCACAAATATACACACGGATATATAAAAACATAATATTCAAAATGCTTAAGAAATATAACAATCATATTTTAATCAGAAACTAAAAGAAAAAAAAGTTTTGTTACTGAGTCTAGCCCTCCATTTTTATTTAAAATAAAAACGATCTCCCCAGCAGAGTCACCACTGTGGGTTTCCCGGGATTCGCCCGCGCCCCGCGCTCTCTTTTCTAGGGGAACGCGATGTGCGGAGCGGACACCACGCTTTCCATTCCACCCTCCCTTGTGTAGAGGAAGATGAAATTAAAAATTCGGAAAGGATATTGTCAAAAATCGTGTTGACTACGCCTCGGTCACCTGAGTGAGTTTTGGTCCATTATGAGAGCTTTGGTTTCTCCGTATCTCACCCTCCCTTGTTTAGGGGAAAATAAGATACAGAAAATGCATCACACTTTTCATTCACATCGTCTCTTGTTTAGGGGAAAATGGAAAAGTGCAAGAAAATGATGTTGCGGCCCCCACTATGGACTTTCCGAAAATTGCCTTAAGGCCTAATTTGGATTACTATGGATGCATTGACTTTTCGTATCTCATCCTCCCTTGTTTAGGAGAAGACAAGACACGAAAAATGCATCACCATTTTCATACTCATCGTCCCTTGTTTAAGGAAAAATGAGAAAGTGCAAGAAAAGGATGTTGCAGGCCCCACTGTGATCCCAAATGTTTTGATAGAGTCGCCATCTTTATTTTAAAGAAAAACAAAGAAAAACCAAAAAATAAACTAGAGATTGTAAAAAGGGTTCGGAGGCTAAGTTACGAGTTGGGAAGGTGCTAGACACCTAACTCATCCTTTCGGTCTCAAAACAGTTTTTGACTAAAGTATGTTTTTATTATATTTTTCTAACAAATGAATAAAACATTAAAAACAAATATATTCATGTCTATATTATTTACGGACTTACAGTCCTCTCCTTCCAGTAATTACAAATACATTTAAAAAAATATTTGGCCATAATAATGACTCTTTTTAATGTTATTTTCTACATAGATCCGGGCAGCATAACAGCTTAAATTTTTACATTGGGCCGGATGAAAAATAGTTTTTTAAATAAATAAACCCTTAAAGGCTCACCTTTAAGAGCGTTGGTGTGCTCGCTCTGTCCTTCCGGGAGAAGGAGTCTTTTTGCTGCTGCTGCGGTTCGGGCAGAATAACTACTTTCGAAAGTTGCTTCGGGGCACCGTCAAATGGGCGGAGCAACTGCTTGCGTTTTTGCTGTTGTTTGCTTGCTGCTGGCGAAAATCGGAAAGAGCAACTGCTTGCTTCTAGTGGATTTGGCCTTTTTACTCGGGCAGAGCAACTGCTCTTTTTTAGATTTTTGGACCGGGGGAATAGGGTGGAAACCTAGCTGGGGGGCTAAGGCTCACTTTGACTGGTTGGTTTTGTGTTTGGAGGAGATTTGGTAGAGCTTCGAGGTTTTATAGGAGGGGGCACTCACTATCTCACGATCGCTCTTCTATCGTTGCGTAAAATAAACGCACAGAGTTTTTGTGAGAAAAATTCTCGTCCCTGAAAGCGAAGCCAGGCACCTCTATTTATAGGTGAGAGGAGGGACACCGCTGGCATATGTGATTTTCATCTTGTGCTTCACCAGCTTGTACCGCGCGTTTGAAGGCTTGTGCAATGCGTTAAGACGGAGTGCACTATTTGGGAGCTGGGCGCTGATACCATGGAGCTTGGGCGCCGCGCCTATCTTGCTTTGTGGCAGCGCCTGGGCTTTAATCTTCAGCCTCTTTTTGACACGTTGGCCCCTACATTTTACTGTTTTACGCATCCTGCTTTGTCTTTTGACATTTGTTAAGTTTGAACAGGTCTTGATATCACATGTCAATCTTACATACCAGGGGTACGAAATTGAGGTGTCTACAGTGTGTTCCTTGGATTAAGGAGTCAATCGTTGAAGGATTAAATTCAAACTGATATTGTATAAATATCTGAATTAATAGTTCTCTTGATAAGTGATGAGCTGGACATCCTGATACACGTCATACTGCTGTTCCCAGGTAGACAAGGTCTGTTGGTGAAGGCTGCTGGTGAAGCCTTAACTGAAGTCTTCTGGTGAGGATTTCTGAAACCTGTGAAGTCGAAAAAACTATTCTAAAGGTAAAGTTATATACACAGTTGCCACGCTAAGTGGTACGCAACCCATTTAGCCACTAAGTATAGAACTTAATGTAATGTATGAGCAAATGCAAATCTAAGATACAATGAGAAACAACACCGCCGAAGTTCCTACTGCCAAGGATGCCAAGGTAGCGGGCAAAAAAAGAAAGGATTCCCCTCCTCGCCCTACTCGGCCCGTGCATCATCGTGGCTCGGGCTCTGAGCTCGCCTCTGCCACTCCACCAGCTCAAGACGGGGCCGCATCGTGGAGGCAGCTTGGTTTTGAGATGCCTGCCACTATCAGCGCCGCACGAGTGCTTGTAAAAGGGATTGAAGGTGGTACCCCAATGCTCGGGGGTATCGATCTGAATGCCCGCGGGAGTCTTGCTGGCCTGGTGGGCAAGGGAATTATAGAGCAAGCTATCCATGAAGTGGTTGCGCTTGACCGAAAAACAGCCGGCCATGTTCTGGTCGGACATGTCGAGCTTTGTCTGAGCGAGGTAAGAAGTGATAACATCCTATTAGTGGAAGAAGCTGTTTTTCTCGTTTGTTTTCATACTGACTATTTTACGTTTTGTTCGCAGATTGCCTCCACTTGCACCAATTAGTATGACTGCTATAGCGAGGAGAGAGAAGCTCGCAAGAAGACAGAGGCTGATAGCACTACTCGAGAGGCCCTATTAAAGAGGAAACTTGAGCAGGTTTCTGACCTAGCCGATCAGCTTAAAAAAACAAGAGGTTTCCGCCAAGCAGAAAGAAGCTGAACTGCTCGAGAGCAATATCTTGCTGGTCGCTCATAGTGGTGTGCTGGTCACTGAAAAGATTGAGCTTGTGGCCCAGCTGAAAAAGGATCAGGCTTCGGTGGAGGCGATGTCATTACAGCGGGAACAGATGCAAAAAGTGCGGGATGCTCTCAAAACACAGGCCATCAAGGACGCGACCACTGTGGCCGAGCTCGTGAAGAAGCTAGCAGCGGCTAAAGAAATGGCAGTGCAGGAGTTTAAGAGGTCCCCAGACTTTGAATATGTCGTTGATAATGCTATCATTCCCTACTTCTCCCATGGCACAAATCATATTCTGAGGATGCTCGCTGGTTATGGTGGTGTGAACATGCAGACAATGGCAGAATGGGTCGCGATCGACCCTTATGGCGATGTTGGTTGCCAGTTTCATGACTTGGTCCCGTACACCAAGGATGAGCTAGAAACACTTGCCAAGGTTGATGTTGTTGTTGCTGCTGCTGTTGGGAGCGAGCCTTGGGTCCCTCTGACGCCGCAGGACGTCAATGTCTGTTTGCTAGTCGAGGCCTTGGGGTCTGAGGATCAAGCTGAGAAAATGAGCGAGCAAATGTTTATGAAGGCCAATGCCAAAACTGCAGTGGACGAGGCCGCTCGCAAAGAGCTGAATGCTCAATACGAGATGTAGTACAAGGCCGTTGCCAAAAATCTTTTGTCTCTCCTTGACCAAGCTTTAGAATAGGAACTTTTTATGTTCGGCCTGCAAGCCAATCTCTTGCTTTCCATTTGTAATTCTTCTAACCTTTCATTTGAAATTTCGTTCTACTTCGATTGATATTCTTTTACTTGCATTTTTCATACATTTGATTAGTAATGGCATACATGCGTATTGGTTGTTTCAGCGAGCATAACAAGTATAAAATGAACACGATTGATCGAGCATGCAAATTTGTTCGAATAGTAACTTAGAAATAATAAAGGTCACCACTATGGTGACAACTATACTTTGAAGTGGCACATGCACCTCAAATGAACTTTGTCTTCGAGACAAAGTTGTCACCAGGGTGCTAATTCTAGCATTATAGAAGGAAAAAAAAAGATATTTCGTTTGTGTAAGCTTATCTCTGGATGGATGTAGTGAATATGTAATTATTGTAGTGGAAATAACTCTTCATATTACAATGCACTCTCTTTTACTTATAGTTTCCACATTTTTTACTCCATTTTTTAATTAATTTTAATTATTTAATATAAATAAGATATATGGCCCTCATTGACTAGTAACATAAAAACAACATACTCAGCTTCATTAAACGCCACAAAAAATCATGTAAAATGTTATTTTGTATAGTTTTTATACATATTTTTGGATGTATAGTGTTTATTTCATTTATCATTTGTGAGGTTTTTTATTTTATTTTTTAAATTAGCCCCTAACTTAAGATTAATCCTTTCCTATCCTTTTTTTCTTTGGTGAACCTACTCTATACAAAGTAATATTGTATCATCTTTTCCATGAGTTTCAAAGTTTCAACTCTTCTTTCTCCAAATTAATATATTTTTTATATAAATGAAATGCATGCTACCGCACTATTTACCAATACAATTAAAAATATTTGCACAATTCCAGACAAACAGTTACACAATATTATTTTGTAAATTTTTATTTGAGTCTATTTTTATTAAAAAAATGTCTATAATTTTCATAACATAACATATTAATTATGTTTTAATAAGTCTCCTCTAAGATCGTCTTATGGATCATTATTCGTAAAACGAAGCTCTACTATCTTACAGCTCAACTCACCAACATACGATGAGTTTGGTAAGGGGGATTCGTCTTATAAAAAAATATTTGTAACACCGTTGTACCCAAATTTTTGTCATTATGTTTTAGCAATATTGTAATTATAAATAACTTTAATACTCGTTATATATCTCTTACACTTTTAAAACATGAACTCTTTGGTAGAGCAGATGCAATATACACTATGTCGGTCCTTAATATCTACGCTTGAAGTAAACTACTAATGATTTCTTTTGTTAATCTTAATCAATATTTTAGTAGCTTCTTTAATCTTTAATCTTTTAATCATAATAACACTAATTTTTTAATGTGCATCTTTTATTTCCTTTCATTTTTTTATGGGGGTGGGGTTAAAGTTCGAATATGGTTTCTCTAAAGTTATTATCTTTTTACTTTTTTCTTTTTAATCTTTTTAATTGATACCACCGACATGAGGTTTTCATCATTTGTTGTTTTTATTTTTTTTTCCTTTCATTTTTATGGATAGACCATAATTTGAAAGATTAATAATGTTACTAATGTGATTTTTCTATGAAATTTGTAACAATTGGTTAACAAGTCTTTTTTTTTTTTTTGCTATGCTCATAAAGAAGCATCATCGCTTGATTAGAGATTTTGTAATACCCTCAATTGCACGTAGGTTAGATGTGAGATTTGAATGTGTTTTTTAAGGTGGTTATACATTATTTTTAGACACTAACATCATCTATAGACTTTTTGGATCGGCTTGTGGTATGTCTGATGACCCAAGGTGATATATGCTTAGTGAGCCAGTGCGTAGACTACACGTAACTGACTGGACACTTGGGACACTTGGGCTTGAGTCGTTACAAATGATATTAGATAGCGTCGTGGTCGGAAATATGAGGAAAAAAATGTTATACGGGCTAAAGTACTATACCGCAGGAGGTGAGAGTCATATCTTGATTTTTGTACGAGCCACCTCTTAAACCCTGTATCGCCTGGCCCGGAGTACGGTTCGGCCTGACCGAGCACTTGGGATCGGATCGTTACACATTTTAAGAAAGGTTCCTCTAAGAAATCTTTTCAAGAGGTTGCTTAGGTTAAGAAGAAAAGTGAGTTGCGATGATTCAATTGTAAGAACCCTTCACACTTTGCTTCTAACTTTTCACAGGCTAAACACAAAATTTTTAGAAAGCGTTCCCCTTTGAAGTTTTTGAAACAAAAGGGAGTGATGGCCGATGATATGGAACCCAACAAAATATGGTGTGAAACATTCTCTCAAGAGGAAGATGAGTGTGATTAGACCTGATAATTGGGTGGATTTGGTCGGATATGGGTAATTAGGTGGGTTTGGTTGGATATGGGTTGGGTTATGATGGATAATGAGTTGAAATTGGTCGAAATCTATTAGAACATGTGTCAAAATGTGTCGGTTTGAATAAGGCCAGGCTATACTGGGTGTTTGGTTAAAACGAGTCGATCCGCCTTAATGCGGATTCCCCCCCCCCCCCAAAAAAAATCATACATTTATAGTGTAAAAATATAGTCAAAATGGGTAATGGATTCGATCCGAGTCAACCCATTAATATTTTTAGATTAAGACGAATTACCCGTTTTTACCCAATAATATTTATAAATTGAGATACATTAGGTAATTTTCAGATCGGATTAGATGGGTTAACGAGTTTGCAGTTAGTTTGCTGAAGAAGCACACATCTGGGTTGTTTCAAAAGAAAAACCTTCTAGACACGGAGGATGATGTTCCAATAATTTCCTCTCGGTAAAATGAAGAAAATGTTGAGCTTTCAAAAGAAGAGCTTACTAAAAATGTCAATAACATGTTTGAAGAGTTTATTGTCTTTCGAAAATCATATGTTAGGCCTCATTTAGTACAGCGTTTTGAAAATGCAGCATTTTTAAAACACAGTTTTATTTTTGTAAACATGTTTGAAAAACTATTTCAAAACGCTGTTTTTCATAAACATAGTAATTGTAAACTCAATATATTTTTAAAACGCTCCACATTTTTAAAATGCTGCATTGAAACACTTTTAAAGAGAAAACGTTACGTTTTTTACCAGCGCTTTGACTAAAACACTACATCAAATAAACACTAAGTTAGCTTGTATTATTCCTACAAGCTTTAGCGTCAATATCGTTGTATTACTTTAACACAAATCTAAATGATTAATGGTGTTAAGTTAATGATGATTTGAAATGTCTGTAATAATACTTAAAGAATGACAAATTTGATCTGATAACACTAACATTAAAGCTCGTAGGATACCACAAGCTCGAGCTCGAATATTATACATCTTTTTATATAATTTATTATTAGACAAGCATAGCCTATTTTGTCATACATACTCCTATTTTTTTTAAATTACTTTTACTTCACTATTTCTTGTAATTAAACAACACCAATTTTCTTTTCTTTTCATTTCATGTTTCAATGTAAATTATACTTAAGCATATTGAGAATGATTGTTTTTCCTTTTTTAATAAATTAATTAAATATTTGTATTTAGCAACAATTATTTTCTGCTAATTTTTTTTGTTACACTTGAATATTATCATTTTATCAATTTACCTTTTGACACTATTTAAAAAAAATCAAAATATCCATTGATCAATGTATTTTCATTTTATCTTTCTACTTACATAGAGAATTATATTTAATTATTTATGCTCATAAAAAAATAAATAGTGAAATTGCATTGTCTACAAGTAGGGAAGAAGTATTTTATTAGTGTGGATATTTTTTACTAAAATAAAAATAAGATTAAATATGAATTTCAATGTTAAAATTAAGGTTCTATTTTTGCGATATTGCATAATGGAATATATGCTAGTTTTGATTTATGTAATTCGTGATACGAACTTAAAAATACGTATTTTCCTTTGTGTTAGTTTATCTTGATGGATGTACGGGATATATAATTGTTGTAGTGGAAATAAACTCTCCATATAACAATTCACTATTTTTCACTTATATTTTCCAAATTTTCAACCTTTTATTTTATTTTATTTTTTATTGGAGCCTCTAACTTAATTCATCATTTCCTATCTTTTTTTCCCCTCTAACTATACTTTCTCGAAATTATTATTTTTAATATAAATGAAATGCATGTAACCACACCAATGACAAATACAATTAAAAATATATACTAAGCCGGTCCCTATGTACATATTTTGTAAACTACTATTGATTTATTTTGTTAATTTTAGCTAATATTACTTTCGTTTTTGGCAAAAAATCTATTATATTATTTTGAGATATTTTACGTCAAAAGTATACTTTCAAAAATTATATTTTCAATTTTTAAAATCTTTCATCATTACCCTGGATTGGTGTTGTAACTAGATTGATTGTGATTAAATATTGGCAAAAACGTAGGAAAGATGGTCTTATAAGTATCTTATGTAAGACGGATTTTCTTGACCTGACTTATCCTGTACTGATAGGTTAAATTATGAGAGACTAAAGATCGTGTTACGAATAAACATCCAGAAGATCGTCTCATAAGAAACCTACTCTCAAGTATTTTAATAATTATGATCAACTTTAATAAAATTAATACATCTTTTAATTATTAGTTTTTTAAAACGTGAACTGTTTAGCCGATACAGATGGAGAACGGATGAGAATGTTAGTAACATCTTTAATTTTTAACCTTTTAATCATAATAACACTATTTTTTTAATGTGCATCTTTTATTTCCTTTCTTTATTTTTATGGGGGTGGGGTTAAGTTCCAATATGGTTTCTCTAAAGTTCTTATCTTCTTACTTTTGCTTTTTAATTGACACCACCTACATGAGGTTTTCATCATTTGTTGTATTTATTTTTTCCTTTTATTTTTATGGATAGACAGTAATTTGAAAGATTAATAATGTTACTAAAGTGAATTTTCTATTAAATTTGTAATCTAAAACTACTAATGAATTCAAGGTAGGGTGAGGTTATCCGGACCCTCAAAATTTGCTTTCAACATCTCATTTTCTGCATTCATGTGTTATATATTTTGCTGTACATTGCAAAAAAAATGAGATGTGGAGAACAAACTTTAGAGTGTAGATAACCCCACCCTTCAAGATAACATTTGGTTAACAAGTCTAACAAATTAATTTGCTATGTTCATGAAGAAGTACCAATCGTTTGAAGAGAGATTCTAAGAAAGTATCCTCTAAGCAAAAGGTTGCTTAGGTTAAGAAGAAAAGTGACTTGGCATGCTACAATTGTAAGAACCATTTACACTTCCAATTTATCAAAGCCTAAAGATTAGGTCTCTTATAAGAAGGTTTTATGGATCTTAATTCGTAACATGAGTCATTCTCTTACAGAGCAGCCCATCAACACACGTGTCGAGTTAGAAGATTCATCTTATAGAAAATATCCGTAAGACGATCTTTCCAATGTTAGTGCACAGTCTAAAAACAAAAAAATTAGAAATAATTCACATCCGGTCCACAACACTAAATTAAGGCTTTTTTTTTTCTCCTTGTTTCCTAAGTCACTACCTCTTTCTAATTGGTCTCTCAAATAGACATCTAAGACATATCCTACTGTAAGAACAAGGATCTACCTAACTGTACGAGGATACTCAGTCACTCTAGAGGTCATCCTTCATCATAGTCTTCCTCTTCCTCAGCTATGCCTCTATTCAGATTGACTAGATGGATGGAATCAATAGCCATTCTTTCTACATCAATAAGGGACCAACCAGGGTATTCCTCGTTCTTTATTTCGAGAGCCTTCGGGGAAGAGCTAGCAGGGATTGGTGCTAATGCAGCTAGTGTGTCCCCATTCTCATCCAAATCCAGATTGAGGTCAAAGTTCCTAACCGTCACTTCTGCGGTCTGACCAACTGCAAATTTATCCTTTGTGTCAACATCCTCTGCCTGATTGCCCGGCAAATCAACGTTCTCCTTAAGCTTACCATTTTCATGTTGTTGTATAGTTTCTGGATCGGTTTCAGGATTTTCATAATGAACTGTTGTCTCTCTTTCTGCTGTTCGGCCAATTCTACCTCGACCTCTACCTCTACCTCTACCTCTACCTCTTCCTCTTCCTCTTCCTCTTCCCCTTCCTCGGCCATTACCATGGGTAGTGTGGACAGTCCCATGCTGCAAGTTTAGAAAGTGGAAAACCACCATTTGTCAGTGTATACACAAGAAATGTATAAATATATGACTAGACATGTCCTCGTGTGACTACAGGAGTCTAAGTGAGAGGTGGGGCATGTATGGTTTCATTTTTATTTTTTGAAAGAAAAATTAGGATTTACAGATGAAAAGAGAATATATAAGTGGATAACAAATCCACTACCAGCAAACATATGCTACAACAAGAAACCAGAACAAACGTAGACTAACAACCGACAATACTCCCGACTCTGGGACCAAATACTCAAACCTACATCCCCAAAACAACCAACAAAAGACCATCTAAAGTGGAACACGTGAACTCTAGAGAAAAACTAGTGGCTATCATCAAGTAGGGCCTAAATATTTGGTTTCATTCCAAGAATGGCCTCTAGACCAAACCTTGATAAACTTCCCAAAAAGCCCTTATAACCCCCAAACCCTAAGTTGCTCCCTCACGTCTTCAAACAATCTCATTTCTCTGCCTCCCTCACAGACACAGCGACGTCTTCTCTCTCTCCCCTCTCTCTCTCCCCTCTCTCTCTCTCATCCGCCTCCCTCACGGCGCCGTTCTCTCTCCCTCCCCTCTCTCTTCTTTCTCGTAGACTCTCTCCCCGTCGTGCACCTCCGCCTCCATCTCCTTCTCACCTCTGTCCTCCGCATTCCGCCATTGAAAGTTCATCTCTCTCTCCCCTCTCATCCCATGAATCCTCCATCTCCCTCTCTCCTTTGTTCTCCGCCTCACAAAACCCTAGCCCTCTCATCCCATGAATCAGATTGGCTCTCGCTGTTTCTCTAAGGTTTGAGTCGTTTTGATCGACTTATGAATCGATTAACAGATTCATAAGTCGATTAAAATACCCTTGTAAGGGTATTTCAGGGTTTTCATAGAAAAAGAGGCCTTTTTTTATATTTTTGAGTAAGTGAGGCCGTTTTTGTTTTAGGTGGCTTTGACTAGGACTTTTTTATAAATTTCTGAAAAACAACCCCACGACTCATTGCCCAGCACCACCCCTCCACCTAGATCAAGTATCTCCATAATTTAGAGAGGACACCAATCTAATCATCTCTCTAACCCCTCGGTCTCTCTTACGATTGGCAGATGATACACCCACTCATAGACTCCCCTCAACCAACTCAACAACTTGACACACCTAGTGTCAATCTCCTTCACCAGTGGCTCAATGGACATAGCAAGACCTCTATTCCCTTCCCCCTCTTGAGCATGTGGATTTCTGGCACTTCTCGGAAATTCTCGAAATGGGAAGGATGCCTTTCCCATTCGATCCATTCAAATTGTCATTGGCAAGGGGCAAATTGGTTGCACTCTGATCCAAAAGGCCAAACATACACTCATTACCTTGTTGCATGTGTAGAAGGATCTCTAAAGAGTTGGTAGTCCATCCCATTTTGCATTGTCGGGGCTGCTTTTGTCTAATATTTGCTATTGAAATAATAAAAATAGTGTTATATCTATTAGAAGGTCAAGTGAAGGAGCCCAAAATTCTTGTGTTTAAAGTTGGACTGCTCTTTTGAGCCTTTCAAGGTCGGACAAAATAATAGGCCCTCCCAACTAGAGAAAAAACATCCTACCGGAGTATAATGTTCCTTTGGGTTTATTAAAATTCCTTTCTTGGTTTGAATTCCAAATTCTAATTGAATTTTCTAAGATGCAGGTCTCACTCTCAACCTAGAAAGGAAATTAATAAAGTTGAAATTTCAACCTAGTGTCATGTCAGTTGTCACGAAGGCCGTTTTGGCAATCAGATCATTTCTCCTGAGTAGCTTCAAATCACAGTACGTTCTGTACTACTAAATATTGTGCTTTATATATACAGTACAGATACTTTTAACTTTTTAAATATGATTCATTCTCAACTTGAAATGTATGCTAAGAACAGGAAGCCATCTTACCATCCTACCCCTCTTTGACTCTTCATCACTGTCATTATCTTCATCATCAGCAACTTTCCTGCTTTACCAAGGTTGTTGTAGAATCAGTAAAACTGGAAACCTTACCTTTTTGTTTCTAAACTAAGTAATTGAAAAACAGAATGGTCTACGACCTTCTTTTAGATGCAGATCTTTCCTCACAAGCAGCGTCAGAACCACCTAGATCAGGAACCTTGCCAGCAATATCCCTCAGGAAATCAAACACATTAAAGCTCTGTACACATTGTTTCCTGCGAAAATAGAATTAAGGAGAAATAAAAATCTGCCAAACTAACAAAATGGGAGCATAAGTCCACTAAGACCAAGAAATAACTTGTAAACACAGAGTTGGGGAAGGCTGTACTTACAAATGCAAAGAATTCATGGTCTTTGCGCCCCTTTGAAGGGTGACCTCATATGTCCGATCACAAAGATCTTGTAAAAATAGCTCTAAGGCTTTAGCTGCATACATTGTTTATATATTACAAACAAAAATGAAAATCTTTTGACATAAGCTGGACCTGACAAGGAAAGGGGCAAAACAAATGAAATCACAATGAAAATATTTTCTACTTCCTAACGAATACTTACAAACTAAAAGAGGGACGGCCATAGCAATCTTGCCAACATCCTCATCAGCTTGCATTATCTTCTTAATTCGAGCCTGTTAAATCAAATATTCAAGAATACAACACAATCAAGCCACCCATCATTACAAAGAGAGAAACCTAAAAGGAGGCGTAGAGACAGTAGGGAATGAGAAAAAACATCCAAATTGATTTCTTAGTATAAGCAGCTTCTAAGAAGCATCATGTGCAAGAGATAAACCAATCACAGGCATATTTACTCTGTATAAAGATGGAAATAATAGGAACTACAATCCATGAGCAAATACAGGGTAACAGTCACATGCAATGAATAATGAACTCAATATAGGTGTAGCAGACTTTCACGCCTATCTAGGAATCAGTCAATGGTGATGGTAAAAACAAGTCGCAGATCCAAGATTGAGTTTGCGGGGTCAAGATATTAACAATTAATGATAATGAATATAAAAAATATAAGACATTTAGGGCGTAGATGACTAAACTTCCTTAAGAAACCATTTACAACATTATCTGCAGCATCATTTCTTGTTCACTAAATTAAAATTACTACACCGGTACAAAAAAGTTAAAATATTATCATTAAGTATTCAAATATATATGATTAAATACAATGTGCATCAAATATATGATTGTTTTACTACTAATTTACTACAGTCTACATACAACAAACAAAAAAGAAAAAAGAAAAAAAAGAAAAAAAGAAAACCCAACCTATTTGCCTAGTAATACTTGACCAATGAAAGTTTGTATGGTATCCAATCAAATTAATAGCACTAATTAACTATGCCAAGTAGAAATATGACACTCAAACTACTCCAAAGTAACAATTTTCACTAGTAATAAAGTAATAAAAAGGAAGAAAAAAAAAGAGAGGCTAAAAGACCTTGCGAGAAGGTAGATTCACTAGTAATTTTCTCATTTTACTCCAAATCCAAGAAGTTGACTAGTCGCTTATAGTTATCATAGATATTACCAAGTTCGGTAATTAGAAAGTCAAACAGCAGACAAGTGCATAGTTGAAAAAAGCGGAAGGCGAGAGGCGGGCGAGAGGTCAAAATTTGAGGCGAGAAGCGAGGCGCAAAAAGGCACTCACGGAACAAATATCAAGGAAAATGAATAAATATATATATATAACTTAACAAATCTCAATAAAACATGTCATGAGTGATGAAACTAAGTTAACAACATAATATTAATAACACAAATTTCATCATTTCTCGCATAAAGAAGAATTATTTGTATGTGAGAAAGAGTGTAACACCATCAGCTACATATACTTTCTAATTTTAAGATAGGTACCTCTCACTGATAGCCCGCACGTGGCTTAGATGTGCGGGCATTTATGCACACAGGTGCATGTAGGACCACCACCGCACCAGTGTCCGCGCATTAATAAAACCCCTATGTGCACAACAGTGTGCGCTCTAACTTTCAAATGATTTTGCAACTGCAAGTACTTTGGAAGGACCCAAAAGACACCATGTCTTACGAGCTTGCCTCACATTTGGGGTCACAAGGGAGTTATAGTTTGGAGGCTAGAGTGTGGAGCTTAGCCACGTGGTCTATTTACGTGTACGCACCTGACCTAGCTATAGGAAAACTGTGGATGGTCCCCTCCAGGCATGGTTCAAAGGTGTGATTTTGGCATCTACTTCTTCGGATCGGTTTTGGACGCGGTTTCAGGAGATACGCTACAAAACACTACTTAAGAGGGCAAAAAATAGATGAAAAAAATAAGTGTATAGAATTTAAATTATTGTACTCGATCTAATGGAGCAATTAAATATGCAAAAAGAACAAGTTCTATTGCAATACTATTGTTAGGCTAATAAAACAAACCACGTATGACATGTTTAATACAGTAACTTAAATAATAAGATGCAATAGAGTTACAAATAGAGTTAAATAATAGTTGATAAAAATATCAGGAGCCCAAAAGCATTATTAGGAAAAAAAGAAAAACAAAATAATCCTAGTTAAAACCAAAAAGAACAAGAAGAAAACCAAAAGGGGGAGAAAAATAAATAATCAACATATATATATATATATATAAAGACAGGGAGAGAGAGAGAGAGAGAGAGAGGGTCAGAGAGAGAAATGACACTTATCCAAGTAGAAGAGAAAACAATAGGGGGGAAGTAAGGCGTCTCGTCTCATGTATGCACAACTCTGTGAGATGAACAAAAACAATAAAGAGGAGAAAATCAACGCCAGAGAACGAGGCAAGATTAGTGGAAGATATTTGAGATTGGTACAGGTAAACGAAAGAGAGATGATGCTGCAGAAGACACCATAACTTCCAGGGAGAAGAAGTAACTTCCAGATCTAGGAAAGGACTTTCACACATAGGGAGAGCATGTAAAATGTTAGGGTAGTTAAACCATAAGTTTGATATCCTACTTTTGATTAGCCGAGTTTCCGCTGAGCTTCTCTATATCAACTCTGTGACTCGGTCGAGTAACGAAAAACACACCAAATTTGCTGAGTTTTCGCTTCTTGCCGAGTTAAGGTTGAAGCGAAACTTTGAACCATGCCTACAGGAAACAAGCAGCAGCCTTACCAGGATTTGTACAGACAAGCAAATGAGAAGGCGTCACCGCGCTGTACGATACCCGCATGGTCCGTCACACGAGTCCCTCATCGCGTGGTCATAAGTACCTCTTTCACCTCATTTATGACACAAAAACGGAAAAACAAATCAGTGGTTCTCCACAGTTCAGTCCTCTTCTTAGCTCAGGTAGTCAGCATTATCACTCCCTTCCACTCCCCTTCTAGGTCCCATTCATAATGCCAAATTGTCCACTTGCCCTATCTTTACCGTTCTACCTCTCAACGAGGACTAGGTACAAACGCTAATGATGGGTTCGGCAAAATCCACTATTTCAAAAAGACGTACAAATTGGCTGTTAATTCAGTAAAGGTTGCAGTTAGACTGCACAACGCTTGAGACCCATGCCACTGCACAGTTTGGACGCATCTGATTTACACAGCTATGTTGCACGGATTCGGATTTACGGATACGAGATACGGGGATACGAGATTTTTGAAAAATCCCGGATACGGATACATGGGGCTAAAGTGTAAAAATTCAAACTATAAAAACCAAAGTGTAAATATTCAAACTACAAGGACCAAAACTACATGGATTATGGATACATTATACATAGATGATATTGATAGATACAGGCTAGTACTACAGCACAAGACTACATGGATTATGGATATATTATATATATCACAGAGTCACTGACACAGTCACATACTCACATAGAAATAGAGAAGTCACTCAAGTCAGAAGAAGAAGGCTCAAGGCTTCGTCGATTTTTAACAAACTAGGGTTCGAAAATGAAAAATCGAAATTGTTTGTTCACTTACCTCGACTCCGAAGCACTGAAGAAGAGGCGGCGGTGCTAGGGCTTGACGATGAAGTACTGAAGAAGCAGCAAAGCGAGGAGAGGGCTTACGGCAGTCGTGACCTCGCGAGGTACGTCGGGGTTCGTTTCCCGCTTTGCGTCTCTCTCAGTCTCTCTCTCTATAGTTGTTGTATACTCACAGTCGAACAGTCGGGTTAGGTTAAAAAATCGATTTATTCCCCCATTTTTCAAGACAAAGTGACAGCGTATTTCAATAAACGTATCCGGATCCGGGTATACGTATCCGGGTCCCAGATACGCGTATCCGAACTTTGCAGAATTGTTAAAAGGCCCCCTGTGCGTATCCACAAGCGAATCTGACGAATCCGTATCTGGAGCGTGTCGGATACGCCATTCGCTGGCTGGGGAGAGAATCCGTGCATCATAGACACAGACACAGTACCACAAATAAGAGGCTATTGAAGTTCAACCCAGGAGGTCATCACAATGAAGAAGTCTTTACCTTAGGGCGAAGGCACAGCACCAGCAAACGGATTTTGTAATTAAGAGATGTAAAACATGAAAAACAAAAAATTTAAACTGCTAAAAGAGCTTCACAAGAATCCAACAATAAGTCCACATGGAAAGTACCAGAAAATAAGAGGAGATACAAGGCACAATAATTTCATCAGTATGGTTTCATCAATATGGTTTCAAACTATGTAAGACAGAGATGGGGAACCCAACACCTGACAAAAAGTTATCTACAGAAATTTACGTTCACACGAAAAAACAGGTGCAGGGACCTACTTGGTCATCTCAGTTTATTTTGTATACAGCATAAGGGTGAGATACAAAACTCAATTCAACTCAACTTCACAGCCAACTATTTTGGGTTAGCTACATCAGTGTTTCACACTGAATACATTACGACATGTGTGTTTGGTAACAGAGGTGCTTAACTGTTAACACATGTACAAGCCTCTAGTGCCTTGTGTATAGCATGTTCATGCTAAAAGGCAATCAATTAGATATGTGAATGTTTTGTAGATCAAATGATTGATCGTTCGATAGGTCTCATATTTGCATGTGATAGATGTTCACAATGCCCAATAACTGTTGTTGGATGAGACACGGCCCTAAAATCAAATTATTTGCCTTCTATGCTTCGGGATACGCTCCAGAAAAGTTCTATGAACGATGACCCAATCAACGACTGGTCTGCAATGAAATATATACTGCTTCATGACTTAATGTACTTGCATCTACATATTGTTTCTGCAAATCTTGCAACCTGCTCAGTCTTTCATTCTAATGGTCTCTGTCCTCCTAAAGACTTAAAATCGGTAGTTTTCTTTCAAAGTGAAGAGAAACTAATAGATGACGTATAGCAAGAAATGTAACTATAGCTCACATTTAAAAAAAAATTGACAATGGCCTGATAAACAAATATTGCAAATGATGTGGACAACATAGGGACTGTCCAGATTTGAGCTACTCTGTTCTAAGCTAAAAAGAAACTGGCCCTAAGATTTGAGAAGATATCAGAAAATGCACTTATGAAGAATTTCTCAGTTCAAGTGAAAAGTGAACCAATGTACAACGATGACAGTTACAACTGAAAAAACCCATGAGCATGAATCAATCTGAACCAACTCCGCTTCAGTGGATTTGAAAAAAACTCTGGGCATTCGACAGAAATTCCAAGCAGCCAATGCCACGAAGAGATGGGGTGGAGGGGAACTCTAGATAAGAAGTTGTATTTCAGACCACTGTGTCGATATGATGAATATTTTAAACATCTAATCTAGCATGCTTGACAATAAGAAGAACCATGGAATCAGCCTTTTTTTCATCTAGATTGAAAGACCAAATAACATCATGTTTTCATCGTCATCAACCATGGGCAGATCTAAAAGGCTTGTGAGTGGGGCTCAAGCCCACTACAAAATCTGCCAAAAAAAAAAAATTATACAACCCAAAGAAACCCATCCATATTCCATCACTAATAGTCAAATACTCCAAGTCCCCATCCCCAAGAAACCCCGTACCCACTAAAAACATCAATATTCATCCACTAATTTATTTTTTTTGGCACTGTTATTACTTATTACAATATTTTTTTAAATACCAAGCCCAAGTGGTATCAAATTCTGGATCCGCCCATATCCTCAAACAATCTCAGCAAGAAGCGAAAACCAGAACCAACAAGAACTGAGTCAAGCACTCGCCTCTTATTCCTACATGGGTGCAAGTGACAAAAAGATGGTTCAATCCATATGCTTGTAGTATACACTACCTAGATGAAATAATCTTCAAATATTCAAATAAATAAAATGTGTAAGAAATGACAAATAAGTGAAATAACAATGCAACTACTTGCAAAAGCTTATTGCAACTCGGGTGGCATCAAAGCGAACCCACTCTTCATAAATCCATTAAATAAATAAACAGATAAAATCTTTGCATTGGAATTTTAATCTTCTAGCCAGTTGTACTCGACTTATTTCTGAAAGGCAAATACAAACAAGTGCCATGAAGGATCCCAAGTTACAAAACTCAATCCGAGTCTTAATGCATTTGGGGAGCATTTACAATGCAAAATCCATCTAAAAAAGACGATTCTCAAATATAAGCCCGAACACGACAACCCACTAGGGATCATCTCATATGCATAATCTATACCTTTGATTTAGTCATAATATATATATGTATATATATATACATGCATACTAAACCAAACAAAATCTTAATTGTTGGAGGACTATTATTTCGTCAATTGTTTGTGTTTATTTTAGAATCTATACCTTTGATTTATATTGCTTTCGTTATCATAATTTGGAATTTATATTGCTTTCGTTATCATAATTTATTTTTAGTACGTTATTTTCTAATTTTAATGTTAATTCCAAATTAAAATCTTATTTTGTTGTTATTATTAATGTTGGTTAAGTTAATTAAAGAGAATTTATATAAACAACAAAATCAAACCAAACCAAACCTTTGGTTCGGTTCTGTTGAAATTTTGGAACCAATGGGGATGGTTTGGTTCGCGGTTTTGGCCCTACAAACCACAAAAATGGTTTATTAAACAAAATTTAAGCTTAATATAAATTTCTACAAGTTGCTCAATTGAAGCTATGAAATACTAGGGTTCATATTAATTAAAAGTGACCCACACAACTACACATAAACAACAACAGAGAGTACTCACCGCCGGGAAACGGGTATCGAGCTTCTTTCTCATGGCGTCAAACTTGTTCCTTCCACTATCAATCAATCACAGCAACGAAGAATTTTCTCCCCAAATCCAATCTCGCTCCCTTCCAGAAATCTGCTTTTGACAAGGAGTTTTCAGAGAACCCTCCCCTCCCTATCCACGGCCCTCTTAACAATTTAAGCGAATTTCAGTTGCCGCTAAATATTGAGCGGGCTAATTGCATTTTACAACCCTAGGGTTTACACAGACTTGCAATTTGTTTCGTGGTTTTTATTTGTATTGTAATTGGGGGTTAAAAAAAGGGATTTCCGTTAATATTTGGATGGAACTTAAACCAGACGTTAGGGAGTGGCTATTTTCACTACATTTTTTTTCTTATCAACTACTCCCTCCGAACCTATATATAAGCAAAAATAACCGATTTCACACAGATTAAGAAAGTAAGTTAAGTTAGTTAAATTGTCTTGATTTTATATAAAATAAAAGTATACTTACTAAAATACCCTTAAGAATCTCACTCATCAAAACTGATGATAATTAATGCAATTTTAACTCATTGTCATCAATTCATTATAGCTCATTTTATTAGTGGCTTTTTGTGTATTGGGAATATGCACCCATCTTGAAAAACAAAAGAATTAACAAGGGGTATTTTTGGTACAAAACTTCTTGAAAGTTGTGAATAGAGTTTAATATGGTGATTTTTGCTTATATTTAGGTCCAAAAAATTTTAGTATTTTTTGCTTATATTTAGGTCCGGAGGGAGTACGTTCTTAATTATTGCATTAAATAAATATATATTTAGACAAAACTGCCCCGTACTTGCCCTTTTTAAATTGGCTAATCAAATTACTTTCTTAATTACCTTCTAACATTATTTTTTAGTTCAAATATTAATAAACAACATAGTTATTCTATTTTTATGTTTTACATTATAATTCTCAAATACGGTACTTATTCTTTTTTTTCGTAATAATATGTTTAGTCAAATTTTCTAATCACTCATGTCTCATATTCTATTATCATAAAACTAATATAATTAATGCATTTTCTACTAGAATTTTAGAAAATATTGAATATTTAAAAAATATATTATTCTAAAAGATAAATTCAATAATATTAACACGGTAGGTATTAAATTGAATAATGGTTTCAATAAACTCAAGAATTAAAATTTTGAATCAATTGTAAAGGTAGCCTAAATATTTAAAGTTTTTTTTCATATAGCCAAAGAGCACATTTACAGAAAGTTTGGTAGACAAAAAAAAATATGATATTTTATTATTATACAAGATAACTTTAGTCATAAGATTCAGTAATAATGTAATACTCTGATAGTTTTAATTAAAAATATTAATTTGTATTACTTAATATTATACTCCCTCCGTCTCGTATAAATATTACTAATGGGTAAAACTCAATGATTAAGAAATGTAATTAATGATAGGTTATAAAATATGTTGTGACAATAATACTCATTGCACACCCTCTCTCTCATTAATTATATACACATTATGCTCACTCTTTCTCTCTAGAACTAGAATGTGCAATAATTATAGTATTAAATGAATGGATAGATTAGGAAGATATGTAGAAAATCTATATATTATAAAAGTAGGGTAGTCTAAAATAGGAAATTTCCCGCCCAATTTCAATTTCCTAAAATATAAAGCCCTCTTTAAAAACAAAACCTTGGATTTTCTCTCCCTCTGCAACCGGCTTTACCCCCCCCCTCTCTCTCTAATGTCTTAAGAATACAAATCACTCATAATTTCATATAGACACTCTGCTCTTTTCATGAATAAAACCCTTCAATTTCCTCTCCCTCACCTTCCTCCGCCTTTTGAGCCTGCGACTCCTACTTCCACCAATTTCTTTGCCATTCCTTTCTCTACTCGAAAAAGGATTGTGGATCTCTCTATATCTTCTTCCTCTTTCGGTTTCTTTCTCCCCATTTTCTTTTCTCAAGCTCTCCCCTCAAGACGAGGCCGCCGAAAGCACTATTTCCGCTGGAACCCCTCAAGCCTCTCCCCTCTCCTTCAACTTTAAAATCTGTAAGTTTATGTGTTTTATTTTGGTTTCCTTCTGTTAAATTTGTAAGTTTCTGTGTGGTCAATTTTAATGACTCTGAGTACCGTTGGTTAATGTTAGCAGCCTAGGATGTCTTGGAAATCCATTTTTGTAATCAAATAATACAAAATAATTGGCACTCCTTATGTGTAGGCATTTATTAATTGTTTTGAGGAGGTGGGTTGGGTGTAGCCTAATCAAATTGTTAATTGGGCATGATTGTGGAGCCTACCATGTGTTTGACAAAATGCTTGAAAGAGGTGGGAGTCATGTACGGTATGGCTGATCCTGTAAACTATTTGGTACTTTGAGAGGGTAAATGATTTGGAAAGAAATTTTGTTGTACATTTATATTGGACTTTGGAGTGCTGCTGCAGCTTGTAGCAATAAAGAATTCATATCTTTAAACATCTTCTGATTTCACCTCTTTTAAAATGATCGCAACAATACCCTTCCTCTATTGGTATGAATTTCTTCGTTCTGCTATTTAGTGCTCGTGTTTCTTCAAACAATGGATGCCAATAAAGAATTTGTGTTGTTATTTAGTATTATTCTTAGCCCCGATGTCATTGTCACCCTTCAAACAATGGATACCATCTCTATTATTGTTATATGTTTGTTTTCTTATTTTTATTACATTCCTATCTCTATTATTCCAATCTTCTATTAGTGCGTACAAATTAATTGTTGCAATAAACATGGCACTATGGCAGCTTCAAATCTATCACAAAGACCTTAAGGAATCTAAGGGTGTCAAATGAGGAGTATATTGGATCTTTGAGGTACGACCCGATTCTGAAGTGAGAGATTGACATTGATTCTTTAGTTGAAGTACTGCTACTCCTCTTTTACTGATTTTTTTCATGATCATTCTAGCTTTATGCAAGTTGGATACATTTGTGATTTAGTTTTAGTGGTTGCTTTCTATATGATGATAAATTCCATAAAAAAATATTCTTAAAGGAGACATCTCCAAGTTCTATGTATATGGCTTGCAATATCCACGTTTTCATATTGATAAGTACTATAAACAGCTTGATTAAAACTTCCTCATAATTCTCTCTGACGTCCCGGGCAAGGTCGAGGCTTGGGATAGAAGAGGCCTCTTGATCGAATCTAGGACGGGTTGGCCGATAATGCCAATGAGCCAGGCGAGCATCAACGTTCCTAAACTTCCTCGTGGTAGCTTCACAACCGGAGACTCTGGTCGCCTGGCCGCTATCCGGGAGGCCCTTGGATGTGTAATGGATGGAGAAAAGTGGACCAGTCAAGAGAGTCTATTCGACTGGAAGGAGTTATGCTGTAACCCTAGAAATCTTCGCTTGGTCGGGGTGCTCCGGGCAGCCGTTCCCGGGGTTGAGTCTTTGTGCACGTTTGATGACAAAGAGGCCCATGTGTACTGG
Organism: Codonopsis lanceolata; assembly: GCA_013146195.2. Lineage (NCBI taxonomy): Eukaryota > Viridiplantae > Streptophyta > Magnoliopsida > Asterales > Campanulaceae > Codonopsis > Codonopsis lanceolata. The sequence continues at coordinate 64,231,933 of CM028382.1, read as the reverse complement.
GGTGACCATCACGGGCAGAATTTATGCCAAGATTGCCAAGAATGCCGTAGGCTCGGGCATGACTGCATGTCTGCTTATACTGCTCCTCCTGGTCGATTTAAATTCTACCCACTTTCTAATTTTCTTTAACTGTTTTGTTCGAATAACTGCTTTATTCATGAATGTTGAACTTATTTTCTTTCTTCTCTTTGCAGCAATGTTGACTCTGAGGCAGCTGCAAAAACTGGAAGCCGAGAAGAGCCGAAGGGTGGCCGCACTGGCAAGCCAACCACCACAAGCTGTCCCTGTTGTCCCCTTCAGCCCTGCGACCAAGAAACCAGCTGAGACACTCCCTCCTCCTCCTCAGGCAGCTGTTGACGCTCCTGATGTGGCCGCCACTGAAGCTGCCGCTAAGGCTGCTAAGGCAGCGGGCAAGAGGAAAAGGCATCCTTCCCCGCCTGCTGATCGATCTTCCCGCCAACGCGGCACTAGTTCTGAGCAGGTTGCCCGCGATACTCCCAAACCGTGGCTGCTTCCCGATTTCGAGATGCCGACAACTGTCCCCGCGGCCCGAGCCATAGTAAGTGGGCTGTCTGAAGGACCTAACATTGGTCACATTGATCTGTCCGCTCGGGGCAGTCCTGCTGGGTTGGTGGGGAAGGGCATAATGAAGCGGCTGCTTCAAGAGGATGTCACCAACGACCGAGATACGATCGGTCATCTTCTGCTCGGTCACATCGGGCTCAACCTGAGCGAGGTACGTCTATAGCCTTTGGCTTTAACCGTTTACTTTTGCGGGGTTACTCTGATTTTGACCGTGCTTTCTGCTTCAGATCGCCTCCTCCTGTACCAACATATACAACCGATATACCGAGGAGATCGACACTCGCAAGAAGATTGAGTCCGAGAGGGATGAATTGGCGGGCTTAGTGAAGAGCAAGAATGACCAGGTGTCCACTCTCAACAAATCGCTGAAGGAGAGTGCGGCCACGACCAAGAAGCTCGAGGCGGACAAACTGTCCCTTGCTGAGGAGAAGTCCGTGTTGGAGGCCCAGCAAAAGAAGTCTCAAGCTGCAGAGGAGGCTCTCATCGCGCAGCGGGCTCAACTGCAATCCGAGCTGAAATCTCTCAAGGCCCAAGCCGCCAAAGATGCAGCAACCATGGCCTCATTCACCGAGCAGCTGGCGGCAGCTAAGGAGCGGGTCGTGGAAGAATTTATCACCTCACCAGCCTATGCTTCCCGAGTTCGCAAAGAAATATTCACATACTACGCGGTGGGCACTAATCATATCTTGCGGATGCTAGCGGGCACGGGCGCGGTGGACATGGCGACGATGGCTGAATGGGCACTTCTCGATCCATATTGCATGGAGGCTCGGAATCTGCACCATCTCGTGCTTTATACACAGGGCGAGCTGGATGCCCTTGCTCGTGATGACGTAGAGGACGGGCTGGAGCCGTGGATTCCCCCTGCTCCATTAGCCGTTAACGTGTGCAGCCTGGTCGAGGCTAAAAAGGCCGAGAAGGAGAGCCGAGTAAAGGACCAAACTGCCCAGCTCCAAGTAGAACTAGAGGCTCCTCCCACCGAGAATGCTGCTGCTCCAAGCCAGATACTCCCCGAGAAACTTTAAGTGTTGTACTTTGTTTGGCCTTCGAGCCTTTTCAAACTATGTTTGTAATTTCTATTGGTTTTTTAACATTGATTCTTGATTGATGTCAAACTATATTTATTCTTATCTATTGTCATCGTGCTCGATAGTTGTTTGCTTGTGTTTTCCTGCACTTTATTAGTACCAACACAACCCCCAAAATCATATCGAGCAAGATTAACTGATTAACTAATCTTGCAATATGGTATCAAAAATTAACCCATAAATAATAAAGTTGAACATATCATTATATCTTTTGAGGTTAATGTCTTACGGGTAGGAGCTCGGTCTGTGTACCCGATGTCAGCTGGTGCTCTCCCCGGGCATACAGATCATGGTTTCCCGCTCTGAGTGCTTGGTATAGGCCAAGGTTTTTGAGTGGGCAGGGCCCCTATATATTGCCTTGGGCGAGCTTCAGAAGATTGCCTAGCGGGCATGGCCCAACTTGGCGGCTAACAACCAGGCATGGCTCTTGTTCGATGTGGGTAACTCGAAACGGTTGTCAGTATATCAACTGGGTGTAGAGATATACGACTAGCAGTGTTCCTCGGTCACTATAGGAATCCGAGGTAGCTAGCCGATATCCGATGGGCGTGGCCCCTACCGCGTGGCGGGCATCCTAAGTACGTGAATCGGTCAGGGCCGCATCTCACCCACGGAGAAATTAAGTTCACTAATACTCGGGTGTTTGAGTGTTGACCGGGCTTGGCCCTGGTCGCTTGTTGGGCAAGCAGCTTTGTCGAACGTATTGTAAACAACCGATAGATGCTAATAAAATCCGAGCAAACAAAATATAAAAGACTTGCCTTTATTGAATAACTTTGGTGACCCTCAACAGGGCTGAGGGTCTTGCCCGTTCATGTATTGAAGACTGACTCAAGGGTATTACTTTTTCAAATGATCAGCGTGCCAAGGATGCTTCAGGTCTTTTCCTTCCCGAGTTTGGAGTGCGTAAGCTCCCTCTCTGATTATACCAGTAACCTGAAAAGGTCCTTCCCAGTTAGGTAATAGCTTTCCCCATTCTGCTCGTTGGCTGGTTACCTCTATCTTTCTAAGTACCCAGTCTCCAACCGAGAAGGCTCTGCCCCGGACCTTTTTGTCATGATGAGCTTTTGCTCGCTGCTTATAGTTGACCATTCTGAGTCGAGCATCCAGTCTTCTTTCTTCCAAAAGATCAAGGTTTATTGCTCGTGCAAGCTGGTTGTTCTGCTCACTATAATGGGAGACTCGATAGCTAGGCAAAGCCATTTCAACTGGAATCATTGCCTCCGACCCATAAGTAAGAGCAAATGGGGTTTCTCCTGTTGGGCCGCGTACAGTAGTTCTGACTGCCCATAAAGCCGATGGCAGTTCCTCGGCCCATTTCCCGGCTCGCCCTTCTATATTTCTCTTGAGCGCGTGCAAGACCTGCTTATTTCCGGCTTCGACTTGTCCGTTCCCTTGGGGATAAGGTACAGATGATTGCCAATGCTTGAAGCCTAAGCGAGCACATTATGCGGTGAACTTATCCGAGAACTGGGTGCCGTGTTCTGATACGATTGCCCGCGGAAGGCCAAATCTACACCATACTTGATCATGGACGAACTTGATAATATTTGCCTCTGTGATTTTAGCCAGAGGCTTTGCTTCTATCCATTTCGTAAAGTAATCGATGGTGACTACTGCATATTTGTATTTGTCTTATGCAAGCGGGAACGGGCCGATCAGATCAATTCCCCACATGTCGAAGGGCCAGGCAGCAACGACCGGGGTTTGCGTGGTGGATGGAAGTCTTGGTATATCCGCGTATCTCTGACACTTCTCACATTCACGAGCATACTTCTCTGCATCCCTTCTGAGGGTTATCCAGTAGTATCCTGCGCGTAATACCCTTTCTGCTAGAGCGCGGGTGTCTGGGTGACCGCCACATTCTCCCTCGTGCACCTCATATAAAACGCCTTCAATTAATTCCGGGGGGACACAACGAAGCATAGGTCTGACCTTAAATCGCTTGCACAGGATTCCCCCCATTACCGAGTAACGACAAGCCTGGCTTCTGACTGTGGTGGCTTTAACTTTATCCACGGGCAGGATCCCCTGCTCGATGTAGTCCTTGTAATCGTCAATCCAACTTCTGGTCGCTGGTTCAATATCCATTATCACTGGTCTATCGATAGCCGGAGTTTCCAAGTGCTCGATCATCACTGAAGGATTTAGTAACACCAAATTTGCCTCGGCGATCTTGGATAAATAATCTGCCTGCAAGTTGTCAGCACGATCAATTCTGACGATTTCCCAGAATTTGAAATTTTTCAAAATTCCTTTGACAAGTTCGCAGTATCTGACCAGTGAGGGGTGATGCACCATGTATTCCCTCTGGACTTGGTTCACAACCAGTTGTGAATCCGAGTACACCGTGATCATTTCTACTCCCATGTCCGCTGCTAGTTCGAGACCGGCAATTACTGCTTTGTACTCAGCAACGTTGTTGGTGGCGGGGAACTTAAATCGAAGTGCTAGCTCGAATTCTGTAACTTGGTCGGGAGCTATGAGAAGGATGTTAGCTCCGCTCCCGAATTTGCTCGCTGCTCCATCAACATATAGATCCCAACATTAGGTAGGCCGAGGTTGTGGCAGTTGTTCTTGCCCGGGCTCTGTTGACTGCTGGGTTTCAGGCTATTTTTGCTGAGTGAAGCTTGTTTCTACCAGAAAATCAGCCAATGCCTGAGCCTTGATTGCTCGCCTGGGCAGGTAGTCTATGTGGAATTCAGTGAGCTCGATCGCCCAGTTGAGTAGTCTGCCAGACGAGTCAGGCTTATGGAGAATCTTGCGCAGTGGTGCGTCTGTGTATACTATAATTACATGTGTAGAAAAATAAGCCCTTAATTTTCGGGCAGCTATAACAAGCGAGTAAGCTAATTTCTCTGCATTAAAATAGCGATCCTCAATAGGACCGAGGGCTTTGGATACATAGTACATTGGTTTTTGAATGTCTAATTCTTCCCTAACTAGAACAGCGGCCACAGCCTGGTCCGTGGCCGCTAGATACACATACAAATGCTCATCGGGTACAGGGCTGCTAAGGAGGGGCGGCTTGCCAAGATATTCCCTGAGCTGCTCTAGGGCTTTGGCGCAGTCTGCATTCCACTCGAACCCTTTGTTGCCGCGCAGGATTTTGAAAAATGGGAGGCACTTCTCCGCTGACCGGGAGATGAAGCGGCCAAGGGAAATAATTCTACCATTCAACCGTTGTATGTGTTTGATGCAGTAGGACTGTTCCATATCAAGTAAGGCCTGGATCTTCTCCGGGTTTGCCTCTATCCCACGTTGATTAACCATGAACCCGAGGAATTTCCCTGCTCGAACCCCAAAAGCGCACTTGCCCGGATTCAGCTTCATGTTGTGCTTTCGTAAATTGGCAAATGTCTCTGCTAGGTCCAGAGTGTGGTCGCAGCCTTTGGTTTTGATGACCATGTCATCTATATATGCTTCCATGTTCCTACCGAGCTGTGAACCGAAGACCTTGTTAACCATGCGTTGATAAGTTGCCCCTGCGTTCTTCAGTCCGAATGGTATCATCTTATAGCAGTAAAGGCCTCCCGCTGCCCGGAAGGCTGTCCTTGCTTTATCTTGCTCGTTCATCCTGACCTGGTGATAACCTGAGTATGCATCCAAAAAGTTGAGCATTTCGAAACCAGCTATGGAGTCTACCAGCATATCTATACGAGGTAGCGGGTAGCAGTCTTTCGGGCAGGTTTTGTTGAGATTTGGGAAGTCGACACACATCCTCCACTTGTCATTAGCCTTCTTGACCATTACTACATTTGCTAACCAGGTCGGGTATTGGATTTCTTCGATGATATCTGCCTTTAGAAGCTTTTCAACTTCTGCCCAGATGGCTGCACTTTTCTCCGGGGAGTATTGCTTCGGCGCTGCTGGATAGGTCGGAATGCTGGATCAACATTTAAGTCATGTCGTGCAACGTCCTTGCTGATTCCTTGCATATCCTCGACAGTCCATGCAAATACATCCAAACTGTTTTTTAGCAGCTCGATCAGCCTTTCCCGAGCTTTAGGGGGCATGGCCCTCCCGATTTTTATTTTCTGCTCGGGGTAGGCGGGATTGATGGTTATTTCTTCCAGCTCGCCCTCAGGCTGAATGTCGGGCTTGTCCCGTACTTGCAGGGTATCCATCTCAATATCTTGTGGCTTTAGGCGCTTAGTCTTGTGCCTGGAAGGTGCTGGGGATGGGGCCTGTACGGGCTCATCTGTTTCCATGGGATCCTCTATTCCAGAAGTTTTCCCGATCTCAATATTGTTTATTAGAGCAGGGGTAGTTGTAACATCGGACATCTCCTTCCCGGTGACTGAAGTTGTCTGGTCGGGAATGCCCACGATCAGTTTTTTGTTTTTTCTTTTGGGAATCTCGGACATATTCCCACATTGCCCGGGGTTTGCTGTTCAGGATACCCACTCCATCCTCGGTGTAAAATTTTGCCTTTTAGTGAGGTATAGAGGTCACCATCTGAAATTTGGCCATGACTGGTGCGCCGAGGATGCAGTTGTATGCCGACTTGAGATCGATCACCAGAAAATTGATCATCTCCATTTGGGTTTGTGACCCGTCTCCCATGAACACTTCGAGCTCGATGGCGCCCTTGACACCCACTTGATGATTGGTGAATCCTTCCAGCTTTCCCAGATAAGGTTTGAGCCGGGCATCTGCTAACTCTAATTCTTTGAAGCATGAATAATACATGATGTCTCTGCATGCTCCCCGTATCAAGTAAGACTCTATGTACTTGCCATTCATTAACCAGACTGGAGATGACCAATGGCTGCTCGGAGGCGAGAGGGGTGCTTGCTAACTCACTGCGAGTAAAGAAGATATTGGGTTCCCCTGCCTACTGTACTACTGGAGAATTCACGGCCCTGGAGAGGGAGTATATGTGCTTCCCAATTAGGGTGTTCGATGGAAGCTCTTCCTAGATCACATTGACCAGTCCCCGAATCTGAGGGGCCTGGCCACCTCTTCCTCTTGGAGGTCTTCCCTGTTTGTCATTATTTGCATTGTTCCCATCGCCCTGATCTTTCTTGAAGCGGTCCAATTTTCCCGCGTTGATCAATTTCTGTATTTCACGTTTTAACACCACACATTCCTCCGTGGTGTGTCCGGTACCATGATGGTAGTCGCAGTACTTCGTGTTGTCCCTGGTATGAGCGAGCTCGGGGTCGAGCAGATAGGGAACTGGCAGAGCATCTCCTACTTGGAACATGGTTTCCTCCCACGTAGTGTTTAGCGGGGTAAACTGAGCTTCCCTGAATAATCTTTGCCCGGGAGTAGATGTTCTCCTCCTATTTCTACGCGGACGATTGCTGTCCTCATGGCCCTGGTCAGCTGGCGTGGCCGAGCTGTCCTGGGTCTTATCCTTGTTTTTATTCTTATCTGCTCTGGCAATCTCAGTCGAGCAGAATAGGTGGGAACTTGCTAGCATTTCAGCTTTGGAGGCCCCCGGGTTCATGGCCAACATCGTCTTCAGTGGCCCTGCTTTCATGTTATTTAGGTAACAGAATGTTATCTCTGGGTCGCTGGTAGCGGTCACTTGGTCGAGCATCTCCTCGAACCTCTTCAAATAGTACCGTAGGACTCATTTTCACCTTGTTTGATTTTAGCAAGATCGAACCGGTTCTTGGGCGTTGGTCCGGCAATGCCAAATTCTTCTAGGAACTTTTCCCGTAGCACTTCCCAGCTGCCAATGGATCCGCGGGGAACCCTTCCCAACCAAGCTTGTGCCTTCCCCTGGAGAGCCTCCTCGAATGCTCGCATTTTTAGGGCCTCTATATCCGTGACCATTCGAATTTGTGCCTCAAATGATCTGAGCCAGTCACTTGCCCGCGTCTTCCCGAAATATTTCTCAAATTGTGGGAATATGATTCCTTGCGCGGGCGGGGCATTTTCAATCTCGGGAGTGAAGGGGCTACCTTCCAGCGGCTTGGTGGCACCATAGCCGGGCTTGGCCACAGCCAGGTTAGCCATCTGTTTGGCCATATCACGTTTCATGGCCTCCATACGTTCGGACAGACGCTTCTCAGCATCTAGAGTGATGCCCAGTGAACGGACACGGTCTGACTGATGGTTGTGTGAGGGCGGCGGACAGAAAGTCCGTGCGCAAGAAGCTTCCACCTCTCTATCAACTCGCGATCTACGCTTAGGCCGGTGTACCTCTCTTTTCAGCGTGCTCACGGGCTCTGCGGCATCGTGACTTTCACACGCTAATGATTGTGCATAATGATTGTGCCGACTACTATGTGTGAGAAATTCTGCGTATTTGTTTTCCGCCGATCATCCGCCGCCGCCTTCTTGACCTTCTCACGAAGGTATGTGAACGACAGACGGGAGTCGTTTGCTGGGGGCGGGCAGATGTTGTGAGGCAGGGCCATCACCAACAAGTGCAGGAATACTGAGAGCTGGCAATATCAAATCAGCAACCGGAACCGGGGCATGGCCCAAGGCGAGCAGTTGTTGGTTGAGCTTGTACATTTTGCTATAGTAGTCCGCCTGGACTTGGAGAGCAGTGGCCTGTTGATCGGGGGCTTGACCGGGCGGATTCATGTGACTACCCTGGCCGTTCTCTCGCTGACGACTTAGTTGTGTCTTGAGATCCAACTCGCGGGCACTGCGCTGCTCATTAATAATTTCTCTAGCATCACGTTGGCTAGCGTGACTCTGGCTAGCACGTTGAGACAGCTGCTCCTCCACATATGGCACGTCTTTGCCATGGGTTGCCTGCCAAGCAACGATCTTCTAATTCCTTGTCTGCACCCCTTGGGGCGCCTTTGGTGGGAGGTCTGCTACCAACTGACTACCAGCCTGGTGGTTGCTCACAGTGACGTGATGCTTGCTGCCTTTACCGGCCATTGCAATCGGTGGATTTTGAGAGGCTTGCACCGGAGAACTTGAGAAGAAGGGGTGTGGATGTTTCGTTTCCCGGCAACGGAACCAAACTGATGTGGCAAAATCTTCAGCTTGGGCCGTCAATGCTTTGGGTAGGATATCTGGGTTTTAATCTGCTTCCTTAAACCTAGCTGAGAACAAAAAAATCTGAGTGGAAGTGCAAGGCAGGGCCTCGCGAAACCCCTCCGGCGTGAGAGTAAGTATCGAATGCAAAGATGAAAGCAATTCGACAGAATGCCAAGGCTCAAGAAAGAGGGTGTATGCGTGTGTGTACCTTGTCATGGCTTGTAGAGGAGTATTTATAGGCCCCTTTGTGGTTGAATCCGGCCAGGATTCGGTTTCCTCGATCAGTTATCTTGTTCAACAAGGAGAGAATCCCTAGATTTTCGGCATGATACGCGGTTGGCCGCGAGATATCAGGAACAGGTAAGGCAAGTGTCCTGGCCACATATGGTAACCTTTGACTGTGTCTTGGAGAACAAGTCTCTGGTGTTTCCTGTTCGACGTTGGTCTGAGCGGGCAGGGCTCTGCCGGCTTGTTCTGATGGATGTTGGTTTGAGGCGAACAGAGGTCCCGGGCATGGCCCCTGGTCAGGCAGGCATGGCCTTTGCCCGGCCAGGTTTGGATGGAAGTTTCTCTGCTCGCTGCTTGATGTTGCCATCACTCTACTCGCTAGGCTTGTGGACCCCAGAAGGATTATGCTCGTGACTGACACGTGAGGATGACTCGTGCCTTACTCGTGACCGGGTTTGGGCCGAGTATATCAAAAATATTTTTATATTAAAATTTAAAGTTACAAATTCTTATCTTTTAAAGATAAATTTTTATTTGAAAAACACAATTCTTACATTTCATACATAAATATATACTATGAAAAAAGAGAGAGTAAGAATATGAGATAAAATTTAAATTATTTTTCCAATACGGGGGCACTTATCTTTTCGTCAAGCTTATAAGGAAAATGGTAATTTTTAATGTTTTAAGTACTTTAGTCACACTACCGTATGTGGGATTTCATTTTGACTACTTATTTGTTTTCTTTCTATTTTAGCTATTATACTTGATTTTATGTTTTTTTTTTAAATTCTCAAATGCTGATATGTTACGTGTTAACTCTGAAACGTCGCATGCCAAAAGTTTATGTTATACTAGTTTATACCCGTACGATTCACGATTTGAATATTATTTTTGTTTGCAAAAACTATTTATTATAAGATAATTTTTTAAACTTTTTATAAGTAATTAAAATTTTAAATTAGAATACTTTAAACAAAACTAAAATAATGTAAATATTGAAATTGATTAATGAATGAGTAATTGAAAGATTTGTTTAAGAATTTTATGTAGAAAAATAACTTAAGAAATAAAGTAATTGATAATTAATGACTATAGATTAATTAGTAATTTTTATGTAAAATTAATAATTTTAACAAAAAATCGTCATATGGCAGCAGTAGCACTGTTACTAGTTGGTAGTGATTAATAATAATTAAACTTTCATCAACTAATGGTGTAGAATCTTTTTTAGACAAACAGTTTTTTTAACATGTCACGTGGGCAACCAAAATCTAAGTAAATCAAGACAAATATTCTGATTTACACGTGACATTAGATGGACAGAATTTTGACTAGGAGAAATGGCAGAGGTGGTGAAATTGATGTACATAGTGGTGGAGGAAGACTAGGACGAAGAAGGAAAAGAAACAAACAAATTTACTAGTTTTAAAATCCCAAAACCTTAATTTGGTGTTGATTAATCTTGATTTCTTGTAATGGGTTTGTAGCATGAAGTCATGAAGTGTCCATCTATCTTAAAATTCAAGACTTTCGCTCTATATACTTTCTTTCACAGAAAGTTGATCAATCTTTTTATCTCTCTAAACTAAGTTTCTCTCAAATAGGTAAAAATTGGTAGCGGGGAGGAGAAGGAGTAGGTTGTTGGCCCTTGTTGGGTATGTATAGGGAGAGAGAGAGTATACTGTCAACAAGACGGTGGGGAAGAAGACAAAGAAAAGAGAAGAATTTTTTTTAGTTTATTTTTGGATTAAAATTACGATAAGGTTGAGAGAGAGAAAGGGAAATAGATGTAAGAGTTATTTTGTTTTTTCTTGGGTCAAATTTGGGGGGCTTATTTTTGGTACGGAGCAATTAAGGTTTCGTCTGGTGCAGCATTTTGAAAACACAACTTTTTTAAATATTTCGTTTTTAAAATGCAGCATTTTCAAAAAGTAATTTTTTTTTGTAAACATGTTTAACGCAACACATTTTTAAAACGCTCCAAATTGAAGCGTTTTGAAACGCTACACATCTATATATATATATTTAAAGTTGGTGAGGAGCACTATGGTTGTGCCACCTCAACACCTTTAGATAAATCTTCATTCTAAATCATCCATGTGTGGAAGTTTTAAAAACATTTGGTTTTCTAGCCATTAGCTAATAATAATACCTAATAACAATCAATATGATAAGGGGTATTAGTATTAGTATATATAACTTCTTCTATTGTCAATAGTAGAAGACTTATATTTAAAAACTTTTACAACTAACATTACTTCTAACCAATGTGGGATAAAACTCTTTAAGGTTAGATATTACTTCCAATGACTCATTTTTAACATCATACTTTAAGTTTTGATATCTTATTCATCCAAAACTTGATTTGGACAAATAAATATATCATTTCGATGTTCTTGTCGAGTAGAACACATTTACACACTTACTTTTGTCAACAAACAAATGACACGTAAAGAAATTTGTGCCTCAAGTTGAACAATTTCTTTTACTAAAAACACTAATTTTTTAATAAATATTATACTTTAACTCTTGATATCTTATTCATCCAAAACTCAATTTGGACAAATAAATATATCATTTCGATGCTCTCACCAAGTAGAACACATTTGCACAATTACATTTACCAACAAACAAATGACACGTAAAGAAATTCGTGCCTCAAGTTGCACAATTTCTCTCACTAAAAACACTAATTTTTTTTAACAAGTATTATACTAATTTATTGTTCTTTGTTTAAGAAAATCTATTTGATCATTTATATTGGTTTAATGTGTAGTTTCCATTAATATCCATACATTTGGCCCAAATTAAATAGATCAATTAACTAAAAAAACATAATTTAACAAGTATTATACTTTAAGTCTTGATATCTTATTATCAAAAACTCAATTTGGACAAATAAATATATCATTTTGATGTTCTCACCGAGGAGAATACATTTGCGCAATTACCTTCGTTAACAAACAAACGATACGTAAAGAAATTCGTGCCTCAAGTTACACAATTTCTTTCACAAAAAACACTAATTTTTCAACAATAGAAGAGATGTATCCCACATTGGTTAGAAATTGATGTTGGTTTTAAATATTCTATTATTAAGTAACAATAGAAGAAATGCATCATGCATCATACATTGGTTGGAAAGTGATGTTGATTTTCAAAGTCACTAGAAAACCAAAAGTTTTTAAAGCTTCCACATGGATGCTTTAGAATGAAGATTTATCCAAAGGTGGTGAGGTGGCACAACCATAGTGCTCCTCACCAATTATATATATATATATATATATGATAAAATATTTTTACAATTATTACCAATAGAAGATATATATCTTACATTGGCTAGAAAATGATATTGAGTTTAAATTATTTTATATTATAACACATTATTTAAAAAGAAAATGTTAGATTTTAAAGTCTTTAAAAGACTAAAGACTTTCACTTTTACAAGAGATGTATCTCACATGATTACAAAATATTCTACTATTATTACCAATAGAAAATAATCACACATTGATTAGAAATTGATGTTTGCATTAAAAATATTATTATTAATTACTAATTGAAAAGATGTATCATACATTTGTTATAAAGTGATGTTGATTTTCAAAGTTTTTTGTTAAAAAACTTCTACCATTATTACCAATAGAAAATGTATATCTCACATTGGTTAAAAAATGATGTTGATTTTTAATTATTTTAGATTATATAAAAGACTTACTATTATTAGCAATATAAGATATATATATATATATATACTTTTGGTTTTCTAACCATTAACTAATAATAATACATAATAATAATCATAATGATAATGAGTATTAGTATATATAAATTCTTCTATTGTCAATAGTAGAAGACTTATATTTAAAAAAATTTACAATTAACATTACATCTAACCAATGTGGGATAAAACTTTTCAAGGTTAGATATTCCTTCTAATGACTCACTTTTAACATCATACTTTAAGCTTTGATATTTTATTCATCCAAAACTTGATTTGGACAAATAAATATATAATTTCGATGTTCTTGACGAGTAGAACACATTTACACAATTACTTTTGTCAATAAACAAATAACACGTAAAGAAATTTGTGCCTCAAGTTGCATAGTTTCTTTCACTAAAAACACTAATTTTTAATAAGTATTATAATTTAACTCTTGATATCTTATTCATCCAAAACTCGATTTGGACAAATAAATATATGATTTCGATGCTCTCACCGAGTAGAATACATTTGACCAATTACATTCGCCAACAAACAAATGACACGTACAGAAATTCGTGTCTCAAGTTGCATAATTTCTCTCACTAAAAACACTAATTATTTTAACAAGTATTATACTTTAAGTCTTGATATCTTATTACCCAAAACTCGATTTGGACAAATAAATATATCATTTTGATGTTCTCACCGAGTAGAACAAATTTGCGCAATTACCTTCGTCAACAAACAAATGACACGTAAAGAATTGCGTGCCTCAAGTTGCATAATTTCTTTCACTAAAAACACTATTTTTTCAACAATAGAAGAGATGTATCCCACATTGGTTAGAAATTGATGTTGGTTTAAAAAATTCTATTATTAAGTATCAATAGAAAAAATGCATCATACATTGGTTGGAAAGTGATGTTGATTTTCAAAGTCACTTGAAAACCTAAAGTTTTTAAAGCTTCCACATGGATATAAGTATTTCACATTGGTTACAAAGTATTCTACTATTATTATCAATAGAAAAGATGTATCACACATTGGCTATAAATTAATGTTGATTTTTAAAATACTATTATTACCAATATAATAGATGTATCATACATTTGGTAGAGGGTAATGTTTGTTTTTAAAGTTTTTAAATAGAAGACTTCTACCATTATTATCAATAGAATATGTATATCTCACATTGGTTAGAAAATGATGTTGATTTTAATTTTTGATAAAAAAACTTTTACTATTATTACTAATAGAAGAGATATATTACATTTGCTAAAAAATGATGTTAGTTTTAAAAGTCTTTAGATAAAAGACTTTTACTTTTATCGTCAATGTAATAAAAGAGATGTATCCCACATTATTTAGGAAGAGATGTTGGTTATAAATTTTTTAAAATAAAAGACTTCTTATATTATTACCAAATGAGGATATGTATTACACATTGGTTAGAGAGTGATGTTGATTTTAAAAGTCTACAATTATTAGCAATAGAAGAGAAATATTTCACATTGGTTATAAAGTGATATTGATTTTAAAAGTTTTTAGATGATGTATCTCACATTGGTTACAAAAAAATGTATCTCATATTATTTAGAAATGAGTATTGGTTATAAAAGTCATTAGATAAAGACATTTTTTGTTATTAGCAATAGAAAATATGTATCTAAATTGTTTAGAAATGAATATTGTTTAAAAAGTCTTTTATCCACTACTATTATTACTAATAGAAAATATGTATACCACATGGTTAGAATGTGGTGTTGGTTTTAAAGTCTTTAGATAAAAGACTTAAACTTTCATTACCAATAAAAATATAAAATATGTATCTCACATTGTTTAAAAATAAATTATGATTTTAAAAGTTTTTAACAAAATGACTTCTAATATTATTATCAAGTTAAATGTTAATTTTAAAAGTCTTTAGATAAAAAAATTACTATTATTATTAATACAAAATATATATCTCACGTTAGCTAGAAACTTATATTAATTTTAAAAGTATTTAGGTAAAAAAATCGTTTAATATTAGTAACAATAAAAAAAAAATATAACAATAGAAGAGATTAATAATCTAACTATAATGTCTAAAAGTTATATTATTATTACAAAATATATATATATATATATATATATATATATATATATATATATATATATATATATATATATATATCCCATATTATACCGTGCATAGCACGGGCTAAATAACTAGTTTTTAAAACGTTGTGTTTTAAAATGCTGTATTAAAACACTTTTAAAGAGAAAAAGTTGTGTTTTTTACTAGCGTTTTGATCAAAACGCTCCACCAAACAAGCATTAAGTGGAGTAAGTAATCATATATTACAACTTGCGGGCACTATTATATATAGGTTGATAATCGAGCCGATGTTTTTTTTATCGATTTTTAACCGCAAAAGAACATGATTTTTATATTTAATTGCTTAAGGATATTTTTAGGATAAAATGATGAGTATATTCTTAATGAAATTCAATCAGACACGACTTGTATTGTAATTCTAAGTCAATGCATCACAATTCTAATATGTGCATCGGTAATCCAATTTTTGCATCAAGATTACTAGTAGGGGGTGGCAATTTGAGCCACGACACGAATGACCGACACGAACACAACACGAAATTATAGGGTTTGGGCTGGGGCTTATCGAGTTCAGGCCGTTATAGGGTCAACAAGATAAGACACGATAAAAAATAAGTTGTTATCGGGCTGGCTTGATAAGTACGGTAAGACACGATAAGACACGATAACTAAAATATACTCCCTCCGTCCCTAATTTATTGTCCAGGTTGACCTGGCGCACAGTTTAAGAAAAAGTAATTGATTTGATTATTAATATTGGTTTAATGTGTAGTTTCCTTTAAAGCCCATGTGTATGTGGCCCATAATTAAAGTATGGTGAAAAAGTAAGGGTAAAGTGGTAAAAGTGATGTTCTAAAAAGTAAGTTTCAAAGTGGACAATTATTTTGGGACGGACGAAAAAGGAAAGGAGGACGATAATTTAGAGACGGAGGGAGTATATGTTTTAAAAATATATTTTTAAAAATTTTATTAGGGGTTATTCACTTCTTTCGTACTATTTTCATGATTATTTCATAGTTTTATCATTTGAAAATTTATGACTTTTAAACTACTTGACTATTTATATTGATAAATTTTCAAAATATGTATTAAAAAATCAAAATTATATATTTTATAATGTTTATTAGGCTTAACGGGTCTGACTAAATAAATCGTGTTTTTTTGCTTATCGTGTCTATCGTGTCGTGCCATGCTTTTCGTGTTTTTATTGTGTCGTGTTTGAGTTTTAATATTAGACACGATAAGTTTATCGTGTTGTATTCATGTTCGTGCTGTTATCGTGCCAGTCCGATAACAGCCTAGCCCGACCGATTTGTCACCTCTAGTTACTAGAAAGAAGTTCATATATCGCAATTCAAAAATCATGCATTGGAAATCCAATGGCAAATCTAATTTGAACATCGACATTTTTTGCATCGTACATCCGATGCCTGCATCGCAAATCCAATTTGTGTATCGATATTTTCTTTCGTATTATAATATTAAATTGATGTATCCCTATTTTAAAACAACGCATCATAATTCCAAATAGGGAAATTTATAAGATATTGTATTACATTTATGCTTATAGTCGTAAATATTAAACATTGAAGTAATGATGTATTAAATCAATAGGGAAATTTATAAGATTTCAAGAATTACTTAATTTGAGATTATAGATAAGAAAATACTTTTAGTTATAATAAATAGACCTAGGTTGATCCTTAGAAAAAAGAAGAAGAAGAATAAGGTAGGTCTAGGTTCAAATCAATAGTGTCAATGACTTTCTTGGATTATATTCGATAAGTTTTTTTTTAGTCAAAGACTACAACCGAGAATTATATTCGAGAATTTTGGTGTAAAGATATAGTTTGTATAAAATTTCATTTGATAATACAATATAAAAGAAACAGTAGTAATTAAATGAATCTATTTAGTGTGCATGTTCCCTGTTATATTGCAGTGAGATCGGCTAGTTCGTGTTGTCGCGATTGATCCGTCTGGACAGCTTCGCGTTCAGGACGTGTCATTGGCTATGATTCGGCAAGGATGGTTATGTGGGATTCCGTAAATCCTACATGCGCTGGGTAGTATTGTTAGTACATTAGAGTTACATACTTGTAGTATTCTTGAGTCGAAATGTGTCGTGCAATTTGTAGATATTTATCTATTTTATAACACGACTGGTATCTTAGTTCATCATCTCTAGAAGTTGTTATAATTTTGATATACCTTTGTCGAGCAATGATTTATCTCTTCTTTACTTTGTCTTTCCCGAGCCCGCCTTGGCTCGTGGCTTCTGGTTAGTTGATTTCCCTTCGGTATGTTTTAGCCGTTGAGTGGTTGTTTATCAGGTTGTTGTTCTCTGTTGTAACGCCAGTCTGGGATTGTCGATGGTTTTGTTCTGTGTCTGAAATATATATTAGTCATATATGTATTCTTGTTATTTTACTCGACCTTCTTTATTCTAGGATACGTATAAAACTAAGATTAAGCGAAACAAAGAATGTGACACAGAGTGAAATTTAGACCAATTTAAATAGTTGACTACGGCTCCGTTTTTTTCACGGAAAATGATTTTCGGAAAACGTTTTTCTAATTTTTTGGTGTTTGGTAACCTTAGGAAAATGTAGTCAACGTAATAGTTTTTCCGAGTCAACGGAAAATAAAGCTTTCTTTTACGGAAAATGACTTACAAATTTATTTTCTGTAAGTTATTTTCCGAATGTTCGAGCATCCCTCCGCGCCCTTCCAAAATTACACATATTCACATACACGCACAATATTTCACTCAACAAATAAATTATTTAGAAATATAAATGGAGTTTGTGCACATTATTTATAAATTATAATTTTAAAAATATTCACCACGTCCTAAAATTAGTGTCCATTATATTATATTATTATTTAAGGACGTCTCAAACATTATTTGTTTTATTTTTTAAAACAATATGTCAGACCAATTATCAAAAAAAAAAAATTGGAAGTTTGAGAAAAGATAGACGTTATTGATTTAACATCATTAATGATAAATTGAGGGTTATTAAAAGAAAATTACTTAAACGTTAACACTATTTTATATTCAATATGTGTATTAATATTAGAATACACTTTTTGTATTTATTCATATATTATTTTTCATAACATTTTCTGTATATTTGCCAAACATCTAAAAATGTTTTCCGACATATTTTTTAAAAAGTTACCAAAAACCTAAAAATGAAACCTTTTCATTTTTCTAAAAATCATATTCCAAAAATTATTTTTTTGAAATCTTTTTCCGTAAAACAAACCAAACCTAGGTGGCTAAAATTCATGGGAGTTTTACGAAAGCCTTAAATGGAACATTTTACTTCTGTTCGCGCTACCATAGCTGTAACCAGTTAGTATAACATAATGATTGACAAAGGAAGTCAAATTTTATTGATTTTTTTACGCATCAATGCGATTGGCCAACATGTTAGATTTGGCTTCTACTATTAGAAAAAAACAAAGCAATTGTATAACTTATATTCCTTCCGTTCGGACAAACATTCAATTATTTAATTTTAAGATGTTTTATTTAAAAAAATATTTTTAAAAATTAAAGTATTAAATTGTCATTTTATTACTATTAAACTATTAAAAGTGTGAATTTCTTAAAAACAAATTAATTTTTAAACGGGGACTCAACGGAGGGAGTTCTTAAGATAGAGAAAAGAGGCGAGAAGAATGAAGATCCATCACAAGACTATTTAGAATTTTGGTTCAATGTGGATACAATATTAATTGAAAAAGAATTGTAAATAGTAATAACCACACAAATCAAATTTATTAATCGAAAAAAGAAGTAAGTCGATGACTTAATGAAACTCACTCCTTCCAAACATAATTATAAAAAAAATGTTATTTTACTGTTAATTGACTATTAAAAGTATTATTATTTTTAAAATAAATTAATATTTAAACGAGAATTATTTATCTAAAACAGAGAGAATATGTAAATAATAATAATAATAATAATATAAATTAACTTTACTGAAAATGAATTGTAAATAGTAATAATCATATAAATTATCTTTATTAATCGAAAAGAAGTAACTCGATGACTTAATCAAAGTCACTCGTTACAAACATAATTATACAAACACTTAAGATTAATAATATGTTTAATAACGTGGGTGGGTGGGAGGGGGGTGTGCCCTAGTTCTGTTATGTGGTATCGCCACCGGAAGCATTTGCCAAGCGGTAGACATACATGCCAGCGAAGACAACTCCAAAGATAGGAGGAGCGTAACAGAGGAACGAACCACTCAAGAGAACTGACAGGGGATAGATTAAGGCAGCACTACTGAGTGAAATTCCGACCAGTTCAGTAGCAGCTGCTATTACTGGGTTTTCATCTTGCAGTACTTTCCCGGCAACAAAAGCAAGCAAAGCCAAACTGAGCAATACGAGTATTATCATACCAGTTGATTCGTAATGCCCGGTCTTAAGGGAGATGAGAGTGAAAGCGAGACCTACGATAGTTGTTGGGAGCTGGTATTTCAGGATGATTCTAGAAATATTATCTTTCCGAATTTTGTCTATGATTGGGTTATTTGGCGGGCGGGAAGTAACATTAACAGGATTAGAATGAGTGAGAGAATCTGAAGGCAAAGACGCCGACGAAGGCCACAGTGTAATCATCTCAACCGGAGTGGTGATATAAGGAACTTCCGGCAATTCGACATCACCCGGGTTGTTCAGCGGATCTTCTGGCGATTCGTTCACCATGGCTGGTTCCATTCTCTTTATGATAAAACTGTAGAAGGTGATGAAAACTATGTTGGAAGTAGTTAGTGATGATAAAATAAATCCCACATGGGAAAGATAGAGAATCTTTTGTTGGTTTAAAAAGGGAGAGACATACCAAACAATTCAAAAGCGGGAGGGAAATAGAGCAAGGGGAAGAGCACAATCAATAAATAGAGCAGATTGATTAAAACCCCAAGTGCGCGAGAGCAGATTGATTAAAACCCCAAGTGCACAAGAGAAGAGACAGTCAGCACGTAAGGGAGAAATAGACAGGTTTGCCGTAGCAAAATAGAGAAATAGTTGGGGAGAAATAGACAGGACAGCCACGAAACTCCGCGCAAAAAGTCAGCACGTAAGGGAGAAATAGTTTTGACGAAATTTCATGAAACTAGAGAGAAACTTTTCGCTATCCATTGAACATGGGATTCACAAAACACCCTCAAGGTAGAATCATAAGTGTAACAGAAGAGATAGACGCTGAATGTGATTGAATAACTCAACCATGCAGTTCACTGCCGCAGCACCTAAAAATTAAAATTGGCTTCCTGCTATATTTTGTTTCTTAGTTTTAATTACAGAGATTTATCAATTTTACCCTTTTCTTTTAACTTTAACCATATAGCGCCCTCCATTGAACATGTTAATAATTATTACAATCACAAGTTAGTTGAGTTGATTAGAATTGATAATGTATCCTTCAGTATCAGATGGTTGTTTGTTTGAAACCCCCAACCACATTACTTAGTTTTAATGCTCGTTAATGAGAATTCTTCTATTTACTTCGGTGCCCCTGCACTTTCAATGTTTACCGTCGAAATTCTTATGCTTCCCGTGTCTTGCAGTTTAAACCTTTGTCAGCTCCGTTAGCCATCCGTTAGCATCAATTGCCTTGGGATACTTGACGGATCCTAACAGACTTTGACGAAATGCTAAATGACACATTTAAAGCCAAATGTGACACATTGAAAATACAAAAGTGACACATTTTAATGTTAAATTTGACACTAATTCTCATTAAAATATAAAGTAACACTCTTAAAAACTAACGATGACTGTCAAAAGTGACACATTTAATACTAAAACGCAACACTTTCAATGCTAAAAAGTGACACTTTTAAGATTGATAACGACGATTTTTAGTTATAAGGTAAAATGACACTTGTAGAGTCAAAAGTAATACATTTGATGCTAAAAAAATGACACTTTTAATGTAATAAAGTAACTTTAATGTCAAACGTAATGGTTTTCATTTATAAAAAATGAGAAAGTGACATTTCTAAGGCCAAAAGTGACACATTTTATACTACAAAGTGACACTGTTAATAGGAAAAAGTGACACTCTGCATATATAAATATGAGGGGTGGCGCTGTAATTTTCAAAAACTAAGGGGTTGCATTGAGATTTCTGAATTTTGTCCGACTTAACCTGGATAGATCCGTCTTACGAATAATGATCCGTAAGACCGTCTTACAGGAGACCACCTCTTCATGAAAATACTTTGGGTGTGCTTTTTAATTATTGTGCTCAATTTACTAGATTTTAGTTTTGTGATTTTAGACTTTTCTCCTTATCATCTTATTAGAAAAAAAACTTTTAGCGGGTCTGAGATGTCAGGGAATGTCTCAATTTAAATTCAAACGTTGATAAGGATAAACTTAAATTGATCCACTAATAATTGTTTGATTGAACACGTCATGATTGACCAAGTGTAGACAAGGTCTGCCGATGTAAGCTGCAGCAGGTCTTCCGGTGAAGCTTTGAAGAAGTCTTCCGCTGAACCTGTGAAGTCCTATAAAAACTATTCTTGACAAAGTTCTATACACAGTTGCCACGCTAATCGATACGCAGCCCAATTAGCCACTGATGTATAAAACTAGACGTAATGTATGAGCAGATATAAATCTAAATACAATAAGAATCAACAATCTCCTCCTATTTATATCTGGTCGTCATTACTACAAATGAGGGCTATAACCGACTATGTGATAGATAATAGCATGTCTAAGAGGATTCTTAATTTTATAACGGAAGATATGCATCTATCAAATAGTAGAACACCTCAAGTGTAAAGACTAATCTAGGTGCACAAAATGTAAGGAAATCATAGAACATCACACAGATTAGTAGCAATCAGTTTTAAATAAATTTAAACTGAGTGTTTAAATTATAAGCAGATACTAAAAATGAAAGAACAAGAATTTAAATAGTAGATAATTTTGAAAGACAATTAATCTTCTGTATTATAAGCGAGAAGTTTAATTTTTACAGAGTTTTTCAAAATAAGGATAGATACAAAGGTTAAGGGAAGAACAGATACAGACATACCACGGTCTTTTCCCTTTTCCTTTATCTCCGCCGCTTTGTCCCTTCGCTGCGCTAGGTTCTTCGAACGTATTCGCCATCGACATCGCTGGGAGGTCCGGGAACGAGAGCGGTAGTCGAGTTCTTCTGAAGACGCATCGTTCTCTTCCATAAGCATTCGGTTGATAGACTTCATTTGCTTCTCCTCCGTGATGGCCAGATCTCGATCACGCCGAGCATTCATTATGTCATGAGCAGAGTCACGAGCTATATTGTTGAGCTCGAGGACAGGTGGGTGGCTGTTGGCGAGATGGAGTGTGGTAGCATGGAATAACTCGTAGAAGAGAGAGGAGCAGAGCCGGACACATTCATCACGTTGAGCTTCGACATTGGTCTTGACGTCCGTAAACTCATGTCTTATCTGTCCAAAACGGGTCCATACATCTTCTTGGAATTGGCGAAGAACATCAGCGGTCCTGTCGTTGACTTTTGACGCGGTGAGGTTCAGGGGTGTGCCCCGCGCCCGTAGCGCCGCAGTTAGGGGTGCGCGTGCGTGCGGATGCGGGGACACCAGCTGCTCTCGTTCCACCCCTTGTTTAGGGGAAGGCGAAATCAAAGTGCGAGAGGAGTCTTTGTCTATGTTAGCACGTTGGAATGTGCCTCGGTTGCCTTGAGTGGATTTTGTATCCAAAATGGGAACTAAAGGTTTCCTCATGTCGGGTTATCCCTTATTTCGAGGATAACGGGATATGAAATGCATTACCTTTCCATTCTCATTCTCCCTTTTATCTTTAGGGAAAAGAGAAGTGCAAGAAAAGATATTGCGGCGCCCCACTTATGGATTTATTAAAATAGCCTTATGGCCCAATCGGATCGCTATGGGAGCTATGGGTTTCCATCAAGTTATCCCTTGTTTAGGGATACGGGATATGAGAATACATCACCCCCCATTCCGTATCTCCCTTTTTTGGGAAAACGAGAAAGTGCAAAGAGGAATGTTGCGAGGCCCCATGGATCGAAAAGTTTTAGAGTCGCCACCTTTATTTTAAGGCAAAAATAAGGAAAACGAGAAAAAAAAACGGAGATTTTAGAAAGCGGGTTCGGGGGCTAAGTTACGAGTTGGGAAGGTGCTAGGCACCCACTCGCCCCGGTCTCAAAACGTTTTTGGAGAGAATATGCTCATTGTTATATTTATCTAGCAAATAAATAAGGTCTTATTTTGACAAGGAAATTTAAGCAGATACATTAAATGGCTACATTATTCACGGACTCGCGGTAGTCTCCTTCCATAATTACAAACATATTTAAGAATATTTGGCCATTATAACGACTCTTTTACATAATATTTCCTAATCTAATCCAGGGCGGCACAACGGCTTATATTGGCTACATTAGCAGTTTAAATAACAACTTTGAAAATAAATAAAAAAAGCAGAAAATGTAAATAAATAAAAAATAAAACAACGCTCTTAAAGGTTTTACCTTTTAGAGCGGTGGTGTCTTCGCTTCTGTCCTCCTCGGGAGAGGAGTCTTTTGTTATTGTTGTTGTTGTTGTGTGTGTGTTGTTGTGTTGTTTGAAGTTTGGGCTTATCAACTCGGGCGAGTGACAACTTTATTTGGGTAGGTTTGGCCTTTTGGTTGGGGCGGAACCTAGACTTAATTTATTGACTTTTCAGCTCGTTACTCGGGCAGAGTAACGGCTTACTTTGGGATTTTTGGATTGGGGTTTTGAGGTGGATACCTAACAACTAGGCTAGGGATCGCTTATAACCTATGGGTTTTTGATTTGGCAGAGTTTGGACGGGGTTTGGAGATTATAGGGGCTTCCACTCACCTATCTCGCACCTCTCGTACTAAGTGTATCGAAAGAATCATGACGAGCTTATTTGCGATCAAATTAATAAGCGAGCAGTGAAAATGAGAGCCGGGGTCTATTTATAGTTGGAGTGGGGCCGTGGGAATTTCTTTGTTTGTTCTCAGTGCATCGGCAGCTTGTACATTGCGCTTGAAGACTTGTACAATTTGATCGTGAGAGAGCATGGAAGAAAGGCTTGAGTGCGGCCAAGGTATGCAGTGCGGCACCAAGCACTTCTGGCGACACCAAGGCGCCTTTGAAGTTTCAAGTTCACTGTTTTGCGCATCCTGCTTTTCCTTTCGCATTTTTGACTTCTGCAACTTGACATTTGTTAAGTTTTAACAGTTCTTGATATTTTATGTCAGTCACATACCAGGGGTACGAAATTGGGGTGTCTACAGAGCCCCTCAACGATGGAGTCTACTGTAACCTTACGGCCATCGAGTAGACGAACATCGTTGATAAACAAGAGACTCTCCAATTTCGTTCATTTAAGAACAGGAGAATGCAATTGGTAGCAGTTATAATGCACAGGAACATGCTATCCAAACTCTATAACCTAGACATTTTTAGTCGGTTATAAAAAGTTATCGCAGTTTTAAGCAGATATGAATTTAATGTGCTCTGATGGTCGAACCTACTAATGTAGGTCGCCACGTATTCCCTATTAAAGGAAATCGACAAGCGTAGTTCAGCCAAAACCCTAAACTACAACGGAAAAAGATTTTTGTGTTTTCGAAAAAGCCGTATTCTTCCGGTCCGAAACCGTTGTCAAATACTGTATGAAGATTTGAATGTTTTTCCACCTTTCAACCCTAAATACCTTGTAGTTGAAACGTGTTAAGAAGAATTTTCTAATTATGTCCGGCCTTGATCGCCGTCTGTTTCCGCACATAACCCGAAAACTTTCAAATATCCAGAAAATTGTGCTTGACTAAAGATCCATCGCCGAGCACTGCGAATTGCTTTTCTGTTACCACAATTTCAACCGGTCAATACCTTGTAGTTGAAATGTGTTAAGAAGAATTTTCTAGGTATGTCTGGGCCTTGATCGCTGTCTTGTTTCCAGACATAGCCCGAAAATTTTCAGATATCCAGAAAATTGTGCTTGACTAAAGATCCGTCGCCGAGCACGGCGAATTGATCATTCTTCAAGTATTTTCAAAATTGTGAAGTGGAAAATATTCTTTTTCCTTCCTCTTCTTCTTCTCCTGCTTTTTTGTTTTTTTTTCAAATATTCCTCTTTTTTTGTTTTTGAAATATTCCTCTTTTTTTTTTGAAATATTCCTTTTTTTTTTTTTTTGAAATATTCCTCTTTTTTTTTGTGTTTTTTTTTTTGAAATCAAAACTCATTTTGAAAAGAGTTTTTTTTATTTTGAAAAACAAATTTTTCCTTAAAAGGAAATTATTCTAAAGGTAGGAATATCAGACTGACTTACCCATACCGGTGGTCGCTGGCCGCGATATTCTACCGATTCCGACATTTCGCCACTCGCTGGGAATTTATTTATTATTTTTTTTTTATTTTTTATTTGTTTTTGATGGTCTGACCTACCGATGTAGGTCGCCTACGATCATTTTTTTTCATGAATCGACCAAACGTAGTTCTGCCCGATGTCGAATTTTTATTCTTGCTTGATTTCTTTTTTTTTCTTTTTCTTTTGATTTTTTTTTCTCGACTGCTGGGAAGTCATTTCCTTTGTCCTTGGTGAATGGTCGCAAATTTTGGTTAACAAGACTAACTTTGTTAACTTTCCCGTTAGTGGGACCATTTTGAGAATTTTGAAACTCGAGGACCGTAGTGCTCGAAGTACCGCAACTTTGAGGGGGAAAAGGGAAAATTCCCTTTTCCTCTTTGTGATCGAGAGGGTGAGAAAGGAGCTAATGCTCCTTTCTCTCTTCTTCTTCCTTCATTTCATTCTTCTCGCCTGCTTGCCATTGTTGTTTGCCGCCTCTTTCTTTTTTATTTTCTTCATTTTCGCCTTTTCTCGATTTTCTTCCGCCAATTTCGTGTTTTACTTAGCGATGGCTTCTTCTTCACGATCCAGAAGGGAAAAGCACCGATGCGCCTGAATCCGGTGGTAGGAGGAGAGAACCTCCTAGCTTGATTCGAACCGCTCAATTATACGTATTCCAAGGATGATTGGGCAACCTTCGTCGAGATCGGACACCCACAGTCCAATCTTCCCCTAACCATCGTGAAGATTTCTCTTTTCAAGCAATTTTCCTGGTTATTTCTCAGATCTGCTAAATTCCTGCACTGTTTGGGACTTTTGGAGCACTCTTGACTTTGTTAGTGATGTATATGCATGTCCTATTTATGCCTAAATGATGTAATTGAGTGATAATGTATGTAATTTCTATGATTTATTTTTGCGATGCATGATTTAAAATAGTGATCACTATTTGACCTTACTATACATGATTTATGTTCTTAAATGCAAATGGGGCTATATGATGCATGTTTTACATTAAATCACATTTTTGCATGCAATAGAATGGCGAAACGGAATATTCGGAGTATAAATTTAATTTTTCCGAGACACTTTTCGGGCATATTTTTGGATAAAATGGGACAAAACGTATATTTTTCATGCCCTTAGATTTATTTTCCAAGCATGCAATGTCGCAGGGTATAGTAAATACCACAAAGATATTTATTTTGATGATTGGTGATACTTTTATCTTTTTGTCGCATCTATGGCATTTTATCGACAAATGAAATGCAAAATATGAATGCATGAATTATTTTATTTGATACAGATGCAATGTAGAATACGTATGAGATGATGCATGAATTTTTCACATTTTATTATGCTTATGACAAATGCAGTTATGTACGTTAAAATGCAAAATTAATTACATATATGAATTGCTTGTTTTTTTTATGTTTTTTTTATGGATTTTGAAAAAGAATGATTTTTATGTACATGTAAATTTATGCACATATATGAAAATAGTGTGTGACTATTTAAAGAATTATTATTATTTTTTTTTATGAACAAGATATATTTTTTTTTTGCTAAAATAATTTATAAAACATGAAGTATAAAACATGTGATATGTTCATTATTTACTTAAAGAACTGTATAAATAAGGGTAGAGAACTTACCTCATTTTTTTTTTTCAGTTCGCAGGGAGCGCCTCGCGCAAGGGCAAATGGACGTCGAGATGACAGTGATGATGATGACGATGATGATGATGACGGGTCAAGCCGTGGCCGAGGCAGAGGTCGAGGAGTCGTAGCGGGTCCCAGAGTCAGGGGTGGTGGCCTTCCCAGAAGCCAGTCGTCCCGAGCACATTAGCTTTGAGTTCCTGCGAACATTAGTATCTCTTTCTCTTTTTTTTTTCTTTTGCATTTTTTTTTATTTTTATTCTTTTGTATATATATATTTTTTTTGTAAGAGAAATCTGTACAAACATTATGGAATAATGCAATATAATGTATATGATGCAATATGTTACACATGCAAAAATAAATTCACACAGAAAATAAAACTATACCAAACATCTAAAATGTAATGGCACGCTGTATTTTGAAGAAAGGGATTTTTGAGAATACACCTTGGATAAGAGCGGCTTTTCGGTGATATCTGAATGGAAAAATGGCCGAATCTCTTATTTTTTCGGTGCATTGTGGTCGTTGAGTCCGCGGTCGTAGCCTCCTTTTGTAGGTTTTTTTTTTTCGCGATCGACGCAGCAGAGACGCATGGTCGAGCCGAAATATCATGGTACTGTGCAAAGACTCTATCCCGATAATGGGGACATTGATGATGAGGATGAGGACACTGGGGCTCTCATGTCGATGAGTCTGGTTTCTTCTTCGCCTCGCAAAGAGAGTATGGGCCCCTGGACGCCGCAGTAATCGATGGACCACTCTGGCTATGGCCGCAAGAAAAGGATTGTTTCGGGAAAACAAAGGGGGTACAGTGCAATAATAGATATGTACATGCCATTAATGCATAATCTAAATTTCTTTTTGCAATTATTCCTAAGTTGCACCTTAGACCCGTAATATTATATTTTAGTATTTTATTGTGAGCTTATGTCGTGTTTTTTCTTTTTTCTTCCGTCGGCCGAGCTCTTTTGCTCCGTCAAGACGAGGATAGGATGCCGAGGTTTCAAAGAGTGTCTTCCTCTCCTTATTCTCCGATATAATATTTTATTTGGCTCTAACTTTTGCCTAGGCCGCTCTTTCGGTTTTCAACCTAGCGAGCCCTTATTATTATTTTTTATTATTCATTTTTTTGAATGCCCTAACTTTGCCTAGGCCGCTCTTTCGGGTTTTCAAATCTAGCGAGCCCTTATTTCTCCTTTTTATTTTTAATTTTTTTTTAATGCCCTAACTTTTGCTTAGGCCGGCTCTTTCAGCTACGGCCGGAGAGGGAAGCACTTGTCCGATAGGGTGGTTCAAGCATAATACCTTTGAGCTCGTTAAGATCGGCGAACGTCTTCCCGGCTTGTGAGGAGTACGATTCTCGACCGGATCATTTGACCATATATGACACATCGTGAAGAGAGGGGTAGCAGTTTGATAAGTAGCCCCCAAAGATTTTTTAGCCCAGATGGCATGACATGATAGCAGAGGGTCCCCAAAGGGAGATGAATGAGGTTTTTTCTTGGTCTCCTCACGCTTTGATTTGACTATAACTCAAAGATGCCGTTGATAAAAAAAACTGCTGGCTTGGGAATGATCACTATATTGATAGCCGACGGCTATTTATATATATATATATATATATATATTTTATATATTTTTTTATTTTTTTTTATTCTCTTTTTTTCTTTTTTTATTATTCTTTTTATCTTTTTTTTTTTTTTTTTTTACCCGAATGAAGTTGACGTGCGTCGTTTCATGCTTTCTTTTTTTTTTCAACTTGTAGTGACCATTCCGCTTGATGCGTGGAGCTTTTGTCCGATTACCGAGCATCCGACATATGAGGGTCCGTGTTTGACTATGGTCGGGTCTACCCGACACATCTTCATAGGACCAAGTAAGCATGTCCACGAACTCTTTGGGGAGATCCATGAGTGTTATTCTTTTTAGAGCCTTGCGTGAGTTGCCGATTTTGACTTCTTTTGATTTCCTTGTCCAAATTTGATTGATAGGTGGTCGCCTCGCTGTCGTTGATGAATGATGTCCCCTGGTGCTCTATCGACTTTACAAGCTCAAGCAAACATTTTTTATCTTTGGGTCCTATTAAATGACTCATTATTATAATTATTTAATGTGTCTTTTAATGCGTGTGCAACTAAGAAATAAGCAAAGACGTTTAGATTATTATTAAAAGCACAACGCATGGTTTATTACATTATTGAGGACTGGGTTTGAGATCCTCATTAGGAGCGGATTGGTAGATGACCAAATCCGTAAGGCTAGGGAAAGGAATAGGGTA
>CM028382.1:64158451-64202857 GCA_013146195.2 Codonopsis lanceolata | reverse complement strand
GCGACTATCTCTCGACAAATCGACTTCGCGTGGCGCAACATTGCGCCATTACAACAAACCATCGGCAACCTAAGGCCGGCGAAGCAACAAGAACCCATAAACTACTTCAACGGCTAACATGCGGAGGAATAAATCAACTAAAAAGCAAGATATTCAAATTTAATAACTAAACCCAAGTCTCACGACTAACGCCGTCGGAGATGACACTACCAACAATACTAGGATGAAGCTAAAGCATCGAAATAACAAAGGGAATAACTTCTAAAAGATACAACAGCTCGACCAAACGAGGTCGGCTACTAAAATAATACAATAAGAAAGTACTAACATAATCTACCCAAGTAAAGTCTACATAACTTTACATTCGTTTCTCGAGATACATAACATAATAATATTAAATCCAAGCTTAAAGCCCGGAAGACCACCCAGGAATCACTATCCGCCCGCCGCGGGATCAACTATGCAAAACTAAGAAAACAAACACACGAAATGAGTCATAATGACCCATAAATTTACTAAATGCAAATGTATGGCATAGCATGTCGTGGCATGGCATAATGCACAAGCATATATAACATCATGGCATCTTTAAAGCATATCAATAATAAGCTTGTTTAAGTCACCAAGTAACATGGACTTCATAAAAACATATAGCACATTATCTTTCATATAAGTGCTCATAGTAAGCCACAAGGGGAGTTAGAAGTTACAAAACGCCCGTTGTGTTGCTCACACAATACACAAAATGTTACTAGTTCGTTGCACCGATGTTTTGTGAATTCATCGACTATCATCGAGTTTTACTCGATATCATTAGCAAGCCAATGCGGCACTTAACCGATACGGCAAGGGGCTACTTCCCCCTCAGCCCAGTGGAGGTGTGTGGAGAGATGCATGAGCGACAGAATCCCATAATTCGTGAAGGCGTGCATCGTCCACCGACTTGATAAACAAACCAATTAATGCCATGAAAGACTCAATGCACAAGTAGATATTTACTCTCATGCTCAAACAAGAACCAAGACCGATCATAGCGGCATACCAAATCAAGTAGGACATAAAGCTCCACACCAATTTCAACAATGCACATATTTGCACATACTTAACAAATCCAACTTATAAGTTTAGTCAAAGAACCACATAATGAGGTACTCATAATCCTCAAGCCACAACCCAATCAAACACAGCATATAAGCTCAAGAAATCACAATGTGAGGTTTACTATAGCCCTTAATCAAAATCAAACCAAAGACTATACTTTAGTCTAAGAACAATCATAATCAAGGCTTAGCATTTTAGCTTCACTTAACGGTTCACCGGACTCAACCATAGTCCCAACCGTCGTAAATATTCGACTTCCTTAAAGCCAATCTCAAAGGGTACCAAACTATGCCGTAATCATATCCTCGCAAGTGCTTTCATGTGCACGCGAACAAATTCCCTAAGAGAGAACTCATTCAAATAATCATTTAAGGTAATACGAGATCATAGGTTGATCTCTAATGCTCCGTGCCCTAACGAGCACGCCTAATCAAATCCCCAATAAGCTTCTATGTCGTGGGAGTCACAAATGGGACACAACTCGGGATGCTCTACTCACGATCAAAACCAACCAAACCCGAACATCGGGATTTCAACCTAAGGCTCACTAACATCTTATTGAACCTAAAATGACTCCATTGAGTCTTAACATCGCATTTCATTAAATACACATTTCATACAACCCAAACTTAGCACATCATTCAAGTTTATAGAAATTATCCCAAAGTTAATCCGGCTTATTTCCCAAGCCTAAAATCCAAAAATTCATCATAGACATAGTCAATCTAAACCCAAATGACGTGGACTTCAACCCGAGTTCTTTAACACAATATTGAACTCATTACGACTCGCAGAGTCTAAACACTAAATTTCATTCTTAAACCTTTCATCCATGTCAACACTAATACCCACT
Organism: Codonopsis lanceolata; assembly: GCA_013146195.2. Classification (NCBI taxonomy): domain Eukaryota; kingdom Viridiplantae; phylum Streptophyta; class Magnoliopsida; order Asterales; family Campanulaceae; genus Codonopsis; species Codonopsis lanceolata. The sequence goes on along the minus strand of CM028382.1, from coordinate 64,200,903 downwards.
TTATTTAACAACAATATATCCGATAATCTGGCTTAAATTCTCGAGCCCTAAAATTCACAACAAAATCCCAACATAAATCAAAACCCATTTCATAAATCTCAATATCCCACTTAAATGTTCCTACTCATGATATCATGTGAGTTCATACATCCAAAGCCCCAATCGTAGGCATAATTCCACAATAAACCCAAATAGTATATAGGCATGATTTCTAGCATGCTCACAAGCCTAGAAACACAAAATGAAGAGTAATAACATATTCAACAATCATAGAATTCACTCTACAAATGCACCTAACAAATTCATACTTCCAAAATCCCCAAATTGGGCATACAAAACAACAAGTGTTCATTGCCCACAAATAGCATACAAGTTGTTTTCCTTAGGGCCAATGAACCAAAATCAAAAGGGAGTAACTTACCTAGCTTGAGTGAAAACTCAAGAGAACACAAACCGATCGGTGAAGTCGTCTCTACTCGCCGAGGGCTTCAAGAATCCGAAGTTTGAAGGAAATCGGGTGGTCGGATCGCCTTGGATCGAAGAGAGAAGAAGCTAGGGCTCAAGAGTCTCCCATGGAGTTCTCTCTAACTCACGGTTTGTGGAAGAGAAATGAAGAGGATTTGGCTCGAATTGGTGAAGGTTAGCTATTTATACTTCCACAACAATAAGGGCACAATAGACTTTTTCCTGCACAATTAGTAGAGATTAGGACTAATCAATCACTAATCTAACTTTAATTAATCTCCAACTAATGTTAGGACATGTTTAGGGTTAAGTATGGGTGGTTAGGAAGGGTTTAGAGGGGTTTAATGAGGGTAGAATAGGTATAATTGGCCCAATCTCAAACAGGGTAAAAATCCAGAATAAAGAATTGTTGAGGCGGGCGCCACCCCTTTCCATGCCGCCTGGGCTCTGTCCAGCCAAATAATGCTCTCAGTAGTTGAGGCGGGCGCCTCACATTTTTGAGGCGGGCGCCTGGGAAGCTGAGGCTGGACAGTCAATCTTGTAAAATCGACCATAAATCGCTCACAACTCCAAATGAGGTGATTTTTGATTTTTATGAAACTAGACTCATTGAATTATATTTTAGGATTTTAAATTACTCCATTTGGACTTATATTCATCAATATATGGTTACAACAAAATCAAGTACAGAAGTTGTTTTTCTGAAAACTGAATTCTGGCACAGCCGTAAGTCAAGACCTAATTGAGGTACTTAGACACCTTGAAAATTACCAAATTTTACAGAGAGTATCCTAACATATGAAGGTAAAACATACTAAATTTTTAATTTATTCAGTGGATTAGTACCAGAATTTTCCCGAAGTTTGCCCAAAACATGACCGCCTAAAGGAAATCGCTAAGGGCAAAACAAAGCAAGAGGGTTTATAAACTTCCAAATCATCGATAGGCTTAGGAACACCTCCAACTTGAAGTCTAACACATCTAAACATGTTAATAAACAATCTTAAAGAGGTCTAGGACCCAAACCGAGGTCACGAACACAAAACGCAAGAAACCCTCAATCGCTGCGCATTCCGACTATCGTCGAGTCACGACTTGTGACTTTAGCAAGTCAACAACTATATGGAGTCTCTTAATAATGTTTTGGTCTTAATATGGTCTCTCAAACACATCTAGACCCTCTCGCCAACCAAGCATGCAGTCAACAAAGGAAGAAGTGCAAGTATAGCACGCAAACCGAGATAATTTGAAGGAGCGCACAAAACCCATGTCCACCATTTATAGTTGAAAACATTTTTATCAATCTTCAAAATCAATGCTGCTCCCGAAACAGATCATGAGCCTTGGTATTCAAATATAATAAATCTGCTTCAGAAATGAGTCTATCCTCCTCCCAGCCTAGACAAAAGGGGGAAAGTCTCCACGCGGAGATGGGCATCGCACTGCATTCGGCCAGACAAACATCGTGGCCTATTATGCGATCGTAAAAGTCGAGCAAATCATGGACTAGCTTCATGGCAGTACCTGCGGGCCATATATGAACGGGCATATGCTATCCAAAAAAGTCATCCGGCAAGGGTACTATTGGAGCACATTAGAAACCGACTGCATCCGGTGGGTACGCCATTACGACAAATGCCGCCAAGCAAGCAAAAATTCGCAAAAGACGTGCTCCCCGCATATCTTATACAACTCCACTGCCCCCTCGGCCCTTTTCAACTTGGGGAATCGACGCCATAGGCCAAATTCATCTGAAAGGATCCAATGGCCACGAATATGTTTTGGTAGCCGTCGATTACTTCACGAAGTGGGTGGAAGCCTCTTCCTATAAAATACTCAATGCTCGAAAGGTATCTGAATTCATCAGAACCAATATCATATACCGATACGAAGTACCTTTTGAGATCATCTCCGACAACGGCACGCACTTTAAAGGGGACGTGAATCGTCTACTTGGCGAATTCAAGATTCAAAGGCATAAATCCTCCCCCTACTGACCACAAGCAAATGGTGTCGTCGAAGTAGTCAATAAAACACTAGAAAATATTATCAGAAAAATGGCTAACACGGGAAGAGACTGGCCAGAAAAATTACCGCTAGCCCTTTGGGGTTATCGCACTTCAGTTCGCACACCTACTAGGGCTACCCCCTATTCTTTAGCATATGGCATGGAGGTGGTGCTGCCTATCGAAATTGAAATTCCATCATTAAGAGTAATGATGGAATCAGGCATATTAGAAATTGACTGGGTCAAATGGCGATACGAAGAATTAGCTCTGATCGATGAACGACGGTTGCTAGCCCTGGAACACACTCGAGCATATCAAAGATGAATAGCTCAAGCATTCAACAAAAAAGTGAAGGGTCGTGACATTCAAGTCTGGCGCTTCGAGAAAAACCCCCTAGTTATGTTGATACTAGGGGAAAATGGAAGTCTCCTTGGATGGAACCATATGTTGTTAAAGAGATCCGGTCGGGAGGTGCAGTACTCCTCACAAACCAAGAAAGGGAGGATCTTGTTCAGCCCTTCAACCTCGACAAGCTTAAAAGGTACTATGCGTGAGCCGAACATACCTGGAAATTGCTTCCCTCTCTAGCTCGTTAGGTTGAAAACCCGAAAAGGCAGCCTAGGCAAAAGTTAGAGCACAAAAAAAAAATCAAGAGAAAAGGAGAGGGAATGCAGTTTCTGAATCCTTAGCATCCGACCTCCAGCTTGCCAAAGTCTTCAGCATATGCAGAGTCTTGACTGACTAAAAGAGAAAAACCACGACAAGGGCTCGCATAAAATACCAAAATATAATATAATACAGGTCCTATGGTGCAACCTAGGAATAATTGCCTAAGACATTTTAGATTATGCATTTTTGCCTGTACATGTATCTATTACTACTTGCTACCTATATCCCCCTTGTTTCCCCCAAACCATCCTTTATTTCTCACCCACAAAGCTGGTCATGAGCCAATGTTTGCGCGGCCCACCAAGCCAGACCATATACTGGGTGAGGCCTAGAAGAGGCTCCAGTCTCATCAGCGTGAGAGCCACCAGAGGTGTCCTCCTCTTCTTCATCATCAGCGTCCCCATTATCTTGAATAGCGTGACTCCACCGGGCCGCTCGGGCCGCCGCATCCCTCGGGGCGCATTCATCCGCTACCAGGGGAGGAACAGCCTCATCTGCTTGCCAGGGATTGCTCCGCCGGCTTGCATTACTCAAACGAGGAGGTGCATTGCTGGGACCTGCCTCATTCGAATCAGGAGCCATCCGGGCACCAATACCGTGAACCCGCCTGAAGTCCTCCTGCAAAGCCTGAGGAACCACTAGCCCCGAGCTCTCTATATCCTCGCCTATCTCCATCAGGTGAGCATCTATGCCGCTGCTTATTCGACGACCCAGGATCCGCTTCAATGCCCACCTAATCATGCGGGAATGCCCCTCAGCAGCCACAATAATCCATGACACATATTCATGGGAAAGGAGCATATAATCAGAATAGGCATAGGCCACCTCCAGCAAGTCAAAATCAAGCTGCCATATATTACAGATAAGGGTGCCTAAGTCCCTATCCATCTCCATTTTCACCAGGATTCGGCTTGCATCCGGATGACTCGCTCTGCCCTCGCAAATCGGGCGAAGGACCCCGCATGAGCAAAAGGTGGCGCGCTTTTAAGACCTCTGGCAGTAACAACCTCGGCATAGACCCCTGCATACATGAAAAGCTGGCGGATTCGCCAAAGGTCGACAACCCATATTATTTCCATGGAGCCGATGCGCAGAAAGTACTCAACCCAGTCGGGCACCGAGAAATTCGTCTGGTTATAATGGCCGCGAGAGCCATAGAGCCCCGGATCATACCTTACTCCCACCGTCCCTAGGCCCATCACTCAGTTGAAGTGCTCCTCTAGCCACATATGAAACAGAAGAGGGCTGCCGGAGGGAAATAGCTCGTCGCTAGTCGCAAAGGCATCCAGGCCCGACAGGGTCTCCGCCAAAATCATCAGGATAATATTCACCCGACGGTCCCGAGCCTGCAATACCAGGTCCACGACCCGCACATCTATATACCCGGGTCGACCCACCAGCATGTACCGCCCCATAAGGCAAAGAAAAAGAGAGGACAGCCAGCGTCGCAAATAAAGTGGGTCATCTTCCCTGTACTCCGTAAACACACCGGGAAGGACGGTCAAATTAAAATTTACTCCGTTATAAAAGCCCGGAGTAGCTTCGCGAGTTGTGCCAAACAACTCCCTTATTGCCATATAAGAGCGCCTCCATTGAGAAGGCACAACAATAGGTCTGGTGGCTGACATCCCCACCATAGCACAGAACTCCTCAAAAGTGGGGCACATTTCATTCATGCCAAAATTAAAAAGATGGCTCTGAGGCGACCAGAACTTGGAGGCTCCCCGCAGCATATCCCAATTTATATAAAGGGTCTGCCATGACATGAGGCACCGATACCCGTAGATATGCTCAAACCAATCCCTCTCATCTGACTGTAAAGAAAGGACCCAAAATTCCAGGGCATTCTCGTCAATTTCTATCTCTAAAGCCGTGAGAGCTAGTGCGGCCATCTTTGAGCAAAGAGCAAAATTTTTATCTGAGCAAAAGACTAAGCAGAAAGAAAGAAGGTGAGCTGGTGATGAAATAAACGCTGCCCCGGCTCTCTATTTATACTGAAAAAACTGAAGAAGCGGAGGAATTATGAGCACAGTGCTGAACAGTGCATGAACAGGAACTGCACGGGAAAGAGTCTGGGCGCCGCCAATACTCTTTCCTGGCGCGGCGCCCACTTATCATATGGGTGGCTCCAGGATCTCAGCCATTGTTCTCCAAAACTGCCTGGTATCCCGGTTTTTGGCCCCGACCGTCCCATGTTTGAACACGAGAAATGGAAGAAATTGCAAGGGCTACGCAAATAGCCTCGCCTGCAATTCAAGAATATCAAGCACAGGAAGAGGTGGCTGCCTTTTCCTCCTCGCAAAATTCCAGAAAAGCCCGCTTTTAAATCCGAAGGTGTATTTTTCTAAATCTCCGTTCATAAATCAGTGTGTCGTTACCCCTAGATAATGGTCTAGCTTTCTTTTATGCATGAAATATTGAGTCTGCATTTTAAATTCTTGCATCATGTAAAATCATATTGCATTGCATAAAATATATATGTACAGAATCTGGTACAAGAAAAAGAAACATCTAATAAATGCAGGTAGCTGGGGCTAATGAGCACGGGAAGACTGGCTCCAATCAAGATTGCCACCCATAACCCGAGGGCCGTATCCGCCAATCCTGTACCCTCGACCTCTTGCCCAAGCACGACTCGATCCGACAGCCGCATCATCATCGTCATCATCATTCTGACGCCTGGTCTGCCGCACCGCATCATTTCCCCCGTAGGAGAGCTCATCCACAAGCCGCTGATAAAACTTGTTTATGCTGAAGAAGCCCCGCAACAGTTTCTTGTATGTCGACACGTTAACTTGGGGAAAGTGAGACAGCAAAAAAGAGAAAATATATCAGTCTCCAAAAAAAAAAATGATGAAAAAAAAGAGAAGATAAAAAAAAAATGTATGTTTACCGTGCAAGCTTGCTCCGGGACATGATACTCCTCAGGGATGTCTGCATCGGGAAGAACTTCTTCCACTATCCTTCCGTCACGATGGTATCAGAAAGTGGAAAAAGCATTATCAGGTGTAGAAAACCCCAGATGCAAGTCAAGAGCTGGAAAAGAAGGCCTCGGCCTATCAGAAGCATCGGAAGCAAGCCTGGCCGCCGCAGGAACGAGAGGAGCATGATGAAGCATAGTCCTCAGGAAATCCTCATATGCCATAACTGGGAAATCACTCGAGGGCATAGGAAATCTCGACAGGTACTAATACCTGTTCGGCAAGAAATCCGGCGCAATCACCCAATTTGGAGGCATAGGAACCACCACTGGGAAAGTCATAAGTGCAGAATGCTGGCGGTTGACCCGCTCTCCCATGTATAATGAGTCGACAATAATGGATACCATCAGTATCCGACACCGGCTCATCTCCAGAGTAACCGTATAATGCCCTGCCAGGCCCCTCCAAGGAAGGAAGTGCACTGTGCCTGCGCTCGAGCTGGCAATCCTCTCCCGCACCCTCTCTGTATCCGAGAAGCCGCCATCCCGATCCAACCTGACCCTCTTCGCATTCACGAACTCAGCCAAATAAGATGGCTCGTGAAAGCGTTGATGTAGCCGACCCGGCGTGAAATGGAAGAATGAATAAGTCCAGACTGGAAGAAAGAAAAGAACAAAAAAAATCATCAGCAAAAAGAAAGAATGCTGCGAAAATACTATATTAAAAAAAAAAGCAAAAGCAGGAAAAAGAAAAGATACCTCCCAAGCTGGAGCAAATCCATTAAGAGTCGGCGAATCGTTGCAGCTGGCTCTATCCATAGAAGCATATAGCTCGGCCAGACCCGCCTGCCCCCAGTCATAATCGACAACATGATCCAAATCCCTCAGGCATCCCAAGAGGGAAACCCTCAAAGAAGTGGACGAGTTGGCAAAAAGAGACGATCCAAGAAAAAAGAATAAAAATGCCCTAGCAACGCGAGCCAAGGCCTCGCTATCGTCCTCTGCAATCTTCCCGGCATTCGCCAAAAGCCACTTCCTCACGCTTCCGATAAAGATCTCGTCAGCCGATTTATACTCGGGCACGAAGCCTAGGAGATCTTCCACCACATCGTGGTGGTGACGGAAGGTATAATCCGGTGCCAAAGTCTTACCGATACTGGTAGGGATGCCCGTAATCGCAGCAAAATCACATGGGGTCATGGTCGCCTCCCCCCAGCTGAAATGAAATGTATGGGTGGTGTCCCACCAATAGTCCCTCAAGACATCAAAGATAGGCAAAAAGCTGCGAAAGGAGCGAAAAGCCCACAAAAATGCACTAAAGCCGGAAGATTCCACCAAAACTCGTGCTGCCTTAGGCATCAAGTTATATATGTCCAAGACGTTGGTACAACTTGCCCGAATCTGGATCAGGGGCATGCGCATCTAAAAAAAAAAGAGGAGAACAGCAGCATATCAGCATCAGCAAAAAATTGAAGAAAAAAAAGGGGGAAAAGGTAAAAATTCTTATCTTTTTATTTAAATCTCTCGTGCATATTATTAAATTAAGCATGTTGTATGCATTGCATTTTGCATAATAAAAATTATATTGCATCTTTTGCATCAAAAAATAATGCATCCTTTGTATTCAAAACAAAAACTTTTGCATTCAAGAAAGAAAAATATTTTGGCACTTTTGCATGGATAAAAAGATGTTTTTCAAAAGAAAATAATAAAATAAAATAAAATGTGTATTTTGCGTTCAAAAATAAACACATATTGCACATATTGAAAAATGCACATACAACATGTTAGCAAGCATTTAAAAAATTTTCTATGTCGCATTTGCATTTCCATAAAAATGATATATGCATACATTAGTCATTCATCATTTGCATTTATTTCCTAAATAATTACATTTTAGCATTCTCAAAAATGAAATGTTGCAAATACTGAAAGAAAAATATTTACATGGCATTTATCATGTCTCTGCAGCATATGCATTCGTAAAAGTGATAATTATTGCATAAAATATTCATGTTACATTTTGCATGCATCCAAAAAATATGCCCAAAGTTGTATCCGAAAAAAATGCATCATATTTCCAAAAAGTCTATTCCATAGGCATGCATCATATAGAAATATTTTTCAGTCTAAACATGCATCATATAACCAAATTGCATCAATAATATAAAATATGCATCGCAGAGTCAAATAGTGCCAACTATTCAAATTATGCATCGCAAAAATAAATCGCATGAATTTCATAGATAAACTGCCAAATTACATCATTCTAACATATAAATTGCATGCATAAGCATTATAAGTAGGATCAGGTATTCTCCAAAAGCTCAAAACAGCAAAAAAATCTAGCAGATCTGAAAACTCATCCAAATGGGTTTAAGAAAAGAAACTTACAGTGGGATTTGGAAGATTTGACATGTGGGTGTTCCGATCGCGAAGGACATTACCCCAATCATCCTTCGAGTAATAATATCTGACGTGGTTTCAGATCAAAGGAGAAAGTTCTTTCCTCTCTTCACCCGAATCCGGGTGCATCGGAGCCTTTCCTTTCCGAGATCGCGAAGAAGAAGTCATCTGTTAAGAAAAACACGTAAATTGGTGGAAGAAAATTGAGAAATGTAAGAAAAATGCACAACAACAACAATGGCAGAGCAAAGAAATGAAAGAAGACGAAGGAAAGAAGATGAAGCCTGCTGTTTCTGCTCCCATCTCTCCCGTCACATAAATGGGGATGAAAAAGAATTTTTTTTCTTTTTCCCCCCTCCAAAGTTCAAAAGTTCAGCACTTAAGTTCTCAGGATTTCAAAACTGCAAAATGGCCCCTAAAGCCTAACGAAAAGTTAACAAAATTAGCTTTGTTAACAAAAATTGACGGTCATCTATCCAAAATCAAAGGAAAGCTCATATCCCCAGCATACCAACCGCAAAATGAGCAGAAAAGCAAGAAAAATCATCAGTAAAAAAAAAAAAGAAGAAAATGCAAAGCAAAAGAAAAGAAAATGCAAAGCAAAAGAAAAGAAAATGCAAAGAAAAAGAAAAAGATGCAAAGAAAAAGAAGAAGATGCAAAAAAAAAAAAATACAGGCATACAAAAGAAAAAATAAGATACAAGCATGCAAAAGAAAAAAATGCGAGCATGCAAAAGAGAAAAAAAAATGCAAGCATACAAGAAGTAAGAAATAATTTTTTTTTCCCAGCAGAAGTTGGAAATGCAACAAATGATGAGCAAAAGATATCCACTAATTTTCCTGGGAATTTTCTTTTATTTTGTGCTATTTTTGAATTAATTATGCTTTGGAAATATTATTAGTTGTGTTTTTGTGCTTAATGTAGGTTTCCAAGCATAATCGAGCTTTTATACGATGTTTAGCACGAAGTTCGAGGCAATTCCGGGCTTAAAAGTTAATTTGGAAATTATTTGAACAAAGTTCGTTAAGCCCGTTAAGAGATCCAAGGCAAAAGGAGGCTAAATGTGTTGAAAATATTAACGGAGGACCAAACTGAAAAAGAAAGCCGGGAGGAACACGAAGGCGGCGTTAAGTCTTGAACCTCTAGGGACAGGAGCAATTAACATAAATTCAGGGAGGCCGCCGCAATTGTCATCAAGTCCCTTGCACGTTGTCGAGCTCTCGGTGGTGCCAAGTGTCGAAATCTGCCCGTTTCTACCCACTAAGTGCGACCCGCGGTTCAACATTCGGATCGGGTATGACCCCGTCCCTCCACCCCATCAACCCGCGGCCCATTTCTCTAACTCGGCCTCACCCATTTCCAGCCTAGAGCGACCCGCGGCCTCTTCTCGGTTCACCCCGCTCACCCCACGACCCCAATCTTTTTCTTCCATTTCAGCCCTCAATTCTCCATTGTCTTCCCAATTTACCCGTGACCCTCAACCTTTGTGGGCTTCTCTCTTACATCCATCCTTCATTTGAACACGAGTCCCCATTTGGGACATTGCTCCCAAATGGGGCACCACCCCATTTTCTCAAAATTCCTCCATGCTTCTAACAATTGTCCAGATAATGAAGGTTTGGAGCTTCAAATCAACAACGAAGCATCTACAATTGATTTCAACCCTGAAACGATACTTTGCCTCGGTTTAATTCTTCCTATCCCTATTTTTAGATATTTATTATAATTTCTTGGGTTGATTAATTTTTTAAATGAAGAATTGGTTTGTGCTTAAATATTTATGGAATGCAATTATTTTTTCTATGTCCAATGTAATGTTTTAATTTAATCTATCTCTTTATTTAGTACACATTCATGTTGGTTATTATTTTGTGCACTTAATGCCTTTAATTAATTGATCACTAATTAAATTATTTTAGAAATATTTAGGATCCGCGAGAGCTACCTTTATATTTCGGACCAATCAATTTAATAGTTGGTGTTTTGTGACACACACCGATAGCCATAATGAGACTAGGTTTGACACGCGATCGAACCACCTTAGCCATTCGGAGGTCGGGGGAGGTTAGGGTTGACTATAAGATGCGAGAGCCCGTAGTTAACCAATTTTATTTGTCTCGGCTACCAACATGACTTGTAGAAAAATTTAGAGAATTTCTTTTTGCGAAGTATTACCCATGCGTTTGGTTATTATTGTGTGCTCTTAATGCTTTTAATGGCGTAGCGAACCATTAGATGATCACTAGAATTATAGGATAAGATGCGAGAGCCCGTCCTATCAATTCCGAAAATCACAATAATTGTTCACGTTACGTGAGACCGAGAGGAGATCGTGCGTAGATAGTCATAGGGTGTTTGTTTTGACACACGGCTATTTTCTCCTATGTTATGTGTTAAGAAGCGAGAGCCCGTAGCTAGGAGTTGTAGCTAGATTTGCTATACGTTAGCGAGAGCCCGTAGCGAATATTATAGTGCACCCGACTACCAAAACTTGAGTTAAAGAAAGCAAAGAGGATTAAATTAAACACCGGCTAGACTAGAAATAATGCGTTCCTATATTTCTATCTTGATTTGTTGTTGCCAAACCACCTCCGCGTTAGTGTAGATTTTAATTGCTTTCTAGGTTGTTCATATTTTTAGATTTTAATTCATTTTCTTTTCGCTCAAATATAATTAGTTAGCCTAATTTTGGTACTTTGTTGGAGTGAGAATTGCGGCGCATTCCTCGTGGGATCGATAACTTCATACTTAGGTACACTTTATTACTTGATACCGGCCGGGTAATCTTGCCCGAGTTGCGTTTTTTGCACACATCAAGTTTTTGGCGCCGTTCTTAGGAATGATTTAATTTTTGCTCCTATATGCTAATATCGATACCAAGCTAAGGCGATTGTAATTTGAGCATGTTTTTTTAATTAGTTTACTTGCCTTTGTATTTATATGTTTTGTATATTGAGTCGCTTTTCGAAGCTCTCCCGAGTTTGTGGGTTTGTAGGGAGGTGTAAATAGTGTCCCCACACAAAAAAAGATTTTCTTTTCTTTTTTATTCCATAATTGCATTTATATTCTTTTCTTTTGAGCTTGATTTGATGCAGGGGTTTAAGCGCTTTTATTGTAGAGGTTGCTTGTGGATATTCATGGAGTGGATCTTTTCGACCCGGACTTCATAAGAAATCGACTTTGAGGGAGTTTTCTTTCCTTTCCTTCTCCTTTCATTATAAGTTTAGGAGTATGGTTTGGTTGTTGAACTTCGAAAATTCTGAAAATCTTGTTCTTTATACACCCCAAATTAATTATGCTTTGATCATTCATTTCTCAATTTTTGGCGCTCTTTGAGTTGTGCTTGCATTATTTTCTTGGAGTCAATTTTGAGATTACTATATGCATAGTTGAGGATATGTTTGTGCTTCATGTGGTAGCATCACCTCATTCATAATAAATATTGCCCAAGTATTTGTTGGAAATATTTTTATGCTTTGCTTTAGTGATGATTGTGCATGTCTAAGAGTATCATATTGTGAGTCTAAATGCCGAGAGTTATATGTTGATGTTGAAAAGCTTGGTTTGGGCATGTGTGTATGACAAGAGCATGATATAGGCCATCTTTGGACCGTTTGTGCCTTTCTCTATCCTACCCATTTATCTCAAAAAAAATCCCTAGTGTCCCCGTTGAGCTCATTTAAAGAATGGTGTGTGCCTAGAGCACACAATGACCCCCATTCGACTTCATTTCTTACACCCGCATTATCCTATCCCATGAACCTATACACTTTAGCTATCGCCCTTCAAGAGAGCATGATTTGAAATGATTTATTTTATTTTTGTAATCTTGTTGGGAAGTGTATGCTTCATGAAGGTTTTGTGTTCATTAATATTGATGTTGGGAATTTGATAATTGTTGTTGAATAGTGGTGAAAAAAATAATTTGAAAAGAAAAGAAAAGTGCCCCCTTGGAAAGCAATGAAAAGAAAAGAAAAGAAAACATAAAGGGTGGACACAAAAAGAAAAAAAAATGCCATTGTTCTTCAATTTTTCTCAAGGAGATATAAGGGTGGTGCTTAATTTTTGTGGTAGATGAGATACTTTTTCAGCCCAAAGTTTAACGTTTAAGGGGTTGTTGAATTGAGTTTGTGGTTATTTGAAGAATTGTGCTTTCATGAAGCTAGTCATTATGTGAAGACTTCAAATTCTTTGCTCTCTTGACTTGCTATCCTATCCTTCATTTGTAGCCCAAACCCTTGGCCAAACATTACAAGCTTTATAAAGTCCTATTGATATTGTCATGCCGTGTGTTCTTGCTTTGCTTTGTGAAAAAAATATTTGCGGATGACTCTTTCGGTTTGACTTGCATTTGGTATTTCGGTTGGCTGTTCGATCTAAGCTAGAGCATTGCTACTGTTGGGTAAAAAAATGTTTTATGGTATGAATGATTGTTTGAGGATTGTTTGATAGTATATGAATCTATTCATACCTCTATTATGCATGTTTATAATCTTTTGGTTGATCTCCAAAATGGTAATGCTTGTGGGATCTTATTTGAGTGCCGCCATCATTTCATGTTGTTCTCGAGCATTTCCATAATTCATTTTCTTTGCTCGGGACGATCAAAGTCTAAGTTTGGGGGTGTGATGAGCACAAGATATCCACTAATTTTCCCGGGAATTTTCTTTTTATTTTGTGCTATTTTTGAGTTAATTATGCTTTGGAAATATTATTAGTTGTGTTTTTGTGCTTAATGTAGGTTTCCAAGCATAATTGAGCTTTTATACGGTGTTTAGCACGAAGTTCGAGGTAATTCCGGGCTTAAAAGTTAATTTGGAAATTATTTGAACAAAGTTCGTTAAGCCCGTTAAGAGATCCAAGGCAAAAGGAGGCTAACGGAAGCTGAAAATATTAACGGAGGACCAAACTGAAAAGCTGGGAGGAACCTGGAACACGGCGCTAAGTTCGAACCTCTAGGGGCACCGGAGCAATTAACGAAATTCGGGGAGGCCGCCGCAATTGTCATCGGGTCCCTTGCTTGCGTTGTCGAAAGCTCTGGTGGTGCCAAGTGTCGAAATGCGGTTTTCTACTCGGATCGGGTATGACCAGGTTCAACTCGCCTCACCGCGGCCCATTTCTCTCACTCGGCCTCGGGTATGACCTGGAGCAACCCGCGGCCCACTTCTCCTTGCTTCTTGTTCACCCTCCCCCGCGACCAATCTTTTTCTTCCATTTCAGCCCTCAATTCTCCATTGTCTTCCCAATTTTACCCCCGGCAGCCCTCAACCTTTGTGGCCTTCTCCCTTAATACATCCAGCCGGCCTTCATTTGAACACCAAGTCCCCATTTGGGACATTGCTCCCAAATGGGGCACCACCCCCATTTTCTCAAAAGTTCCTCCATGCTTCTAACAATTGTCCGATAATGAAGGTTTGAAGCTTCAAATCAAAGGCCAACGAAGCATCTATAATTGATTTCAACCCGGAAAACGCACTTTGCTCGGTTTAATTCTTCCTATCCCTATTTTTAGATATTTATTATAATTTCTTGGGTTGATTAATTTTTTAATTGAAGAATTGGTTTGTGCTTAAATATTTATGGAATGCAATTATTTTTTCTATGTCCAATGTAATGTTTTAATTTAATCTATCTCTTTATTTAGTACACATTCATGTTGGTTATTATTTTGTGCACTTAATGCCTTTAATTAATTGATCACTAATTAAATGATTTTAGAAATATTTAGGATCCGCGAGAGCTACCTTTATATTTCGGACCAATCAATTTAATAGTTGGTGTTTTGTGACACACACCGATAGCCGTAATGAGACTAGGTTTGACACGCGATCGAACCACCTTAGCCATTCGCGAGGTCGGGGAGGTTAGGGTTGACTATAAGATGCGGGAGCCCGTAGTTAACCAATTTTATTTGTCTCGGCTACCAACATGACTTGTAAAAAAATTTAGAGAATTTCTTTTTGCGAAGTATTACCCATGCGTTTGGTTATTATTGTGTGCTCTTAATGCTTTTAATGGCGTAGCGAACCATTAGATGATCACTAGAATTATAGGATAAGATGCAAGAGTCCGTCCTATCAATTCCGAAAATCACAATAATTGTTCACGTTACGTGAGACCGAGAGGAGATCGTGCGTAGATAGTCATAGGGTGTTTGTTTTGACACGCGGCTATTTTCTCCTATGTTATAAGAAGCGAGAGCCCGTAGCTAGGAGTTGTAGCTAGATTTGCTATACGTTGCGAGAGCCCGTAGCGAATATTATAGTGCACCCGACTACCAAAACTTGAGTTAAAGAAAAGCAGAAAGAGGATTAAATTAAACACCGGCTAGACTAGAAATAATGTGTTCCTATATTTCTATCTTGATTTGTTGTTGCCAAACCACCTCCGCGTTAGTGTAGATTTTAATTGCTTTCTAGGTTGTTCATATTTTTAGATTTTAATTCATTTTCTTTTCACTCAAATATAATTAGTTAGCCTAATTTTGGTACTTTGTTGGAGTGAGAATTACGCGCATTCCCTGTGGGATCGATAACTCGTATTTAGGTACACTTTATTACTTGATACGGCCGGGTAATCTTGCCCGAGTTGCGTTTTTGCGCACATCAGCAAAGAAGAAATTTCCAGTAGAAGTTGGAAATGTAGCAAAGAAGAAATTTCCAGCAGAAGCTGGAAATGCAGCAAAGAAGAAATTTCCAACAGAAGTTGGAAATGCAGCAGAAAGAAAATTTCCAACAGAAGCTGGAAATGTAGCAAAAGAAAGAAAATCCCTAGCATGAGTCCGCAGCAGAGAAGCAGGCAAAGCAAAGAAAAGCAAAGAAAGCGCATCGAATCAAGAAAGCAAGGCACTGGTAAGAAAAGGTAAAGCATTTTACCTTTTGCATGCATGATGTGTTCCACCATCGCATTCGACGAAGGTTAGCCACGCCTGAGGATGCGATGTTTTCCTATTTTCTAGGAGTAGCATAGGATCATCTCCTCGCGGGGCGTAACCCCGAGATGAATGATCAACTCTTTATGATTTGTATTCCACCTGGTTGTTGGATCTTTCCCTGATGGCGTGTAAGCCCCGGGTCAGAGGGAAAGGATCGATCCCACCATCGCATTCGACGAAGGTTAGCCACGCCTGAGGATGCGATGTTTTCCTGCTTTGTAGGAGTAGCATAGGATCATCTGCTCGCGGGGCGTAACCCCAAGATGAATGATCAAAAATTTGATTGTGTTCAGCCTTTTCTGCGAAGGGGCAGAGACCCCGGGACAGTTAAAAGGCTATCGTGCTTCGACAAAGGACCCTGTCCTGAGGAGACAATGCATTCCACCATCGTGTTCGGCAAAGGGTTCGACCCTTTGAAGATACGATGTTTGATATGATTGTTGTTCAGCCTTTTCTGAAAAGGGGCAGAGACCCCGGGACAGTTAAAAGGCTATCGTGCTCCGACGAAGGACCCTGTCCTGAGGAGGTGATGCATCCCACCATCGTGTTCGGCAAAGGGTTTGGCCCTTTGAGGATACAGTGTTTGATCTTGGCATTCCACCCAGCGTTGTTTGCTTGCATGAGGTCGAACTACGTTTGGTCTGATTCCTTTTAATAAGGGATACGTAGGCAGCCTACTTCGGTAGGTCCGACCATCAGAGCATATAATTTGCATATCTGCTTAAAAACTACAATAACCTGCTATAACCGACTAAATATGTCTAGGATATGTGAGGTTTGGTTTGCATTATAAACTGTTGCATTATAACTGCTACCTGTTGCATTTCTCCCCATTATAATTGCCACGAAATTGGGAGTCTATTTCTTATCAACGATGTTCATCTACTTAGTAAGCTGCGGGTTACCCGTAGACTCCATCGTTGAGGGGCTCTGTAGACACCCCAATTTCGTACCCCTGGTATGTGACATTTGACATGTGATATCAAGACCTGTTGAAACTTAACAAATGTCAAGTTACAAGGTTTAAAAATGCAAAAGACAAAGTAGGATGCGTAAAACAGTAAAATGCAGGGGCCAAAGTGTCAAAAAGAGGCTGAAGATTGAAGCCCAGGCGCTGCCACAAAGCAAGATGGGGGCGGCACCCAAGCTCCATGGTGTCGGTGCCCAGCTCCCAAATAGTGCACTTCGTCTTAACGCATTGCACAAGCCTTCAAGCGCGCGGTACAAGCTGGTGAAGCACAAGATGAAAATCACAAATGCCAGCGGTGTCCCTCCTCTCAACTATAAATAGAGGTGCCCGACTTCGCTTTCAGGGACGAGAATTTTTCTCACAAAAACTCTATGCGTTTATTTTACGCTGCGATAGAAGAGCGATCGTGAGATAGTGAGTGTCCCCTCCTATAAAGCCTCGAAGTTCTACCAAATCTCCTCCAAACACAAAACCAATCGATCAAAGTGAGCCTTAGCCCCCCAACTAGGTTTCCACCCTATTTCCCCAGTCCAAAAATCTTAAAAAGAGCAGTTGCTCTGCCCGAGTAAAAAGGTCAAATCCGCCAGAAACAAGCAGTTGCTCTGCTCGATTTCCACCGGCAGCAAGCAAACAACAGCAAAAACGCAAGCAGTTGCTCCGTCCGTTTGACGGTGCCCCGAAACAACTTTCGGAAGTAGTTATTCTTCCCGAAGCGCAACAGCAGCAAAAAGACTACCTCTCCCAGAAGGACAGAGCGAGCACACCAACGTTCTTAAAGATGAGCCTTTAAGGGTTTATTTATTAAAAAAACTATTTTTCATCCGGCTCAATGTAAAAATATAAGATGTTATGCTGCCCGGATCTATGTAGAAAATAGCATTAAAAAGAGTCATTATTATTGCCAAATATTTTTTTAAATGTATTTATAATTACTGGAAAGAGATGGCTATAAGTCCGTAAATAATATAGACATGAATATATTTACTTTTAATGATTTATTCATTTGCTAAAAAAATATAATAAAATCATACTTTAGCCCAAAACTGTTTTGAGATCGAAAGGTCAAGTTGGGTGCCTAGCATCTTCCCAACTCGTAGCTTAGCCTCCGAATCCTTTTTACAATCTCTGGTTTATTTTTGGTTTATTTTTTTTTCCTTAAAATAAAGATGGCGACTCTATCAAAACATTTTGAATCACAGTGGGGCCCGCAACATCCTTTTCTTGCACTTTCTCATTTTCCCCTAAATAAGGGACGATGGGAATGAAAAAGGTGATGCATTTTCTGTGTCTTGTCTTCCCCTAAACAAGGGAGGATGAGATATGGAGAGCCAATGCATCCATAGCGATCCAAAATAGGCCTTAAGGCAATTTTCGGAAAGTCCACAGTGGGGCCCGCAACGTCCTTTTCTTGCACTTTTCTGTTTTTCCCTAAACAAGCGACGATGGGAATGAAAAAGGTGATGCATTTTATGTATCTTATTTTTCTCTAAACAAAGGAGGGTGAGATATGGAGAAACCAAAGCTCTCATAATGGACCAAAATTCACTCAGGTGACCGAGCCGTATTCTACACGCTTTTGAATAATATCCTTTCCGCATTTTTAATTTCGTATTCCCCTACAAAAGGGAGGGTGGAATGGAAAGCGTGGTGTCCGCTCCGCACGACGCTTTCCCCTAGAAAAGGGAGCGCGGGGCGCAGGCTGATCTTGGGAAACCCACACTTGCCTTTCCAGCTTTTTCGAAGAATGAAAACTTTCGCCTCCTGAACTGGACAGGCAGTACAGGCCTCGACACGTGCGCATCGTGCCAACTCTGCAGTCTCCGCAACTCGTTGTCTTCCACTTGTTCATCTCAGTAACTGCTCCTCTCCATACCCTGATCAGTTCCAATTGAAGAAGAAGTCAACACACAGCTCTTTGCATTTAATGCATCAAACCTAATAGAGTTGTTATTCACTTCGTCTTTTCCAACGGTCTCAAGGATGCTTGCTTATAAATTTTGTCATTGAAGACTTGAAGAAATTAATGCTCTGAACTTATTCAACAACATCAAGTCATCTTACTCAGTGCATTCAAGAGATCGTAAATTGATCGACAAAGTCCTCAACAACAACAAGAAGACTGCACATTAATTGTTATTTATTTACTTCATCTTGTTGTATTCATTAACTGTTCTTCAGCACAGTAAATATTCTGTTTTCCCAGATATTCACTTCCCCACCCCCAAACACAAGTCAAATATTTTGTACACGATGCATTACAGATTTCTGTAATAGAACTAGTGGAAAACATAGTGCATTTTCAAATCCAAGGTTGACTAGCTTTGATGGTGGACGTAGTACTCTTTATAGTACGAACCATCTCAAAATACACGTGTTCATTGTGTTCTCGTATTTACTGTTTGATTTCATTATCTGCTATTTAACTTATTCCCTTAAGCATCAAACTTCAGTGAACAGCCAAGTCTACTGGTAGTGCTTCACCAACAGACTTAGTTTGTCTTCTTTATAAGTGTCTCGTTACTTCAACCTTTTCTATAGGTTGTTAGTACTTGTTTTAGGAACTCTCACAAAAAAAATTTGAAGTTTAACTAGGCTATTCAACCTCCCCCCTTCTAGCCTAGTATTGTGCCCTTTGTGACTAACAGGCGGCCTCAGCAGCAACGACCTTAGCGGCCTTGTCAGTGACGGCCTCAACAGCCTCCCTAGATTCGCGGGCAAGGGGCATAGGAGCCACAACCTTCTCAACTGGGCTTGGGACATTACCCGGAACAGGGGCCTTCTTGGCCGGAGGACTGAAGGGGACTTTAGGCAGGTCCCGAGGTTCCTTATCCTTCAAATCGGCTGTCTGCTGATCAGCCTGTTTCTTCCTCTTTCTCAACAGGGAAAGCTGTTTCATTCCTGAAATAAAACAAAGGGGCGTTCAGTATAGTTACGAGGAACGAAACATACTCAAGACAAAGAAACTTATAACAATCGACGAGTAACCATCTATGTCTTCAAACACGGGC
This sequence comes from Codonopsis lanceolata, assembly GCA_013146195.2. Taxonomy (NCBI): domain Eukaryota; kingdom Viridiplantae; phylum Streptophyta; class Magnoliopsida; order Asterales; family Campanulaceae; genus Codonopsis; species Codonopsis lanceolata. The sequence continues at coordinate 64,181,521 of CM028382.1, read as the reverse complement.
CGACAGCTTGCCTCAGCACCAAGCCACCGGCACTCAGCGCACTCATTCTTAAATTTTGCCCGTGGCAGTCACCCCAGTATGGATGGGTCGCCTCATGTTAATGGGTCAGAAGGGTGTCTATCCCGGGTAGGTTTGCGCGAAGGACAGCGGCCAAGCGTAGGTTCCTGGGATTGCATACTAGCTATTTCCATTCGAGCAAAATTTCTGGCCCACTTTTTTCTCGTTTTCCTTGCGAATAGCAAGGGCAGTTTTTAGCGCCAACAGACGCACACCCTCCCCAGAGTTGAAATCCCGTTTTCAAACCTTGGAAACCTTCGTGTCGCTGCTCGCTGTAGGTTTTAAAGGCCATCCCACATAGGACTCAACTACTACATCTCTTTTGTCCCAAGCTTCGACTTTACCCAGGATATCACTCAAGATCCTTAGAAAACTTAAGCTTGATCGGACACCAATCCGCCCATCGGTGCTCGAACTGAAGATAAAATGCTTTCGAAAGAGGTACATGTTCGGCTCGAAACATAGCAAGCGGCAGGCCACAGTAAAGGCTATTATTTCCCGAACGGTATTCAACATCAGATCACAAGGAATGGCCTTGGTCTCGAGCAAGAATTCAACAAAAAGGGGCTCTAGTAGAAGACACAGCCCCACTCTGAAACGGTCGGCGAAAAACAGGAGCCCATCTCCTTGGTCGCAGGATAGCTCCACGCCGGCAGGAATATCCATTTTGTCTGCCTGTAATCCTCGGAGTTTACGCTAAAAGAGTTGAGCCAATTGGTCACCTTGACCGCTGTACCAAGAGACGCCCAGTGTGTGGCATACTAGCTCTCGTCGGCATTGAGCGACCAATCAATCTCGTTGGCCGAGGATGTAGTTACGTCTTTTGCCTGGCCAAAATTCTTTCTTCTTCGAGCCAATGGAACTTCGGAGCTCGCCTCACCCGATTGGGAAGCCTTTTCAGCGGCCTCCCGTTGCCCGGACACGGAGTGCGCCTTTTTAGCAAACTGTTCCGGGCCATGCCCTCTAGCGACACCCCGGTCTCCTACACTTTCCTCTCTAGAAAGGCCATGCCCGCAGGAGGAATCATCGAGCTCAACCACGAGGACTAGGACGTGCATACTGGTGGCCTCTTCGATCACAGACTCATCTCTCTCCTTCGTTTCGATGTCCAGGGAAGGAGTCTTCTCGCTACTTAAGGGGTAATTCTGTCCGTCGTAGCTATAGACTTTTCAGTCGTTGTCCGAATCGCGAGACATGTCTACAAAGAGATCGAGGAAGAAAAGTCAAAATTCTGCCTAGATAACTGGTGAAGCATAGATGGAAAAAATCCTAAGTCTAGGTACACCAAGGGGCCATGCCCGCCTAGCGGACAAGACTACTTCGTCTTTTCCTCGATCTTTACCTAAGGTCTGATTCTACCCTAAGAATCCTACCCAGAAATGCATGGAGATGAAGAAGGTGGACCTAGAACCATCAAAACAAACCCAGAAAATGAAGACCCAAGACAGAAACTAAAGAAACCTAGAAAAGGGGCAAGAAAACTTACTGTCAAGAGTAGGGTGAAGTGATTTCTTTGCACAATCGTCGTGGAAACAGGAACAATGGAAGACCTAGAAAGCTGGAAGCAAAGGAACGGTTGGAACCAAAGAGCGAAGGCACTGGAATCTGGAGATCTTCTGAAGAAGCGACAACAAGATGTCAAGAAATTCTCTCTCTAAAAATCTCTAAGGCAGTAAAAGAAAGCGAATGTAGAGAGGTCAGCCTTTTATAGGCGGGATTCTGAAGGGTTTTTGGGGGGAAAAGGTGGAGCCAAACGGCTCTGACATCACCGCAGGACACATGCGCATTTAATACGTCGCTTCGTGAACCGCACCCTCATCAAGTCACTCTACTCTCTGATGGCTCACGTGCCTCTACATCTTCTCGCCCCGCTACTCTTCAACAACAAGCTTCTCACATACTCTCTAGCTGGCAGCCAATCACCAACATTCTAGAATATTCCACTGTTGCCTTCCAAACAAGCCACAATCTATTAAGAAATTCACTAGTGTTAGAGCCCGATGAAAAAGTAACACCATCGAGCATATGCGCTCCCCGCTCCGAACATAAATACTCGCCAGACAAGGAGCTAGAGGCCACTGATGTGCCCGACCCAAATCCGGTCACGATCAGAGCACAAGAAAACACCATGTGCTAGTCATGAGCTTAATCAACACGGGATCCACCAGCCCAGCGGGCAGAGCTAGAGAGGTACCGAACAAAGAACAATACAACTCCCGTCAAAACCTGGCCGAGCACAGGCCTTGCTTGCCCGACCATGGGCCATGCCCGGGATTCACACTTTTCATCACCAGATTTACATCATGCTGCCGGGCAGAGTCTCGCTCACCCGGGCAAGCATCGAGCTGGGAACCTTAGAGACTTGCTCTCTAAGATTGGTCAATGGTTTCCTTATTCGAGCATAACATTTGCCTTATCTGCTCCTACATTCTCGCGGTCAGCCGCCTATCATGCCTACAATTTAGGAGTTTCCTCATAAACCTACTAGGTAACTATGAAAACTAAATCCCACAAGGATTCTATGTCATTGGGGGTCTATAAATACTCCTCCATAAACCGTAAACAAGGTACACACTCTTTCTTGAGCTTCGAACCTCTATCAAATTCTCTCTTGACATTACACTTGTCTCACTCTCATGCCGAAAGAGATTCGTGAGACTAAACATTGCATTCCTTTATAGGTGTTATTGTGTTTTTAAACAGGTTTAAGGAAGCTGATCAAGCTCAGATATCCCACGTATCGATCGGACGATCAAAAGCTGATTTTTTTTTTTTTTTGCTACATCATTAATCTTTCAAATTATGGTCTATCCATAAAAATGAACGGAAAAAATAAAAACAACAAATGATGAAAACCTCATGTCGGTGGTATCAATTAAAAAGATTAAAAAGAAAACGTAAAAAGAGAATAACTTTAGAGGAACCATATTCGAACTTTAACCCCACCCCCATAAAAAAATGAAAGGAAATAAAAGATGCACATTAAAAAATTAGTGTTATTATGATTAAAAGATTAAAGATAAAAGAAGCTACTAAAATATTGGCTAAGATTAACAAAAGACATCATTAGTAGTTTACTTCAAATGTAGATAAGGACCGACATAGTATCCAAAAAGTTCATGTTTAAAAAGTATAAGAGATATATAATTAGTATTAGAGTTAGCTATAATTACAATATTATTAAAACATAATGACAAAAATTTGGGTACGACGGTGTTATAAATATTTTTTTGTAAAATGAATCCTCATTACCAAACTCATCGTGTGTTGATGGGCTAGGCTGTGAGAGTCTGAGAGAGTGGAGCTCCGTTTTACGAATAATAATCCGTAAAACGATCTTACAAGAGACTTACCCAAATATAATCAATATGTGAATATATAATGTAGAGAGTAAAATTGAAATGTTATGAAAATTATAAACATATTTAAAAAAATAGACTTAAATAAAAATTTACAAAATAATATCGTGTACTCTTTGTTGGAACTGTGCAAATATTTTAAATTGTATTGGTAAATAGTGCGGCAGCATGCATTTCATTTATATTAAAAAAATATTAATTTCGAGAAAGAAGAGTTGAAACTTTAAAACTCATGGAAAAGATGATACATTATTACTTTGTATAGTCTAGGTTCACCAAAAAAGGGAAGGGGGGGGGGGAAAGGATAGGAAAGGATTAATCTTAAGTTAGGGGCTAATATAAAAAATAAAATAAAAACCTCACAAATGATAAATGAAATAAACACTATACATCCAAAAATATGTATAAAAAATTAAAAACTATACAAAATCACATTTTACATGATTTTTTGTGGCGTTTAATGAAGCTGAGTATGTTGTTTTTATGGTACTAGACACTAGTCAATGGGGGCCATGTATCTTATTTATATTAAATAATTAAAATTAACAAAAAAAAAAGAGTAGAAACTATGGAAACTATAAGTAAAAGAGAGTGCATTGTAAAATGAAGAGTTTATTTCCACTACAACAATTACATATTGACTACATCCATCAGAGATAAGCTTACACAAACGAAATATCAATAATGCTAGAGTATTACTACTGGTGTTATTACCCTGGTGACAATTTTATTTTGCGTGTGAGGTGCATGTGCCACTTCAAAGTATAGTTGTCACCATAGTGGTAATCCTGACGGTAATCCAAACAATGATTTTTTTCTTAGTTCATATCATGAATTACATAAATTGAAACTAACATAGATTCTATTGTGCAATATCATTTTTTAAGAGGATCGATCGTGATTTCCCACTTACTCTCGAATTTACAACCTATTTGGTGCAGGTGAAATGTTTTACTACTGAACTACGTGTCATTGTCCATTGTGCTATACCATGAAAATGGAATCTTAATAATATCATTGACATTCATATTTAATCTTATTTTTATTTTAGTAAAAAATTGCATGCATAGAAAATATTTCTTCCCTACTTGTAGACCATGCAATTTCACATTTATTTATGAGCATAAATAGTTAAATATAATTCTTTAAGTAAGTAGAAAGATAAAATGAAAATACATTGATCATTGGATATATTGATTTTTTTTAAAAAATAGTGTTAAACGGTAAATCGATAAAAATTGATAATATTCAAGTGCAACCAAAAAAAAACATAAAATAATTGTAGCTAAATACAAGTACATTAGATTAATTTATTAAAAAAAAGAAAAAAAAATCTCAATATGCTCAAGTATAATTTTACATTGAAAGATGAAAAGAAAAAAAATGGTGTCACTTAATTAAAAGAAATAATGAAGAGTAACTTTTTTTAATAAAAATAGGAGTGTTTATGGCAAAATAATATGTTTACGCAATCATAAATTTAAAAGAGTCTTAATATTACGAGCTCGAACTTACGGTATTCTTACTAGCTTTAGTGTTAGCGTTACATCAAATTTGTTATTTTTTAAATAATTACATGAACACCAACAAGCACGTAGATGAGCTGGTAAGAGGAATGTTTTAGTTCGACCAAAGTCTCGGATCTAAGATTTGTGAGAATTCAACTTGTATTTAATTACTTGTTGGAAGAGCGTACGCATATCTCACCAATTGTTATATGACAAAAATTTTACTCTCTAACAACTCAATCCATCAACACACGATGTGTCGGGTAAAGATTTCTAAGTCTTTACATTGTTATATATTGTAAAGTATAGAAACGTGATTGGCGTTGGAGTGGACAATTGAATGCAGTAATAATAGCAACTTGCGATATTTGTACCTTTTGTAGTATTATTTATGTATTATCTCTTTAGCATTCCTTAGATTTTTCACAACTATAAATAAATCTGTTTGCGCGATTGAAAGTAGATTCGATTGTGGGATTTGTGATACGGCAAAAATGGCACTTGCTGGAGGGATTAGCCAGTCTGAGGGATTTGAGAACGACCTTGAGATTGATAGTCTTGCTCGGTTCGCTGTTAATGAGCACAATAGGACGAAGGTATTTCTATTACTAATCTCTTTAGTTCTTCTTTAATCTGATACTAGTTTTTAATCTCTTTTAGAATCCGTTCATACCCATAAATTTTTACCCAGAAACCCAAATTGAATATTTATGATGATTATATCACTCAATGAAAAGGGCACTTTGATTTGATTTTATTTCAATTTTTTTTGTTGGTATTTGACTAATTTTTGAATGTTCATGTAAAAATTGGTTGATTATTGATCAAACAATTGGTAGAATTGAAGAAAAAGTAATACTACCTATGTTTCCGGAAGATTTTTGTGTTTGAATTGCCACAATATTGTTCTTTTTGACTCGGAACAACTCAACTCAGCCTTTTGTCCCTATCACTTGGATTGGCTACATGAATCCTTTTCCGCCATTCGGTTCAGTCCATAGCAAGGCCATCATACATACCAACTCCTTCATATCTCTCTTTATAAGAGATGTCCATGTTAGATTTTTTTTTAATAGATAAGTATGGCCCATTGGTACGGGGATTGGAACGAAGGACTTTTGTGGTCTTTGCCTTTTTGCTCTTGCCATTTCATCCACCCCTTGGGGTTAGATGTCCATGTTAGTTTTGATCCTCCCCTTTCCCCTCTTCTAGTCCGATTGAAGTTAATACACTCGTATTTCTTAATGGGTGCTTAATTGGTCTGTGTGGATGTATCCAAACCATGTTATATTGAGGAACCTCAAGTGAAGGTTCAAGGAAATACACCTCATTTAATGCCCTTGTTGACCTCTAAAATAACATCTAAAATGTGCGGTTTGCAAAGATTTTCTTTGCATCCATTCTTGTAGATGATATTTTTGAAAAGATACACCTAAAGTAGTTCTTTTATGAGGCCTCCAGTTTCTATGAACAAAATTGACTGCATAACTGTTATATGGATTCCATGATCTAATGGAACCATCCTGGTGAAAGCCTAATTTTGGGCATGCCATGTATTTCAGCTGGCTCGATCACAAGCTTTAATCATATTCAAATTGTTAAAGTTGAAGTTTCTAACACTGAATCCAATTGCAAGTTGGAGCGTTAGTGGCAGGGCCTTACTCTGAAGGCTTAGTTTGTTCTATGCACTACATTGCTTTCTAAAGCTGACCCTCTCTTATGCCTTGTGATGTTTGTATTGAGTGGCGCAAAGCAGTTCTGATAAAACTAGGGTAAACATTTGCAACTAGATTGGCCTTCTCTGATAGATTAAGATACATTTGTTGATGATGGTTTAAATTGTTTTCGTTAGGTTGAGACAAGGTTGTGGTTTAGTTAATACTCCCTCTATTCCAAAATAAGTGTCCCCTACCCTATTGACTTTACACCAATTTTAAGAAAGTTGTTGACTAGATGTAATTTTCCTTTTACCTCTATGTATCTCTTAGTGGCGTCAAATCAATGGGTCCCTCTTTTTTTTATCTCACAGTCAATAAGAGTATTATAAAGAATTTGCTTAAGGAATCTTTTTAAAAATGGAAAGGCGACACTTGTTCTGAAATGGCCTAAAATAGAATAGGGGACATTTATTTTGGAATGACGGGAGTAGTTTTTATATTTTACTAGAGGCTGTGTCCAGCCTTAAACCAATCGACTAGTATTCAATTGAATGGACCCTATCCCTATCCGGAAATCTTCCTATTTTCTTTAATGGTAGCCAATCTTTCTATTCTTTGTGCGGACTAAAAAGAGTCCGAGTTTGAAATTAACTGTTTAAGGGGGAAGAAGATCATTTTTATGTCGTTCATGTTTCGTGTCAATTTTTGAACCCTGGTATGACCATGTTCTCCAAATGCTCTATCATCTGTATCCCTGATCTGTAAGCAGAAGTTGGTATGCACCACCTGATCTGCTTTCCACTCTTACCACTATAAGCCTATGCCTGTCTTTGAAGGGAAAGACCTAGAAGTACAGTACCTTGTCAAATCTTGTAAATATGGTTACTGTGGTGAAAGTGAATGATATCAAGGCCGAGTCGCGTGTAAATGTGAGGGTTTGTGGTGGTTTCAGAAGTGCTGATTAGGGTTTGATGCTAGTTTAGATTCTCGATATTGGTAAATAAGGTAAGCTATGTTGAATTCAGGTTTCAAAAATACAATCGCCCTGTTTGCCTTGTGATTTAAAGTCTGATTTTTTGTGGTTTTAGTGTTTCAGACTCTCTCTCTTTGTCTTCACTCTCTCCTTAAGCCTTTGCCTCTCGACTTAGAATTATTTTCTCGTAGAACGTAGGAAGATACGAACTCCAAAGAAAGGATGGAAGCAGATCTAATCTCAGGGATGGGGCTCATAAATACTTAGTAGCCGTTTTCTTCCAATCGCTCGGAAGGCCTATTCTATCCCAACTTTCTCTCTCAGTCTCTTTTACTTTTTCTTCATCCATTACCAAATCAAAAGTTAAAGTCTAAAATTAAGCCTTAAATCACAAGGCAATCAGGGCAAAAATATTGGCAGGCTATCAATTAATTACATGCTTTAGACAAGGAACTATAGCACTGGTGTTGTATTCACAACAGAATAGGAAAATAGATCTTTGGCAATGGTGGTGATGATTATGTTGATACTGATGTTTAGTTGTGAAACTTGTTTGCGGCTGGTGGGTTGTCTTGTGTCGATAAATGGCTATGATGAGTTAAGGGAGAGCTAAAAGCTGCAAGAGAGGACAGGAAGAATCATGTCGCACTGGATGTTGTCTTATGGCAGTTTATTGAGATCATATAAGCAAGCGTTCATCTTTCGTACTTGCAGTTTCTCAACTTTTATAAATGCTTCCGGTGAATTTGGAAGAGTGGTAATTCAATTGCTTAGCAGCACAGAAATCCTACCCTTTTTCTTAAGACATAAATGGAAGTCAAAACTCCTTTCTGGGGCCGAGTGAGTGTAAAAATACACCACTCTTGCTTCTTGAAGGACCAAACCCTATTTACTCGCAATAAACGGAACAAGTTGACTAACCAGAGCTTGAACTTGTGTTTGCAGAATGCGCTTTTGCAGTTTGGGAAGGTAATAAACTTGAGGCAACAAGTGGTAGCTGGGACCTTGTACTATATCACGCTGGAAGCATATGATGGTGGCCACAAGAAAGTGTACGAAGCCGAGGTGTGGGTTAAGCCATGGATGAACTTCAAGGAATTGCAAGCATTCAAGCTCGTCCATTGATGGATGATCGCTCGTGTGACTTGGCAATAGTAAAAATATCTCTTATTTGTCTGAAATAAATTGATCTGTCAAGATCAATTATATGTAATATTTGATAAGGCTTGTTCCATCTCTGACATTATGATATTGTATGTATGTACTAGTGTGGCAAAGAAGGCTTGTTTTAGCATCTTACCTTGCTGTTCATTTCGTTAAGTTCTTTTGCTATATTGACTGTAGAAAATGGATGGAAGTACTGTATTTAGGGATGACAAAGTATCCGAATCCGGTCCGAAACTTGTTACGATCTCCTCCTAAAAGAGCGGGTTTCAAACGCAGTTTTCTAAAACCTCTCGGGTCATTTACCCCCAAACCGGCAAACCCCAACCCGCTCCTACACCGACTCGATTCGAACGCAATATATATATATATACTAGATTTTGTGTCCATGTCTATGACACGATGTAAGTATGAGACTTGATCAATGTATGGAGAATACAGTATGCGAATGAATCAATATATGATTGTGATTTTGTAAATGTCGGATCAATGTATACTATACAACGAAAGAGAACAAATCTCAAAAATTAAAGAAAAAATACATTTTATATAAGGCCAAAATATAAATAGCACCCTAAAGTTCCTACAAAATTTTATAGTACACTCCAACCTAAATTTTTTCACATGATGTCATATGACGTTTCCTTTTGTCCCACTTTGCTCCCTAGTCATAAGCAACCACTTTGCTCCCTAATCATTAGCAACGTTAGAAAACAGTTTCCTGTGAAAGGTATTTTGATCAAATTCATTACAAGTGTGATTTTATAATTTAAATTATTTTCAAAATACCCTTCACATATATAAAGCCAAGGTAGTCTAAAAATAACAAAATCTCTCCAAATTTTGTCTTCCTAAAATAGAAAGTCATTTATATGTAATAAAAGTTGTGGGTTATATATTGAAAACATAAATTAATTGATTATACATTAATTGATTACATGTGTCATAATTAATCAAATACTACCTTAATATGTGAAAATCAAATACTCTCTTGAAATATGAAACTAAATATTGTCTTAGAATATGAACAAACTTCTAATGAATTGAAAACAAAGTTAACAAAATATTTCAGCATCATCAAGATCTTAATTTTATTGTTCATTTTACATGTTATAAATCGAGATCATAATTTTTTTTATAGTATTCTACACGTTAAGAAATTTGTTGTCTTATAGAAGATAAAATATCATGAACTTAAACATTGGCTTCTGCCAACATATATTATTAAAAAAAATTATACTTTTACTTTTATATTAAATCAAGAGTCCCGACAAAAGTGTGTTTATTCAAATATTCGAAATAGAAAAAAAAATAAAATAACAAACCATGATTTAATTTTAATCCGAGCATGTATGTCAAACAAAAAAACATTGAATATTAACAAACAGACCAAATTCCATCAAATCTGAACTAGATTTTTTTGTAAAAATATTGTTGTTTGTTCGGTTTTGAATGTTCAATCTCTCAAATCTAATTATTATTGTATTTTAAAAATCAACTAATATTTTATTGTAAAATTTTTTTACCAACTAACCATTAAAAGGCTTGGATATCTCATTGTAGGAGCTAAAATTTGAATGCAAGTAATGTTGGAGACAAAGTATCACAAGAATGTCATTGTCTCCATCAGTAAAAACAAGAAAATCACATGTAGATGACAGGAAAATCACAAAACAATAACAAAACTTGATAACGAAAATATAATTAATATCGAAATAATACTACTTAACGATCTAAATCCTCATCACAATTGTTGAGACAATTTATTGACATATTTGAAACTAAAGTGTATACATCTAATGAAATGGACCAAAAGTAAAAGCAATTCATTGACAAATCTATAAAAATATAAAGAAGTATAAATAGAAAAATATTTTTCCATCTCTATCGGACCCGTTGAAAAAATATTTTAAAACTATCAATATCTTAATTTTATTATCAATTTTTCATTATAATAAATCAAAATCAAATTTTTTAATAATATTTTATACGTTAAAAATTTGTGGTCTTATAGAAGATAAAATATAATGAACTTAAACAATCGGCTTCAGTCGACGTGTATTCTAAAAAAAATTATATTTTTATTTTTATGTAAAACCAAGATAGTTCCTACAAAAGTGTATTTAATAAAATATTAGAAACAGGAAAAAAAAATAACAAACCATTACTTATAATTTCAACCAGAGCAAACATGTAGGTTAAACAAAAGTTAAGGTTAATCATTAGTACTATCATATGCAATAACGATTAACAATGGTTAAGGACAATCATTGTCACATATATGACATTTTCCTGAAGTATGGTTCAAAGCAGATCATGATTTTAGGTTAAGAAATCGTTTTTTGTTTAAAAATATTGATTGATATGAGATAAATAAGGAAAGTCAACAAAATAACACAACAAATGTTGTGTATAATGAATTCAGAGTTTATCATATTACCGATACAATGATATATTTATATTTAGATAATTGCAATTCATTCTTTTAATTTTATTTATTGTCTTTGTTTTATTTGAATAAAATTTAATTAAAAAATATATATATGTCCGTGCGTTAAGTACATGGGTGTAAAACTAGTTAAAATAAATAACATAAAATTACCCATGCATATGATACGCACATAACCAATTTTGTTATCTTTTTAAAGTTGTTAAAGACCATGAGCAAAGTGGGATAAAATGTAACTTCATCACATTATAAGAAAAAAATTAGGTTTAAGTGCACTATGAGATTTTGTGGGTACTTTGAACCGCTATTTATATTTTGGCCTTTTTATAATTATGACACCTTACTAGTAATATCACATACTCCCCCGTCTATAAGTTATTACTCCTTCCGATTTCAAATAATCATTATGCTTTTCTTTTTTGTCTGCTATAAAATATTTGTCTTTTTTCTAAACTTTCTTTTGGAAGAAAACATTTCTACGAATTTATCATTACTTTTTCAATCTATTTAATTATGACCACATGCTCAAGTATATTGAAGAAAACCACACATTACAACAATAGTTGTAATATAGTCAATTACTTTTTCTTAAACGGTGTACCGGATCAAAGAGGATGATTATTTGAAATCAGAGGAAGTATAATGTTATCCTTTTACGTTCGTCTCAAAAAAGTTGTGTAAAATTCTTTTTTTAAAAAATATTTTTACTATTTTACCCTTCCTACTTTATAACGGTCCTACATGTAGATGAGATTCAAATGAAACTACTTATTATATTAGCATTAATAATCGAATCAATTTTTTTCATTATTTGTATATCATATCAAACATGCTATTAATTTAGGGAGGTTGCGAGAGCTTTGTAATGGATTAGACTTTGACATAAAATTGGCTCACTATCTGACATTTATTTATTGATAATCATCACAAAAATATAAAAATCTTGTACTCCCTCCGTCCCTAAATAATCGTCTGGGTTGACCCGGCGCACAGTTTAAAAAAAAGTAATTGACTTAATTATTTGTATTGATTTAATGTGTAGTTTCCTTTAATGTCCATGTATATGTGGTTCATAATTAAAGTAGAGTGAAAAAGTAAGAGTAAAGTGGTAAAAGTGATGTTCTAAAAAGATAAGTTTCAAAGTGGACAATTATTTTGGGACGGACGAAAAAGGAAAGGAGGACGATAATTTAGGGACGGAGGGAGTATATTTAATTATCAATTCTGAGTAATGTTACGTATAAGTAATTGTCCACAAAAGGGGGAAATCTGTTTTTTTGAACTACTTATTTTCAAGGTTCTAAAAATCGTTAGGTGGTCGCAAGGGCACACTAGCGCCAGGGGACTGATGCGGGCGTAATCGGGCTTAGGCGGGACCTAGAATTTAGGCATAATTACCATTTTTTTGATAATTTATATCAAAGATCAAACACATTGACTACAAATTTAATTTTTTTTTTATGTTTGTCATTTTATCAAGCACTTGTCTATATTTGTAAAATGAACAAAAATATACAAATATACCATTAATCTCAATTCTCAACAGCCCCAAAACAATAAACCAACCAAGTTTAGAACTAAAAACAAAAAATATATTACTCTAGTTCGTCCCCCATTACATCCCTCTCTGCCTCACCATTACCACTCCCTCTTTCTTCTCTAGTTCGCATCCCCTTCCTTCTCCGGTCACTGCATACCACAAAATCAAAGCTACAAAAATAAATTAAGGTAAACGAGGTTTGGCGTAAGCACCGACTTGGTCGATTAGGCGGCGACTAAGAAAGTCGCGGCGGTAGAAAAGGGCTTAGGCGGAGCTAGGCGGGGAGTTTTAGAACATTGCTTATTTCAATGAATATATAAAGAGTGTGACTAACCATACCTTAAGAAAACCAAGGAGTCTACAGGGTACAAATATTATATAATCTATTGCATAACCGAAAGAGCAGATGTTTCTAGTAATCAAAACATTTAAACGATTAGCATAAAAGTGTAAAGGGTACAACAAAATGAACGTTAGACGACGTGAAAACCTTGAGCAACTAGTATTCACAGTGCCAATCAATATTCCCTATCCTTTACAGTTGGGGTAGTTGGGAGGAGGAGGGAGGGAGGGAGGTGGGGGATTCACCTTTGAAGCGGCTTGTAGAGGACAACAGTAACATACTTTGACTGGAATCTATGTGTCAGACCAAGAGCAACGACTGACTGAGAGGCCCATCCTTTTTCTATGAAGAGGTGGTTCAGCACCACGTGTTGTGGCTTAGGAGTCGAAACTGATGATTCATCGGAGTTGTCAGCACCAAGAACAGTCAGATGGAGCTGCGATGGAACCACTACTGGCTCCTTGGCAAAATCTTCCTCCCGTGGTAAATCCTGGCTGTAGCTGGAGTCTGGTGATGGCGGGGACTCAAATTCGGTGACACTGTCAAGGTTCTCTGGGACATAGTCCTGCAATATTGATTATGGAGTACAAGAGATTCAGCTATTTGGTTCTAAGGTATTATACAGAAGATGGCTCAGTGCGAGAGGCTTGGACCATTTTGGACACTGAGACTGTACTGTGCAACTCCCAAAGTTTGACTCGTGATTTTCAATTCATAACGGACTATGGCTTACCCTTTCATAAAAGTAATATCCATATAATGCTTATACGAATCAATAGCTGGAACTAGGATGCATTTTGAGCAAGATTTTGTAGCCAGAGCTAGCCCATGTGACAACAAAGCTCAATTATACATAAAATACAAGCACATAGTCCATCTCAACTTTGAATGAGCTGTTTTCAGTTTTTTCTTTTTTTTTATAATGATTAACATACATTAAAATTTAATCAACTTAATCAATGTCTTTGACTAAATTGTCCTTCAAACCCACCACCTTATTTAACAATAAAACAATTTTTCAAAGTACATGTTTTGTTTTAACAATTCTCATCTTTCCAAATAAATTATATGCACACAAAATAAATAAATTATTTTAAGCGTAAAGAAATAGAAATGAAACAATTAAATAGAAAATGATTCATAAGCTTATTTCTTTCGCTTATAAAGAAGAAAATAAATATAAATGACAAAATAGACTAGACAAATGGATGAAATGATTATATGATAATAATTTACACATACAAAATTTGAATGGTAAATCCATTAATGATATTAAAAGTTTTGTACAATATGTAGATGATTGTACACTAGCTTTATGCATTTTTATATTAAAATTTGCTAAAAATATTTTTTTGAAGAAATTAAAAAGAAAAATAATGGATATATTTAACTTTTTAGTGTTGACAAATAGAAATAACTATTTTGAGATGATATGAAAACTGAAAAGCAAAGAATAAATTTTATGCTATAAAGGGAAATAAAAGAGCTACTCAAATTTCGGTAAGTACTTCATAATCAAACAAGGTAAGTATTTGAAGGGCAATTCTGTCATGACCATAACTTAATTAACCAACAATGGATGTAGTGAATAAACAAAATTTATAGTGGAAATGGACTCTCCCTTCTTTTAATTTAGTTTTATTTTCTATTCACAAGGGTGTGTGGTTGTTTGGCAGCATCCTACATATGCTTCTCCTTAATTATTCTAGCATAACTTTCCTTATTCTTATACCCTAAAAACAATTACTTGGCCAATATACACAGCACCACCCTCAGTTTGGTGAAACATGTAAAGGCCTCCCCCCCCCTAGACTAGGCAAAAGTTATGCTTGCCTGTTGGTACGAGGGATATAACTATTCTTCTACTCTCAAGTACATACAAAAAATAATAAAAATAAAATAAAACAAAAGGTCATGTTAACAAGTGCTTAAGGCGCTTGCTAAGAATTCAAGAATTGGCTCCCAACTCAGTGCATTGGGGGATGCTTTCAATGCATTCATTACGGGGATTCTTAGGGCACTTGTTTGCATTTCCCAAATTAATCAAACTTTCACAAATTTATTCTTCGTTGTCTCCATTCCCACCATCATCATCCTGGCCACCACCAACTTCTCGCCCCTTCCTATGCACGTTCATCAATGGAAATCACCTTGGTTTCTTCAACAGGTAAGAGCAACCCCCAATCTATCAAAAGATGGAACCAGAACATTCCATTCACAGCCCCATACACACAGACATATAAACACAGAATTACATATGTGCACACAGTGATGAGGTTGTACATGTTGCTCCAAAGACAGAGACTGGAGTTTGTCTTTTCCTATATATTTTTGTGTGTGTATATGTCATTTATATGCACCATAGCAGAGAGAGATATGAGACAGAATTAGGGAAAGAGAGATGAAAGGCCGAAACTTCGATTCCTTGTTAGTGTATGCTAGGGAAACTTGAGTGATTGAAATAAGGTTGGGCCTTGGTTCTTCGGTTCTAAATTAATGTTATCAACTATAGCCTCTCACTCTTACTCCAACCCAGAGATGGAGAAAATGCTCTTTGATGGAAGATATTCAATCTCTCAAAGTAAAATGCATTCTCACCCCTTCAGGTTCCAATTAATTTTCAAGAATAACTCTGATCCATTCAATTCATTTTCACCTGTGTATTTCTTTTGAGGCTTGCCGCATATTTTGTAACAAATATTTTTTGTTAGCGTATGCTAGGGAAACTAGAGTGATTGAAATAAGGTTGGGCCTTGGTTCCTCGGTTCTAAATTAATGTCATCAATTATAGCCTCACTCTTACTCCAACCCAGAGATGGAGAAAATGCTCTTTGATGGAAGATAATCAATCTCTCAAAGTAAAATGCATTCTCACCCCTTCAGGTTCCAATTAATTTTCAAGAATAACTCTGATCCATTCAATTCATTTTCACCTGTGTATTTCTTTTGAGGCTTGCTGCACATTTTGTTACAAATATTTTTTTATATTTTTTTTGATATGCTACTTCCAAGTTCCATACATGTATTCAATCATGTTCAGCAGAGGTAGTAGCCGACAGGTTGGCAGTGAGAGTTTTAGAGATAGAGATAGAGGAATATGATTTTATTGACTTTATATATTAAGTTAGCCCGCCACTGTACGTAAAAGAATACTTCAATATTCCACTCAGCAATCAGTTTCGGGGTAAAAGAGATGTTTTATTTAATTCTAGAGTTATGATATTTGGTTCTTCATTAAAGGGTAAACTAGTCAATTGGCAAGGTTCATGTACCTCTATCTGCTTATTTCACATAACTAGGGAGGTCTATGAACGAGTACCATCCTTTTACTAACAGGTAGGAACTAAAATCATGGCCACAGGCGGATGGCCAATGAAATAGAAAAAAATTGCCGTTACCAATAGACCCTTGTTCATTCAAAGTAAGAGAGAGAGAGAATTTGGCAATATAGGAACAAATTAGGAAGAGGAAGGAGAAAAGCTTAAAAAGCTACCTAACTCAAGGATGTTCAGAAAATTAAACATGTTAAAACTGATGGGCAAACAAAGAAAAATAAGATTTTGGAGAATAAAGAAAAAAAGATGAAATGAAAAGAAAAAAAGTCCAAAAGGTCCAACAAGTTATTGACTACAATAACCTTGCGACAAATAAATTATTAGCAGATAACACGAGACAAAGAACGCCTCATATCAAGCACCTTCTCCTGCATCAGTCAGCAAATTCTTGGCTCATTTACCTGAAAAAGCAGCAGATTTGGCGGGTTCTGTAAGGGCTTTGGTTGTGGCAAGCGTCCAAATAGGTACCAGAAGCTGTTATAGCAGTGGTTTCGGATATAACAGATCTTTGAGCCCGTACCTAGGGCTAAGAGGTCATGTTGTCGAATATTTCTTTGGTTTTCCTGGTCCCTTAGTTGAACAAGAATGAAATATGCTAACGTATTAGCAGACCAATTAGCAAGACGCAAGTTTTATGCCTTCGATAATGGGACTATTGGAAAAGTCATTTCATTGGGTTTTATTTAACAAAGAAAAGGCATTACTGGGGTTCTTCGAGAACTTGTTGGTACTTTTTCCTTGAAAATAAACAAAAACATAATCCATCTATATCTATACATTCTTATCAATTTGAAATTTATGTGTTCTTTTTGCTTGTCAGTCGTTCATATTTCAACTACTTGTAGGAAAAGTAACAAAACAGGAGAGGAACGAAAACACTTACATGCACATCAAGAAGGTTACAGACACTGCCCATCTCATCAGGTATGGAAGGAAGATCTGGACTATATCTAAATTCACCATCCACGATAAACTTGTAATGGTATATGCCTGATGCCAGGACCAAGAGAACGGTGTGATCTTTACCTGATTTTTGCAGCACCTTCCTACAAGTTAAATAAGGTTTGTTTATAAATAATACAAGTAATCCTGTATGATGTAATTAGTATACAATAACATACTTGTAACATCTAAGAAAAGAGTAAATCCATAACACACACAACATGATAAAAGACAAAAAAAAACACATACTTACCATTAAACAAACACCATTTGTAAGTGGGGACAACTTTCCCTCCAACATGTTCTCTTTTTCCAAGTGGGAATAACATCTTTTCTATTCAAAACAGCAAGAAAAAAGGAAAAGAAAAAGAGAACTAACCTTGACCTCCAATTATCCCAAGATCCTTCCACCGCCACCACATTACCACCATGGTTCCACGTTATCAAGGTAGGTATTCCATTTTCAGGGGGAAGATCACCAGTCCCACGAGAGTCATTCTGCCACATCTGATTCAAATGGGAAGGGCCACTACTCCTTTCTAGAGGAGCTATAGGAACCTGCGTGTACGCGAAAGAAAGACATGAAAATCAGTAAATTAATTGGTAAAAAATACCTTCGTATAATATTATTGTTTTTTAATAGAGGTGGAGAACTTACATGGACAAGGAAGCCACTAAATTCAAAAATGAATGCAAATGATAACAGAAAAAATAAAGCTAGCATCTCTTTGAGTTCGTGGAAAACTCCAAGATAAGAGAGGCCTTGCTCCTTTAAGGTTTATGGTTTTCTTTCTTTTCATTTCTTAAAGGAAAAAATTCTATGGCCACCCTCTGACCTGTGACTTGATAACAACCAATTTGTGACACGTGGGTACACCTCTCTGATGTGATTCTAGTGTCAAGGATTAACACTTTACAAATAGAGGGGCTCAAGAGTCAAGTTTGGGAAGCTAGAGGGAAGTTTTGTCACACCAACAAATCAACAAAGGAAGCTTTTGGTATTTCCAACTTTAAGTCAATAACATTGTAATCTCCACCCAACCTTTGGAGTTCCCCTAGTGCACGAATCTGCAGTTTATTTTGAGTATTTGTAGCCTATAAAAGGCATGATCGAATTATGTGATAGGAGAGATATGATGAATTAAATCAATGAATCTTAGATCATTGTTTGCTCTTAATTGAGTGTTGTGAGGTTTCTAGGATTAGAATCTCAACCCCGAACTTATCAAGCTCGTTGAGTCGAGGGCTTGTGGCCTTCGGTGATCGTGGGTCGTCAACATTCATGTTGTCGGTTCTCGATTGCACCCCAAGGTTCCTATTCAATTGCGACTAGTGGGTCAAGGGAGACTCTTTCTATCCTTTCTCTTATTTCGTTATTTTCGTTTTTATCGTTATTCTCGTTACTTTCATTATTCGTTGTTCTAATTCCGTGTTCTTTGTTTATCATTGAGGGTCCCGTTAATCTTCGAATCGATCTTGGCTCGAATCCGAACCCGGATTCACATCACTCTCCCTATATAAAAACTAACTGTTATAAGCAACCCCACAATGTACATCAAGCTTAACAGTGTTACATGTAGAGAGATGAACACAGGTGCCTCACTAGGGGAATCACGAACCAAACAGGGTGGAAACCTGCACACTCGTAATATAGCGGGAAAAAATGGAAGGGAGATTACTTGATCCGAAGAACTTACCAAACCAAAGCTCTTAAGACTAAGTAACCAACCCATCTAAAAGCTTGAACTGTTAGTGAGGGGCCCAAAATGTATATCATGCTTTAAAACCCATTATATCTCTTCCTCCCTCAATAACTAATTCATTATTCCTCAGGGTTTCCTTCTCTTTTCATTATTTCACGTGAATAAAATAAATGGTTACTCTGGCTTTGTCAAATAAATTCCAATAGGCATATTGGGAATATAGGAAAAAGACTGTTTCCTGGGGATGTGAAGCAGTGCAATGATCGGTTCAAGCGTTCACTATTAAGCCCATTCATGTTCCGGGGTAAAATTAGGATCTAGGTCTACTGCTAGATCTTCCGACCTGATCGGTTCAAACTACAACTGATATGATCCTTTTATTCAAACACGAATAAGACTTGTTTAACTACATCAACCCACCACAACTGCAGGAAGGGAGTTATGGCAAAAAGCTGGCCCATGTGGCAACATAATCCTGTAACTAAGGCAGCTAGGGGTCTGTTGAGAAGACAATGGTGATGAAAAAGGTAAGACACAGATCCAGTCATAGTGCGATCGACTTGAGGTCAAGCTACAATTCTAGGGACGAAGATGTTGAGAATGGTATGGCTCGATTCACCACGCTACAGGCCAAGTCCTCCGGAGCAGAGAGAAGTGAATGGAGCGGAGGAGGACTGGCCTTGCAATTGTAGAAGTTGGTTGTTCCTCGAAGGTGGGTGCGGGGAGCGTAGGGCCCCCCGGTACAGACTTTTTGGGTTTAATGCAGAGAAGTGGTCGCATCTGGCCTAGGCAAGGTGACCAAGATCGAGAAGCAGTCGCGTCTTGATCGGAGGAATTCTCTGGAGATGAAGTGGTCGCGTCCACAAGGGAGAAGCGACCGCGTCGATACGAAGGCGTTCGCGTCTTGAGGAGTGACGCGATCGCGTCGGTGTGGCAAGCTGCTTTTGTGTTTCCTCTTTTAAGTCAATTGTTTGGCAAGGGCACTCACGGAAAGACCTTGAGGTCTTTGGTTCCAATCATCATACCAACAAGGGGTCACACTTATCTATAAAAAAAAATTATAACCCTAGAACGTGTACAAGAATGGCAATAATAAAATTTCGAAAGTCTGTTGACCCTAATCTCTCTCTCTTCTCTTTCAATCGATCTTGCTATAATCTGTTGTTATTTGCTATTTGCTTTCGTTGTGCACAACAGAAGGGACAAGATGCATGAAAAGTGTGGGTACACTTAGCCTACAAAGGTTGGGCCAAAAATGATGTAGAGCGGTAGCTGAAAAAAGATATTCTAAGCTAATTTTAAGGTTTTAGTAGCTACAACGTATGGGTAAAGGCAAACGGATGGTGTATGCTATTAGAAGGATAGACAGAAACGTGGCAGGGTGTTTAGGCGCTGTATACCGAGAACAGTAAGTAGGTCTGAAAAGTTGTAAAAACAGTGCAAAATTAAGAAAGAGGAAGAGAAGAAAGAGGATACAACTTGGCTTCACACCAAGACAACCTTAGATATCACACCTAAGGTTCTTGAGCAACACACCAAAGCATAAGCAAAGCTTATAATTGCTTGGAACACTTTTTTATTGGGGTTAGAATCTTAAAATTATAAATTAATATGTAAATGAACTGCACAAATTTGGGCCCTTATTTGTTCACTCGCCCCGGGCCTATAAAATGTCGGGAACAACCCCGACCCCAAGTGTATGAGTTTACATGTATATTCCTACACACTTACAATACAGAAATGACATAAAAACTACATTAATCTATCCTAATTGCTCTGAAATAACATCTTATTACAACAGCCATGATAAATTCCTGGAAACATTACCACCGGAAACCGCAATTGCACTATCACCCTTCAGACCCCTCCAATATAAATATACAACCTACACCACCTCCACAAGATACAACAAAAGATCAACTCTTGCAGCCAGCTCTCGTCAAAACCTAAAAGTTGCAACCCTCCATGGAAGAACATAATTTCTCAACTAGTTCAAAAGATGCCAATGTTGCTACTCACCATTAGGATACCCCCAAATTCACCATCACATTTCAAAACGCCACCACCAGCACAACACAAGTGATTTAAAGGGGACGCCAATCATCCTAACATCCAAGCAAACCACCTCAAAAACTAGTTCTCAAATCGTACTTCTGCAGGTCTAAATTGATGCCTTCATTGACCAAATATCATAATCAATCTTCAGAAACAATTTCATATTGGCTAAGATCCCGTAATTCAAATCCAAAACTCTTGCACTGTTTTATTACGTGGTGGTTCTTTGATTGGGTGAGAAGGCTGAAGATGTTCTTGCCTCAATGAAAGAGAGAAGATGGTTGATGCTCCATGATTATGGGAGTAGCCTTCCTTGTTGTTAAATGGATTGTATGAGCTCCATGTTATGGACCTTTTTTCCAAGTGTGAGCGCATCACATGTGGAAGGAGGGGGTTTAAGCTTGAATAGAAGTACTACTCACTCCATTCCTAAAAAAGAGTTCACTATTCCTCAGTAAGCCATCCCCAAAAAATGTTCACCACGTAATCTTTCCTTTTTGGGAGGTCACTTTGACCTTTTTTACCCTTGATTTCCTTACTACTTTATTAGACGAGTCTCACTCCCACATGGGCAAGACCTTGAGGTCTTTTGTTCCAATCCCCATACCAATGGGCCATATTTATCTATCAAGGAAAAAAAAAGTCAATTACCTTTCCTACATTGTATGCCGAGTCAAATAGGACTCTATTTTAGGAATGGAGGGAGTACTAAATACCCTAAGCCTACTAAATTGAGCCTATAATAAGTTTAAATCTAAAAACTATCTTGCAGGCCATAGATACAGTTCAGACTACCCTTAACTTTTTAACTCCCAAAAAAGTGGGCCTGAAAGATAAATAAATAAAGAAAACTCTCTCAACCATTTAACCAGGAAAAAAAATCCAAGCACTAAACTAGAGCAACCCACAGATGACATATATCCCATCTTTCTTGGGCTTCTTATAAGCTCCTATGAACTGCCCTAAATGATTTTAAAAATTCCACCACCACCTATTCCATCTTGAGCTTAATAAGGTTAGGAAGGAGATTCCCACATCAATGGTATAGGCTGCTTCTTCTATTTGCATCGAACAGAGCAAGGGAAGACTTGATTCAGCAAGCAATCAGCCAACTAATGAATAGATCTAACATAATGAGCATACAAAATTTCCTGAATAAGCTTGAAAACTTACAAAGATATGCTTTGAATCAGCAGTTTAACTCCATCAAAGTTTGCCCTATACCTGGATTTTGAAACCTCCCAAGACATAACAATTGGAATGATGCCAAAAATTATTGACGATACTTTGATGAAGCATATAACCATCAAGAGATCAAACCTTGGGAAATAGATTGCTAAAAACCTTGATTACATTTGCGAAAAAGATATCACAAATTCACAACTGAAGCTACATCTCCATGGTATCATGGCACTCACTTGTGGAGCCAAGCACAATGCTCTAATGTCATACTAAGTTATTAATGCGGGACCCTAGGGTCACTATGTCTTCTGACGTCACGAAACAGAACACATAGTCTTCACCCAGGAGTTGTCCCCTCGCATTTGGGTTTCTTATACAAGGATAATTCTGGGAAATCCGTAAGGATTTTCTTGGCAAAGATCCCCTTGGGTTACTGACCACTTGCATAAATGTTGGGTATGCGATGAGGTCATATTTATCTCATTCTAAACCATCACTGGTAGCCTCTCAGCTAGTCAGCTAGAATACTATTACGCATTATCACATACTTTGTAATAGACTACATCAAACACCTTCATTCATATAGCACTATGATTGTTATCACCAAGTGTCTTGGCCTAATGCATATTTAGAGTTCTCTGTGAAGGATTAGCAAAGTTATGACATTCTAAGAACCTATAATTCATTTTCTGTGAAGGGTTAGCAAAGTTTTGACATTCTACGAACCTATATTTTACTTATCAAAAATAAATAAAAATTCATCTAGTGGTGTTATCCTTGCTGCAGCACGGAAATCCAAGTC
>CM028382.1:64083424-64158351 GCA_013146195.2 Codonopsis lanceolata | reverse complement strand
GCCTCGAGGTTCATGGGTCAGAAGGGGGTCAATCCTGGGTAGGTTTGCATGGAGGACAGCGGCCAAGTGCCAGGTTCTTGGGATTGCATACTAGCTCTTTCCAGTCGAGCAAAAATTTCTGGCCCACTTTTTTCTCATTTTCCTCGCAAATAGCAAGGGCAGTTTTCAGCGCCAAAAGATGCGCACCCTCCCCAGAACTGAAGTCCCATTTTGAAACCTTGGGAACCTTCATGTTGCTGCTCACTGTAGGTTTTAAAGGCCATCCCACACAAGACTCAACTACTACGTCTCTTTTGTCCCAGGCTTCGACTTTACTCGGGATATCACTCAAGATCCTTAGAAAACTTGAGTTTGATCGGACACCAATCCGCCCATCGATGCTCGGACTGAAGATAAAAAGCTTTCGAAAGACGTACATGTCCGGCTCAAAACATAGCAAGCGGCAGGCCACAGTGAAGGCTATTATTGCCCGGACGGTATTCAACATCAAATCACAAGGCATGGCCTTGGTCTCGAGCAAGAAGTTAACAAAAAAGGGCTCTAGCAGAAGACGCAGCCCCACTCTGAAAAAGTCGATGAAAAACAAGAGCCCATCTCCTTGGTTGCAGGATAGTTCCACGCCGGTAGGAATATCCATTTTATCTGCCTGTAATCCTCGGAGTTTACGCTAAGAGAGGTGAGGCAATTGGTCACCTTGACCGATGTACCAAGAGACGCCCAGTGTGTGGCATACTAGCTCTCGTCGACATTGAGCGACCAATCAATCTCGTTGGCCGAGGATGTAGTTACGTCTTTTCCCCGGCCAGAATTCTTTCTTCTTCGAGCCAACGGAACTTCGGAGCTCGCCTTACCTGATTGGGAAGCCTTTTTAGTGGCCTCCCGTTGCCCAGAGACGGAGTGCGCCTTTTCAGCCAACTGTTCCGGGCCATGCCTGCTAGCGACACCCCGATCTCCTACAATTTCCTCTTCAGAAGGGCCATGCCCGCTGGAGGAATCATCGAGCTCAACCACGGAGACCGGGACACGCATACTGGTGGCCTCTCCGGCTACAGGTTCATCTTTCTCCTTCGTTTCGATGTCCAGGGGAAGGAGTCTTCTCGCTACTTAAGGGGTCATTCTGCCCGTCGTAGCTATAGACTTCTTTGTCCGAATCGCGAGACATGTCTACAAAGAGATCGAGGAAGAAAAGTCAAAATTCTTCCCGGATAACCGGTGAAACATATATGGAAAAAAAATCCTAAGTCTAGGTACACTAAGGGGCCATGCCCGCCTAGCGGACAGGACTACTTCGTCTTTTCCTCGATCTCTACGTAAGGTCTGATTCTACCCTAAGAATCCTACCCAGAAATGCATAGATATGAAGAAGGTGAACTTAGAGCCATCAAAACAAACCCAGAAAATGAAGACCCAATATAGAAACTAAAGAAACCCATAAAAGGGGCAAGAAAACTTACTGTCAAGAGTAGGGTGAAGTGATTTCTCTGCACGATCATTGTGGAAACAGGAATTTTGGAAGACCTAGAAAGCCGGAAACAAAAGAAAGGTTGGAACCAAAGAGCGAAGGCACTGGAATTTGGAGATCTTCTGAAGAAGCGGCAGCAAGATGTCAAGAAATTATCTCTCTAAAAATCTCTAAGGCAGTAAAAGAGAGCGAAGGTGGAGAGGTAATCCTTTTATAGGCGGGATTCGGAAAGGTTTTTGGGGGAAAAGGTGGAGGCAAACGGCTCTGACATCACCGCAGGACGCATGCGCATTTAATACGTTGTTTCGTGAACCGCACCCCCATCAAGTCACTTTATTCTCTCACGGCTCAAGCGCCCCTGTTAGTCCCAAAGGGCACAATAATAAGCTAGAAGGGGGGGGGGGTTGAATAGCTTATTAGACACTTAAAAGTTTTCGTATTGATTCCTTAAACAAGCACTTGCAATCTATTGAAAAGATTGAAGTAGCGGAAGTCTTACAAGGAAGACAGACTATGTCTGCTGGTGAAGCACTACCGGTAGACTTAGCTGGTTACTCAAGTTTGCTGCTTAAGGAATAAGTTAACAGATATGAAAACAGTGTAAAGCAGTAAGTAAAGAACACAATTATTTTGAGATGGTTCGCACTATAAAGAGTGCTACGTCCACCACTAAGGCAGTCAACCTTGGATTTAAATATGCACTATGTTTTCCACTAGTTCTATTACAGAAATGACTAATGGATCATGTACAAAATATTTAACTTGCGTTTGGGGTTAGGGAAATTGAATATCTGGAAAAACCAAATATTCAATGTGCAGAAGAATAGTAAAGAGTTACAACAATAAGAAGCAAATGATTAACAGTTGATGCAGATCTTCTTGTTTGTTGTTGAAGACTTATTTGATCAGTTAATGATCTCTTGAATGCACTGAGTATAAAGCTTGATGTTGTTGGATCGATTCAGAACATTTATTTCTTCAGTCTTTAATGGCAATATTTATAGCTGGGCATTCTTTAGATCGTTGGAAAAGACGAAGTGAGTAACAACTCTATTAGGTTGAATGCATTAAATGCCTGGAGCTGTTTTTTGATTTCATCTTCAATTGATGCTGAGCAGGGAATGACAAAGAGTTGTTGCAGCAACTAGCAGGTGAGCGATCAGAGTTGCAGACCTGCAATAGTTGGTACAGTCTGTATGTGTCTGTCTGTCCACCTGCTCTGTCACATTTCAGGCGATGAAAAGTCTTCATGCTTTTTCAGAAAAGCTGGAGGGACGTGTTTGATAAGTCAAGCGCTGATCTGGAGAAGATTCAAATTCAAATTCAAACTGAATTAGGCTGAATAAAAATAATCCACCAAAGCTTGATGTATTGAAGAGTTGGACACGTCATGCAGTCCGAGTGCAGACAAGGTCTGTTGCTGGAGGCTGCTTGAAGTCTTCCGGTGAAGCCTTCAGCCGAAGTCTTCCGCTAAACCTGTAAAGTCTTTCAAAACTATTCTAAAAGTTGCCACACTAACTGGTACACAACCCATTTAGCCACTAAGTATAGAACCTAATGTAATGAATGAACAAATGCAAATCAAGATACAAATGAGAAACAACAATCTCCTCCTATTTGCATCTGGTCATCATTACTTACAAGTGAGGGCTATGAATACTTTAAGATAGATAATAGCATGTCAGAAAGTAATAATTTTTTGTTTTTAAAACAACAGACATGTTTCTATAAAAAAGAAAGTGCCTCAAGTGTACAACTAATCTAAGTGCTTACAAACAGAAGAAATGAAGGAACAACACAAGGATTAGAAATAAATAGTTCAAATAAATTTAAACTGGATGTTTAAATTCTAAGCAGATATATGAATTTAAATAACAAGAATTTAAACAGTAGACAATTTTTGAAATGAATAAGCCTCTGTATTTCAAACGAGAAGTTTAATTCTACAGAGTTTTCAAAAACAAGATAGGTGCAAAGGATAGGGATAGAAAGATATAAGCTACCACGACCTTTTTCCCTTTCCTTGGGCTGCTCTGTCAGCTGCCTCTCTTTCGCAGTGCTGACGCTCGAGTTCTTCAACTCTTCTTGTGTATTCTTCATCAGCGGAGGTTGGTTGTCTGGTGGAGCGAGAACGGTAGTCGAGTTCTTCACGTAGTCTGTTGTTCTCCTCCATCATAGTTCGATTCATAAACCTTAGTTGTCTCTCCTCCGTGATGGACAGATCGCGATCACGCTCAGCATTGATACGATCATGCGATGAAATAAGAGCGAGATCGTTGAGCTCTAAGACATGAGGGCGTCCGTTACCCAGGTGAAGGGTTATGCTGTGGAAGAGCTGGTAGAAGAGAGTTGAGCAGAGTCTGACGCACTCGGTGCGTTGAGCTTCTATGTTGATCTTTAGATCAGTAGACTCGTGCCACATTTTTCCAAACTTGGTCCACACATCCTCTTGAAATTGGCGAAGGATGGCGGCATTCCTGTCGACAGTCTTGGACGTTGCAGTTGCAATTTCGGCAGCAGCTGTGGAGATACTGGTAAGCTCTCCCAGCCTGTTGTAAATGGCGTCCAAACGGTTAAGGATTTCTGAGTTGGCTGGTTGGGATGGAGAAGGGTCGAGGCCTATATGAATGTGTTCAATGCCGGCATACGAGGCGGCGTCGGTAGAGTCGATAGGGTGGAGGGGCTGCTGAAGAGGTGTAGTGTTGGAGGTTGAGGTTGAGTTGCGTGTAAGGAAGGAGTGAGTAGAAGATGAGTTAGATGAATGAGGGGAGGGGGGAGGGTCAAGTTCAATATCAGTGTCGGAGTTGTCACTGATCATTGAAGGTGTTGGGAGTGGGTCGGTAGAGAACCAGAAGGAGGGAACGGGATAGAAAAAGGGCTTTTGGTTTCATTGGGGTAGGTTGTGAAGTAGGTTTGGGGAAGAGATCTGCTACCAAGGAAAGTTCAAATAAAAACGTCGTTGCAGCAGAGTCTAAGGTTGGTTGAAATTAGATGGTAGAGGTGTTGGTTTGGTTTTGTTCGGATGGTGTAGTTGGGTTTGTTGGATTTCGAGGGGGTGAAGATGGGGTAGAAGGGTTTGGAGAGTAGTTGAAGAGAGATGAAGGGGCTGGAGAGTGTGATTTGGTAGGCTCCTCCTAAGGGATAGATCCCTCAAAAGTTGTTGGCTCCTCCTGAGGGATAGACTCCTCTGGAGGGGGTGATTCCATCTTAGTAGAAAACTCAGTAGGATTGGGTTGTGAAGGGGTAGATGGTTGTCCAACGGTAGCAGAGGAGCTGTCAGCTGACTTGTCACGTCTACTGGCCTTCAGTTCCTTCCGAATCCATTCGGCCTAAAGCTCGTCTACTTCCGCTTCCTCCCTAGCCTTGTTGGCAGTATTAGCCTTGGTCTTGGCAAAGATATCAGCCAAGACTTCTGCTTCATCTGGCGAGAAACTAGTCGCCTTCTTGGCCTTTATTTGACTTTGCAGATGATTTCACATAAAAAATCATTTTCAGGAATTAAGGCTTTTCTTTAAACAGACCAAACAACCAAAGATGTCATTTTTAAGAAATAAAATAAATTTTCAGATAGAAAAATTGAAACCCTTGAATGTTTGCACAAATAAAAATGGAGAAACATCAACAGATAATCTTCGAAGAAATGAGTATTTAAAGTACAGAGAAAATTGTTGGTTTCAAGGTTTTGACATAACAATAATGGCAGAAACCGTTAAGATACGCAATGCGTCTTTTAGGATTCCTCAACAATATGACCCAAAAAGGAAATTATAAGCATAAATCAAAAGATAGTAATCTAATGAGTGTCAAAAATCTTACCATTGTTGCTGTAAGGAAGAAGAAGCTAGAAGAATCGAAGAGAGCGAAGCAGCTGCAGAGAGGAAGTAAGGGTTTGAATAGAGAGAGAATATCTTAGGGAGAGGGTTTGTGAGAGTTTTGAAAAAGGCGATCCAAAATCTATTTAAAGAACGAGAAAAGTCATTTTTAGCGAAAGTGTCTTGGATGATTGACAGGTGTCTATCAAAAGGCTTTTAACTTTTAGATTGTTTGAAAAAAGCAATAAAAAGTGACTTTTAAACCCCTTAGCCTTTTTAGAAAACCTTTTACCTTTAAGAGCCTTATAATTTGAGATACTAACCTGGACTTTGACGTAGATGAGCTATATCATTTAACAAAGTTAGTAACAATTATGTCTGCCGGTATGAAAGAAAGCTTGTAAATTTTAAAAATTAAATTTTAAGCTGTAGGACCAATCATACCAAGATTTCTCCTTAAATAAGCAAACTTGGTAGCATCCAGTGGCTTGGTGAGAATATCAGCCAATTGATGTTCAGTTGGAACGTATTCCGAACTGATGTTATCTTTTTCTTTGAGGAAATGATAACGGATATCAATGTGCTTTGTCTTTGAGCGCATCACTGGATTCTTTGAGACTGAAATTGCAAAAGTGTTGTCACACATAATGGGACAATTTGCAATCTTGATGTTGTAATCCACGAGTTACTGCTTCATCCATAGTAGTTGAGAGCAATAGTTGCTGGCAGCAATTTATTCTGCTTCAGTGGTTAAGTTTGCAACCGATCCTTGCTTTTTGCATGACCATGAGACAAGTCTATTTCCAAAAAATTGACTAGTCCCACTGGTGCTTCTTCTGCTAACTTTGCAGGCTGCATAGTCTGCATCTGAGTACCCAACTAGATCAAAGTTTTTCCTTTTCGAATATCAGATACCCAAATTTGTAGTTGTTGAAACATATCTGATGATACGTTTAGCATCAAGCAAATAAGATTCCTTTGGATCTGCTTGAAATCTAGCACAAACACAAACAACAAACATTATATCAGGTCTACTGGCAGGAAGGTAAAGAAATGAACCTATGATTCCTCGATACTTGGTCACGTTCTCTTGCTTTCCCTTCTCATCTTTGTCAAGATGGTAGTCGGTAGACATTGGAGTCTCGAATCCTTTAGCTGAATCAAGACCAAATTTCTTGATAAGTTCCTTTGCATATTTGGTTTGGCTGATGAAGATCCCGTCTGAGGTCTGTTGAATCTGAAGTCCTAGAAAGTAGGTGAACTCTCCCATCATGCTCATCTCGAATTTGCTTTGCATCAGCTTCTCGAATGTCTTACACAGGCTTTGATTTGTTGATCCAAAGATGATGTCGTCCACATAGATTTGTACCAGAAGAGAATGACCTTTATGCTTGAGGATGAACAGAGTTGTGTCTATTTTTCCTCTCACGAATCCTTGTTCAATTAAGAACTTGGATAGAGTTTCGTACCAAGCTCTGGGAGCTTGTTTGAGGTCATAGAGTGCTTTCTTGAGTTGGTATACTTGATCCTGCTTGTCTTGGATGACAAAACTTGGAGGTTGTTCAACATATACCTGACGGGTGTCAAACCGTCAAAAATAATTTCCTATTTTCCCAAATAACGAGTATAGGGTAGTAGGGATCGTATCCACAGGGAACGTCGAATTTACTTATCTTAAGAATTTTAACAAAGCAATTAAAATAAAGAATGAGGTTTTTAATCTAAAATAATTACTAACGAACAAATTAACTAAAAGCTTAATTTAAATGACTAAATGTAAACAAAACAGACAACGATGTTTGAATTTAATAAGAGAAAAATCTAGTCAATGAACTTAATGTAATCCTAAAAGTTACTACTGATCATAGATGCAAAAATGACTCAATCAGCTTCAAGTAAACCGATTATAGTTGTCGACAACCGCCAGACACCCAATCTCTCCTACTATCTCAATAGTCAAGAGAAGCTCATTAACTATTTCCCTAATCAAAAGACAACCCCCGAGACGCTCGTAGGATTTAATGTTTTGAAAGCATTAAGGGTGAGAGACCCGATTCTAAACAGTGCATATTGAAGCAATATCATTTAATTTAGATTACTCGTTCCCGCAACACGGACCGAATATGCTTGTGATGCCTAAATGGTGCGTTACTTGCTACTTTGTTAGAACCGATGACAATTACGGATCAACGATTATAACTAGCAATGAAATATTATGTTAATTAAGGTTCTGGCCACAAACATTAACTAAGCATAATAATCCTACGTTACAATTCCTTTTGCAACAAACAAATAGAGAATGAATAAATACTTAAACCCAATTGAGAATTAAAACACTTAGATCTCACAACAGAAACTTGTAAAGAATTACTTGTTCATTTACTGGAAGAAATAAAACTAGCCACTAAACATAATTAAACATTACTTACTGTGGGTCCCAATGAGCACAATAATAAGCCAGAAGGGGGGGGGGGTTGAATAGCTTATTAACACTTTAAAAACTTTTAAGTAAGTTCCTTGAAAGTTACTTGCAATCTAGTGAAAAGAATCAAGTAGCGGAAGACCTTCAAGAAAGTTGTTCCAGGTCTGCCGATAAGGACTACCGGTAGACCTTTTACAGATTACTTAAGTTCTGCTGAAATGGATAATATAAACAATGAAACTAAGCAGTTCAATTAATAGACAAACAGTAAGGAATAACACAAGTATTTTGGGATGGTTCACACTATAATGAGTGCTACGTCCACCACCAAGGCAGTCACCCTTGGATTTAAATTGTGCACTATGTTTTCCACTTAGATCAATTACAAAGAATATCCCTAATGGATCGTGTACAAAATATTGACTTGTGTTTAGGGTCTAGGGAATTATATATCTGTAAATACAAGATATTTAATTCGTGCTGAAGTATAGTTAATGGAAGTTAACAACAAGAAGAATAAAGCAATAAATGTTGATGAGCGACTTCTTGTTGTTGACGAGGACTTCTAGATCATTAAGGATCTATTGAATGCACTGAGCTGAAAGACTTGGAGTTATGAAGTTTGAGCAATTCTTTAAGTGTTCGATTGATTACATGCAGTTGTCTCTTTGTTCCAGCTTCTTCAATGGCAGTATTTGTAGCAGATGCACTTCAAAAGAATCTGTTGGAGAGGACGAAGACTTCAACAGCTCTATTTATAAATGCATTAAATGCATGGGGCTATCAATCAAGGATTTTCGTCTTCCCAGTTATCTAGAGCAGATAATCATTTCCGAGATCTTCAAAAAAAGGTGGGCGATTTGGTGTCAGATCTGAGAGATGTAGCAGAAAGTAGGGGGATGCTTTTCACGCTTTGCCATTCAGACGAAAAGTCTTCTGCTTTCGGAAAGTTGCTTTCGCGGCTTGACATGTCGAGGAATGATTTGGATTAATTCAAATAATATATAGGAATAAGTTTGAATTAATCCAGTTAGCTTTTTGCTGGAGGGGACACGTTGAAGCAGATTAGCTGGACACGAGGTCTACCGATCTTAAGCTTTGAGCAGGTCTTCCGGTGAAGCTGAGAAGGGGTCTTCCGCTGAACCTGAAAAGTCCTATAAAAACTATACAAGGCAAAGTTCTATATACAGTTGCCACGCTAATCGATACGCAGCCCGATTAGCCATTGAAGTATAAAACTAATGTAATGTACTGATCAGATATAAATCTAACATAAGAATCAACACTTACAAAATGAATTCAAAACGAAAATAAACCCAGCAGTGTGATGGAAGAAACGAGCAAGTTGCTACCAAAATCTTTGAGTGTATATGTGTGTATATGATTATGTGTATCAGCCGTGCTGTCTGTGATTCATGCCATCTTCTAAAACTGACTTCTCCTAATACAGCCGAGCCCCTCCTTGCTCTCCAAGTCTTTCCTCCTTTATAGAGGCCATGATCTCCACTCCTAACCCCACTCCTAGGTAGTTGTTGACAAAGTCAACATCTAATCTATCTCTTATCCTATCTTTTCATTAATTACAAAAGAGAAAGAAAAGAAATAACAACAATTTAGAGAAAAATACTAATTCTCTAATTATTGAAATGGATAATGTCTGAAATTCCCTTTAAAAACGTGACATTGCTTCCAACTTCAGCTCCAGCTTGCCTCAGATATATAGCGAATGCCCATTCGGTACCATGATATCCGAATTTCTTCTTTAAACTTGATTTTCTTTTCACTTTTTCACCATCAATCTCTCATAGACCTGTAATCACCAAACATACAAAATACCCATAAAAAGTGCAATATTTATAACAAGTTAAGTCACAAAAACGATATTAAATATCACACTAATTTGAGTTCATCAATACCGTTTCCTGAAGATCACCATTGAGAAAGACACTCTTTACATCCATCTGATATACTTTGAAGTCCATGAACGACGCATAGGCTAGAAAGAGTCTGATTGCCTCTAATCTGGTAACATGAGTAAATGTTTCATCGTAGTCAATTCCTTCTTCCTGTCGGTAGCCTTGAGCAACCAGTCTAGCTTTGTTTCTTGTGACATTGCCATCTTCATCTCTCTTGTTTCTGAATACCCACTTGGTGCCTATGACTGGATGGCCAGTAGGTCTTTGAACTAAGCTCCACACTTTGCATCTTTCAAACTGGTTCAGCTCCTCTTGCATAGCTTCAATCCAGTAATGGTCTTCGATAGCTTCATCAATCTTCTTTGGCTCGAGTTCAAATACGAATGCGAAGGCAAACAAATTCTTATTTCGAACATTACTTCTCGTACGAACTCCTGAGTTGAGATCACCAATGATTTGAGAGATAGGGTTATCTCTTGTTTCAATAACAACTGGAGGAAGATCACTTTTGGTGAGTTCTTCCCTTAAAGAATCTGGAGAAGGTGGAGAAGGTGATTCACCAAAATCGGGTTCAGAAGAGGTAGGATCTTCGAGACCTTCATTTTCTGGTGAACAAGAAGGGTGAGTGATCTGCAAAGGTGTTTGGGGGGTAGAACAGAGGAGATGGGTTCAGGGTCAACAGAAGGGTTGGAAGAGGTACCAGCAGAGTTAAAGTCTGTTGGTGCTGGATTTGCAGAACTTGATGAGTCTGCAGTTGGAGGATTCTGCGGTGAAGTGATGAGCCCAAGATTTCCACGAATTTTCTGCTATTTTGTGCTATTTTTTTATTCAATTAAGCTTTGGAAATATTATTATTTGTGTTTTTGTGCTTAATGTAGGTTTCCACGCATATTCGAGCTTTTATACGGTGTTTAGCATGAAGTTCGAGACAATTCTGGGCTTTAAAGTTGAATTGGAAATTATTTGGACAAAGTTCGTTAAGTCCGTTAAGTAATTCAAGGCAAAATCAGGCTAATAGAGGCTAACAAAGGCTGATAGAACTAACGGAGGACCATTGTGCAAAGCCTGGAGAAGTCTGGAAGGCGGCACCAAATCCAAAAAGGTTAGGGGCACCGGAGCAAGTTTGAAAAGAGAAGGGGAGGCCGGAGCAAAAACCTGAAAGTCCTGTGCGTTGTCACATTTGCTGTGGTGCCACGTGTCAGCGTCTGCCGCTTCCCTCACTAGTGCTGACCCGCGGTCTCCCTATCCGGGCCCAAGTCCATTCGGCCCATCTCCAACCCATTTCCCCTTCCTTCCAGCCCACCTTCTCTCTCAACCGCGACCCATTTTCCCCTAGTTTAGCCCGCATTTGTTTCCTTGGATCAGCCCTTGCCCAGCCGTGCCCCATCTCCTTTTTCTTCCCCTTTTTTCCCCCAACTTTCCTTTATGCTTCCTATTTTACCCCTGCAACCCTTGCTCCTTTGTGCCCTCTCCATTTAATATTCCAGGCAGCTTCATTTTTTAAAAAAACAAGTCCCCATTTCGGGACTTTGTTCCCAAAATGGGGCACCACCCCCATTTCCTCCAAATTTCTTCCTCTTCTCCATTAATTGTTCGTTAATGAAGGTTTGGAGCTTCAAATCAAGAGCCAACGAAGCATCTACAAATGATTTCAACCCCGAAACACGAATTGCTCGGTTTAATTCTTCCTATCTCTATTTTAGATAGTTGCTATAATTTATTGGGTTGATTAATTTTGTAAATGTGGAATTGGTTTATGCTTAAATTATTATGGAATGCAATTATTTTTTCTATGTTAAATGTAGTGTTTTAATTCAATTTATCTCTTTATTTAGTACACAATTATGTTGGTTATTATTTTGTGAAATTAATGCTTTTAATTATCTGGCCAATAATTAAATGATTTTAGAAATATTTGGGATCCGCGAGAGCTACCGTTATATTTCAGACCGATCAATTTAATAGTTGGTGTTTTGTGACACACACCGATAGGCATCATGAGACTAGGTTTGACACGCGATCGAACCACCTTAACCATTCGCGAGGTCGGGGAGGTTAGGGTTGACTATAAGATGCGAGAGCCCGTAGTTAACCAATTTTATTTGTCTCGGCTACCAACATGACTTGTAGAAAAATATAGAGAACTTCTTTTTGTGAAGTATTACCCATGTGTTTGGTTATTATTGTGTGCTCTTCATGCTTTTAATGGCGTAGCGAACCATTAGATGATCACTAGAATTGTAGGATAAGATGCGAGAGTCTGTCATATTAATTCCGAAAATCACAATAATTGTTTACGTTACGTGAGACCAAGAGGAGATCGTACGTAGATAGTCATTGGGTACTTGTTTTGATATCCGGTTATTTTCTCCAATGTTATAAGAAGCGAGAGCCCATAGCTAGGAGTTATAGCTAGATTTGCTAAACGTTGCGAGAGCCCGTAACGAATATTATATTGCGTCTGACTACCAAAACTTGAGTTAAAGAAAAGTAAAAAAATGATTAAATTAAACATCGGCTAGACTAGAAATAATGCACTCCTATATTTTTATCTTGATTTGTTGTTACCAAACCACCTCCGCAGTAGTATAGATTTAATTGCTTTCTAGGTGTTTATATTTTTAGATTTTAATTCATTTTTTTCGCTCAAATATAATTAGTTAGCCTAATTTTGGTACTTAGTTGGAGTGAGAATTACACGCATTCCCTATGGGATCGATAACTCGTACTTAGGTACACTTTATTACTTAATACGGTCGGGTATCCTTGCCCGAGTTGCATTTTGCGCACATCATGAAGTAGAAGTCGAATCGCTATTTGTACCTGTCTCAACATCATCAGAATCATCAGCAACATTTGGAGCCTTTCGAGGTTCTAATAAATCATATTCATCAAAAGTAACATGCACAGATTCTATAATTTTCAAAGAACTTTTGTTGAATATGTGAAATGCTTTTGAATGATTGGAATAGCCCAGAAAAATTCCTTCGTCTGATTTTGAATCAAATTTGCCTCTATATTCTCTTCCATTGTATAGAACAAGACATTTACAGCCGAAGATTTTGAAAAATCCTATATTTGGGGCTCTTCCTCTCCATATTTCATATGGAATTTTATTATGAAATTTGTTTATCAGGGATCAATTTTGGGTAAAACATGCAGATTTAACAGCTTCTGCCCAGAAGTATTTTGGAAGTCTAGGTTTTACCAGCATAGTTCTTGATGCTTCAATGAGTGTTCTGTTCTTCCGTTTAGCTACACCATTTTGTTGAGGAGTTCCAACAGCAGAGAAGTTGTGGCCGATCACGTGGTCATCACAATATCTTTCAACATCGTTTTTGAATTCGGTGCCGTTGTCTGATCTGATGTCACTTATGTCTTCAAGCTTTTGAGTTTGAAGTCTTCTGAAAAGAGCGGTGACTAGATCATATGTCTCATCCTTTGAGGTCATTGTTTCGATCCAAGTGGACCTAGAGTAGTCATCGACTACTATAAGTGTATACTTGTCTCCGGAAATACTGACTGTAGTGATTGGTCCAAAGAGATCCATGTGCAGAAGTTGAAGAGGTCTGGAGGTTGACATAAGTGGCTTGCTCTTGAAGGAAGACTTGGAGAGTTTTCCTAACTGACAAGCTTTGCAACTTCTGTCATGGTCGGCAGACACCGTAGGTAGACCTTTGACAAGCCCATCTTTAGAGATCTTGGAGAGGTACTTGAAGTTGAGGTGACTGAGACGCTTGTGCCAAAGCCAATTGTTGTCACGAATGTTGTTCGCAACTGGGCAAAGGCTAGAGGATCTCCCTAGAAGGTTTAAATCCATGACATAGACGTTTCCTTGTCTATTGTCGGTCAGTAATGTTGAGCAGGATTCACGATCTTTGCTGAGACATTGATTGGAGGAGAATTGGCAGATGAGACCTTTGTCGCGGAATTGGGATATGCTCAGAAGATTATGCTTTAAGTCACATTCACTAGAGAAACTTTGTTGATGGAGAGACTTC
The DNA here is from genome assembly GCA_013146195.2 of Codonopsis lanceolata. Taxonomy (NCBI): domain Eukaryota; kingdom Viridiplantae; phylum Streptophyta; class Magnoliopsida; order Asterales; family Campanulaceae; genus Codonopsis; species Codonopsis lanceolata. The sequence goes on along the minus strand of CM028382.1, from coordinate 64,144,738 downwards.
CTCTAGTGATTGAGCCATACCCAATCGTTTTCCCTCTTGCGTTGTCGCCGAAAATTACCGTATGACCTTTAGCTTCAGCTATATCTAATAGTAGATTTATGTTCCCTGTCATGTGCCTTGAACAGCCACTGTCAAGGAACTAGATGTCCTTGTCTTCTGAATCTATAGCCATGAAGCAAACCTGAAAAAATCAAAGGAATAAGGTCCCCTTTATTTTCTTTTGGGTCCTGAGGATTAGCAACCTTTTGGGACACATACCTGCCTAACCTTGAGAGAACTAGGTCTCTCAGATTTTGGTGTGAACCTTAGCAAGCATTCTGGGGCCAGATGGCCTAAACAATTGTAAGAATAACATAGATGAAAGTTCCATGGAGGACAGTGATTAGCTTTAGCTGTAGAATGCTTGTGACTTTCCTTCTTCCTAACAACAATCTTGTGTTTAGCTAGCTTGTTGACATTAGGCTTAATTGGTTTCTGTTGAATCTTCCTTGATTTGTTACCAGCAGACTTAGCCTTGGTTGGTCTATTGTTAACTGTTTAAGGAGGATTCGACAGAATTCCTTAAAGTTTATTGTCAATTAACTTGGGTGCCTTAGCCATTTCATAGACAAACTTGACAGGTACCAGCAGAGATTTCATAGGTCTACCGCCAGCAAACTTTGCTTTAGCAGAGTTGCTGTCTGCAGACTTTGATTTCTCTACCAATCCTTTTACAACCTTTTCATTAGAAGCAGTCTCTTTGGCCTTCCCTTTATGAGCTTTGGGGTAAACATATGGTACACTTGTATAGCCAAGTCTATGTTTACCCTTGTTCCCGAAGGTCTGTTTGGAGAAGGAAGTATCATCAGCAGTCTCGGAGGATTCACCTTTCTCTGTGACAGAAGAGCATGCAATGATGGGCTCATCATTATAGCCTAAGCCTGATTTATCTCCACTTGGCTTTTGACTAGAGAGGATTCCTTCAAAGGTTTCCTTAGAGCTGTTCCAGGAATCAATTGTCTTTTGCAAAGCAATTTTCTCCAGGTCTATCCCTTTGATGTGCTCAGTTAGGCAATCAACTTTGTCACAACGTAATTTGTTTTCTCCTTTAGCTTGATACTCTCTTGTTGACAGCTATTGAGAGTTTGAATCTCAGCTGCCAGCACAGATTTCTCAGCAGCAATCTTTTCAAAGTTCTTTGCGAGTTTTACATAGGCTACTCTGAAAGAATTGAACCCCTCAAGCATTTCTTGATTATCCTTGAGTATTTCTTCCTTACAGAAGTTTTCACAACTGATTTCACCTTTTACGAAGGGACTAGGTGAGATTTCGACTTCATGTTCAGAGTCATAGGTGAGACTTGATTCATGAGCAATTAAGCATATATTGGCTTGCTCACAATCGTCATCATCCTCTTTTGAATCTGTCTCAAACCATGTAGCAACATGTTTCTGTTTAATGTCTTCAGCCAACATACCTTTTTGTTTTTGAAATTTCTTATAAAGAGGCTTTCGGTATGCTTCGAATTTTGGCTTTGGACATTTAGATGCAAAATGACCAGGTTTTCTACAGTTATAACACACAAGCTCATTGTTAGATGGGATTTCAGCAGATTTTCTAAAAGGCTGCTGGTATGTGTCTTTCCTTCCATATTTTGCAAATTTTTAAAAATGTTTAAGTGGTTTAACAAACATGGCAAATTGTTCATCTGAAAGAAAATCGTTCTTACTGGAGGAAGTATAAGGTTTGTTTTCAACTGGGGTTTCTTCTTGTACCATGGCTGGCAAGGACAGAGTTCTGAACTGTTTGTCCTGCTCTAGAGCTTGATTAACTTCGAGCTCGTAAACCTTTAAACTTGCATATAGACTACTGAGAGTCATTTCATTTAATTTCTTAGATTCTTTCATGGCGGTAGTCTTAACATGCCAAATTAAAGACTACCTAGAGAGCCTAGAAATCTCATGTTCATTTCTTTCTTGTCATAAGTTTTACCGAGAGAAAAGCAACTATTTATTACCTCACTGAAGCAATCGTATGCTTGTCTCAAGGTTTCCTTGGGATCCTTCTTGAAAGAATCGAATTGTTGGATGAAGGTGTACTTCATGTTGTCTCTTGTATCTTGGTATCCTTCCAAGTATTCGACAAGAGCTTCCTACATCTCTTTGCCAGTGGTACACCGGATCACTTGTTGGTAAGTGCTGGTGTCTAGTGAGCTTGTTATGATGTTGTTGACTTTACTATCTAGCTCCACTAGCTTTCTATCGTCCTCAGTCCATTCTGATTCTTCTTTTGGTACTTCAGCAGCATTTCCCGTAATGGATGCCAGAAGATTTGCCTTCATTGGTACATGACGTCCTGCTAGTACGCACTTCCATAACCTGTTGTCAACAGAATTCATAAAACGCATTATCTTATCCTTCCAAACATCAAAATGGCCTTCGTCCAATATTGGGGCGTGGTTCGCATTTGACGTAGGTAGTATGTAGTGTGTTTGTGCCATTGGATCGTGTCTCTCAAGAGTTTAATCTTGGAAAAACTAGCTTTCGAAGAGTTAAGCTTTGATACCAATTGTTAGTCCCAAAGGGCACAATAATAAGCTAGAGGGGGGGGGGTGAATAGCTTATTAGACACTTAAAACTTTTCGTATTGATTCCTAAAACAAGCACTTGCAATCTATTGAAAAGATTAAAGTAGCGGAAGTCTTGGAAAGAAGACATACTAAGTCTGCTGGTGAAGCACTACCGGTAGACTTAACTAGTTACTCAAGTTTGCTGCTTAAGGAATAAGTTAACAGATATGAAAACCGTGTAAAGCAGTAAGTAAAGAACACAAGTATTTTGAGATGGTTCGTACTATAAAGAGTGCTACGTCCACCACCAAGGCAGTCAACCTTGGATTTAAATGTGTACTATGTTTTCCACTAGTTCTATTACAGAAATGACTAATGGATCGTGTACAAAATATTTGACTTGTGTTTGGGGTTGGGGAAATTGAATATCTGGAAAAATCAAATATTCAATGTGCAGAAGAATAGTAAAGAGTTACAACAATAAGAAGCAAATGATTAACAGTTGATGCAGATCTTCTTGTTTGTTGTTAAGGACTTCTTTGATCAGTTAATGATCTCTTGAATGCACTGAGTATAAAGGTTGATGTTGTTGGATAGATTCAGAGCATTTATTTCTTCAGTCTTTAATGACAGTATTTATAGCTGGGCATTCTTGAGATCGTTGGAGAAGACGAAATGAGTAACAGCTATATTAGGTTGAATTCATTAAATGCCTGGAGCTGTTTGTTGATTTCATCTTCAACTGATGCTGAGTAGGGAATGACAAAGAGTTGTTGCAACTTGCAACAACTAGCAGGTGAGCGATCAGAGTTGCAGACCTGCAATAGTTGGTACAGTTTGTATGTGTCACTCTGTCACTCTGTCCACCTACTCTGTCACATTTCAGATGGCGAAAATTCTTCATGCTTTTTCGGAAAAGCTGGAGGGACGTGTCTGATAAGTATCTGGAGAAGATTCAAATTCAAATTCAAACTGAATTAGGCTGAATAAAAATAATCCACCAAAGCTTGATGTATTGAAGAGTTGGACACGTCATGCAGTCCGAGTGTAGACAAGGTCTGCCGCTGGAGGCTGCTTAAAGTCTTCCGGTGAAGCCTTCAGCCGAAGTCTTCTGTTGAACCTGTGAAGTCTATAAAAATTATTCTAAGGTAAAGTTTTATACATTGTTGCCACGCTAACTGGTACGCAGCCCATTTAGCCACTAAGTATAGAACCTAATGTAATGAATGAACAAATGCAAATCAAGATACAAATGAGAAACAACAGCCCCTACATCTACTCGCCCCGCTACTCTTCAACGACAAGCTTCTCACATACTCTCTAGCTGGCAGTCGGTCACCAACATTCCATAATATTCCACTGTTGCCTTCCAGACAAGCCACAATCTATTCAGAAATTCACTAATGTTGGAGCCCGATGAAAAAGTAACACCACCGAGCATATACGCTCCCCGCTCCGAACATAAATACTTGCTAGATAAAGAGCTAAGGGCCACTGATGTGCCCGACCCAAAGTCGGTCACGAGCAGAGCACGAGCAAACACCACGTGCTAGTCACGAGCTTAATCAACACGGGACCTACCAGCCCAGCGGGCAAAGCTAGCAAGGTACCGAACAAAGAACAATACAACTCCCGTCAAAACCTGGCCGAGCATAGGCCTTGCCTGCCTGACCAGGGGCTATGCCCAGGATTCACACTTTTCATCACCAGATTTACATCATGCTGTCGGGTAGAGTCTCGCTTGCCCGGGCAAGCATCCAGCTAGGAACCTTAGAGACTTGCTCTCCAAGACTGGTCAAGGGTTTCCTTATCCGAGCATAACATTTGTCTTATCTACTCCTACATTCTCGTGGCCAGCCGCCTGCTATGCCTACAATTTAGGAGTTTCCTCACAAACCTACTAGGTAACTATGAAAAATAAATCCCACAAGAATTCTATGTCATTGGGGGTCTATAAATACCTCTCCATTAACCGTAAACAAGGTATACACTATTTCTTGAACTTCGAACCTCTGTCAAATTCTCTCTTGACATTACACTTATCTCACTCTCACGCCGAAGGAGATTCGTGAAACTAAATCTTGTATTTCTTTATAGGTGTTATTGTGTTTTTAAATAGGTATAAGGAAGCTGATCAAGCCCAGATATTCTACGTATCGATCGGATGATCCAAAGCTGATTTTTTTGCCACATTATTAATCTTTCAAATTATGGTCTATCCATAAAAATGAAAGGAAAAAAAAAACAACAAATGATGAAAACCTCAGGTCGGTGGTATCAATTAAAAGGATTAAAAAGAAAACGTAAAAAGAGAATAACTTTAGAGAAACCATATTCGAACTTTAACCCCACCCCCATAAAAAATGAAAGGAAATAAAAGATGCACATTAAAAATTTTGTGTTATTATGATTAAAAGATTAAAGATTAAAGAAGCTACTAAAATATTGGTTAAGATTAACAAAAGAAATCATTAGTAGTTTACTTCAAATGTAGATAAGGACCGACATAGTATCCAAAAAGTTCATGTTTAAAAAGTATAAGAGATATATAACTAGTATTAGAGTTAGCTATAATTACAATATTATTAAAACATAATGACAAAAATTTGGGTATGACGGTGTTATAAATATTTTTTTGTAAAATGAATCCTCATTATCAAACTCATCGTGTGTTGATGGATGAGTGAGAGTCCGAGAGTAGAGTCTGCGTTTTACGAATAATAATCCGTAAAACGATCTTACAGGAGACTTACCTAAATATAATCAATATGTTAATATATAATGTAGAGAGTAAAATTGAAATGCTATGAAAACTATAAACATATTTTTTTAAAAAAAAAATGGACTTAAATAAAAATTTACAAAATAATTTTGTGTACTCTTTGCTTGGAACTGTGCAAATATTTTTAATTGTATTGGTAAATAGTGCGGCAGCATGCATTTCATTTATATTAAAAAAATATTAATTTCGAGAAAGAAGAGTTGAAACTTTAAAACTCATGGAAAAGATGATACATTATTACTTTGTATAGTCTAGGTTCACCAAAAAAGGCAAGGGGGGGGGGAGGATAGGAAAGGATTAATCTGAAGTTAGGGGCTAATATAAAAAATAAAATAAAAAACCTCACAAATGATAAATGAAATAAACACTATACATCCAAAAATATGTATAAAAAATTAAAAACTATACAAAATCACATTTTACCTGATTTTTTGTGGCGTTTAATGAAGCTGAGTATGTTGTTTTTATGGTACTAGTCAATGGGGGCCATATATTAAATAATTAAAATTAACAAAAAAAAAAGAGTAGAAAATATGGAAACTATAAGTAAAAGAGAGTGCATTGTAATATGTAGAGTTTATTTCCACTACAACAATTACATATTGACTACATCCATTAGAGATAAGCTTACACAAACGAAATATCAATAATGCTAGAGTTATTACCGGTGTTATCACTCTGATGACAATTTTATCTTGTGTGTGAGATATATGTGTCACTTCAAAGTATAATTGTCAGCATAGTAGTAATCCTGACGGTAATCCAAACAATGATTTTTTTCTTAGTTCATATCATGAATTACTTAAATTGAAACTAACATAGATTCTATTGTGCAATATCATTTTTTAAGAGGATCGATCGTGATTTCCCACTTACTCTCGAATTTACAACCTATTTGGTGCAGGTGAAATGTTTTACTACTGAACTACGTGTCATTGTCCATTGTGCTATACCATGAAAATGGAATCTTAATAATATCATTGACATTCATATTTAATCTTATTTTTATTTTAGTAAAAAATTGCATGCATAGAAAATATTTCTTCCCTACTTGTAGACCATGCAATTTCACATTTATTTTATGAGCATAAATAGTTAAATATAATTCTTTAAGTAAGTAGAAAGATAAAATGAAAATACATTGATCATTGGATATATTGATTTTTTTTAAAAATAGTGTTAAACGGTAAATCGATAAAAATTGATAATATTCAAGTGCAACCAAAAAAAAAAACATAAAATAATTGTAGCTAAATACAAGTACATTAGATTAATTTATTAAAAAAAAGAAAAAAAAATCTCAATATGCTCAAGTATAATTTTACATTGAAAGATGAAAAGAAAAAAAATGGTGTCACTTAATTAAAAGAAATAATGAAGAGTAACTTTTTTAATAAAAATAGGAGTGTTTATGGCAAAATAATATGTTTACGCAATCATAAATTTAAAAGAGTCTAATATTACGAACGACTCATTATTCTTACTAACTTTAGTGTTAGCGTTACATCAAATTTGTTATTTTTTAAATAATTACATGAACACCAACAAGCACGTAGATGAGCTGGTAAGAGGAATGTTTTAGTTCGACCAAAATCTCGGATCAGAGATTTGTGAAAATTCAACTGTATTTAATTACTTGTTGGAAGAGCGTACGCATATCTCACCAATTGTTATATGACGAAAATTTCACTCTCTAACAACTTAACTCATCAACTCACCTCACGATGTGTCGGGTAAAGATTTCTAAGTCTTTACATTGTTATATATTGTAAAGTATAGAAACGTGATTGGCGTTGGAGTGGACAATTGAATGCAGTAATAATAGCAACTTGCGATATTTGTACCTTTTGTAGTATTATTTATGTATTATCTCTTTAGCATTCCTTAGATTTTTCACAACTATAAATAAATCTGTTTGCGCGATTGAAAGTAGATTCGATTGTGGGATTTGTGATACGGCAAAAATGGCACTTGCTGGAGGGATTAGCCAGTCTGAGGGATTTGAGAACGACCTTGAGATTGATAGTCTTGCTCGGTTCGCTGTTAATGAGCACAATAGGACGAAGGTATTTCTATTACTAATCTCTTTAGTTCTTCTTTAATCTGATACTAGTTTTTAATCTCTTTTAGAATCCGTTCATACCCATAAATTTTTACCCAGAAACCCAAATTGAATATTCATGATGATTATATCACTCAATGAACAGGGGGCTTTGATTTGATTTTATTTCAATTTTTTTTGTTGGTATTTGACTAATTTTTGAATGTTCATGTAAAAATTGGTTGATTATTGATCAAACAATTGGTAGAATTGAAGAAAAAGTAATACTACCTATGTTTCCGGAAGATTTTTGTGTTTGAATTGCCACAATATTGTTCTTTTTGACTCGGAACAACTCAACTCAGCCTTTTGTCCCTATCACTTGGATTGGCTACATGAATCCTTTTCCGCCATTCGGTTCAGTCCATAGCAAGGCCATCATACATACCAACTCCTTCATATCTCTCTTTATAAGAGATGTCCATGTTAGATTTTTTTTTAATAGATAAGTATGGCCCATTGGTACGGGGATTGGAACGAAGGACTTTTGTGGTCTTTGCCTTTTTGCTCTTGCCATTTCATCCACCCCTTGGGGTTAGATGTCCATGTTAGTTTTGATCCTCCCCTTTCCCCTCTTCTAGTCCGATTGAAGTTAATACACTCGTATTTCTTAATGGGTGCTTAATTGGTCTGTGTGGATGTATCCAAACCGTGTTATATTGAGGAACCTCAAGTGAAGGTTCAAGGAAATACACCTCATTTAATGCCCTTGTTGACCTCTAAAATAACATCTAAAATGTGCGGTTTGCAAAGATTTTCTTTGCATCCATTCTTGTAGATGATATTTTTGAAAAGATACACCTAAAGTAGTTCTTTTATGAGGCCTCCAGTTTCTATGAACAAAATTGACTGCATAACTGTTATATGGATTCCATGATCTAATGGAACCATCCTGGTGAAAGCCTAATTTTGGGCATGCCATGTATTTCAGCTGGCTCGATCACAAGCTTTAATCATATTCAAATTGTTAAAGTTGAAGTTTCTAACACTGAATCCAATTGCAAGTTGGAGCGTTAGTGGCAGGGCCTTACTCTGAAGGCTTAGTTTGTTCTATGCACTACATTGCTTTCTAAAGCTGACCCTCTCTTATGCCTTGTGATGTTTGTATTGAGTGGCGCAAAGCAGTTCTGATAAAACTAGGGTAAACATTTGCAACTAGATTGGCCTTCTCTGATAGATTAAGATACATTTGTTGATGATGGTTTAAATTGTTTTCGTTAGGTTGAGACAAGGTTGTGGTTTAGTTAATACTCCCTCTATTCCAAAATAAGTGTCCCCTACCCTATTGACTTTACACCAATTTTAAGAAAGTTGTTGACTAGATGTAATTTTCCTTTTACCTCTATGTATCTCTTAGTGGCGTCAAATCAATGGGTCCCTCTTTTTTTTATCTCACAGTCAATAAGAGTATTATAAAGAATTTGCTTAAGGAATCTTTTTAAAAATGGAAAGGCGACACTTGTTCTGAAATGGCCTAAAATAGAATAGGGACATTTATTTTGGAATGACGGAGTAGTTTTTATATTTTACTAGAGGCTGTGTCCAGCCTTAAACCAATCGACTAGTATTCAATTGAATGGACCCTATCCCTATCCGAAATCTTCCTATTTTCTTTAATGGTAGCCAATCTTTCTATTCTTTGTGCGGACTAAAAAGAGTCCGAGTTTGAAATTAACTGTTTAAGGGGGAAGAAGATCATTTTTATGTCGTTCATGTTTCGTGTCAATTTTTGAACCCTGGTATGACCATGTTCTCCAAATGCTCTATCATCTGTATCCCTGATCTGTAAGCAGAAGTTGGTATGCACCACCTGATCTGCTTTCCACTCTTACCACTATAAGCCTATGCCTGTCTTTGAAGGGAAAGACCTAGAAGTACAGTACCTTGTCAAATCTTGTAAATATGGTTACTGTGGTGAAAGTGAATGATATCAAGGCCGAGTCGCGTGTAAATGTGAGGGTTTGTGGTGGTTTCAGAAGTGCTGATTAGGGTTTGATGCTAGTTTAGATTCTCGATATTGGTAAATAAGGTAAGCTATGTTGAATTCAGGTTTCAAAAATACAATCGCCCTGTTTGCCTTGTGATTTAAAGTCTGATTTTTTGTGGTTTTAGTGTTTCAGACTCTCTCTCTTTGTCTTCACTCTCTCCTTAAGCCTTTGCCTCTCGACTTAGAATTATTTTCTCGTAGAACGTAGGAAGATACGAACTCCAAAGAAAGGATGGAAGCAGATCTAATCTCAGGGATGGGGCTCATAAATACTTAGTAGCCGTTTTCTTCCAATCGCTCGGAAGGCCTATTCTATCCCAACTTTCTCTCTCAGTCTCTTTTACTTTTTCTTCATCCATTACCAAATCAAAAGTTAAAGTCTAAAATTAAGCCTTAAATCACAAGGCAATCAGGGCAAAAATATTGGCAGGCTATCAATTAATTACATGCTTTAGACAAGGAACTATAGCACTGGTGTTGTATTCACAACAGAATAGGAAAATAGATCTTTGGCAATGGTGGTGATGATTATGTTGATACTGATGTTTAGTTGTGAAACTTGTTTGCGGCTGGTGGGTTGTCTTGTGTCGATAAATGGCTATGATGAGTTAAGGGAGAGCTAAAAGCTGCAAGAGAGGACAGGAAGAATCATGTCGCACTGGATGTTGTCTTATGGCAGTTTATTGAGATCATATAAGCAAGCGTTCATCTTTCGTACTTGCAGTTTCTCAACTTTTATAAATGCTTCCGGTGAATTTGGAAGAGTGGTAATTCAATTGCTTAGCAGCACAGAAATCCTACCCTTTTTCTTAAGACATAAATGGAAGTCAAAACTCCTTTCTGGGGCCGAGTGAGTGTAAAAATACACCACTCTTGCTTCTTGAAGGACCAAACCCTATTTACTCGCAATAAAGCGGAACAAGTTGACTAACCAGAGCTTGAACTTGTGTTTGCAGAATGCGCTTTTGCAGTTTGGGAAGGTAATAAACTTGAGGCAACAAGTGGTAGCTGGGACCTTGTACTATATCACGCTGGAAGCATATGATGGTGGCCACAAGAAAGTGTACGAAGCCGAGGTGTGGGTTAAGCCATGGATGAACTTCAAGGAATTGCAAGCATTCAAGCTCGTCCATTGATGGATGATCGCTCGTGTGACTTGGCAATAGTAAAAATATCTCTTATTTGTCTGAAATAAATTGATCTGTCAAGATCAATTATATGTAATATTTGATAAGGCTTGTTCCATCTCTGACATTATGATATTGTATGTATGTACTAGTGTGGCAAAGAAGGCTTGTTTTAGCATCTTACCTTGCTGTTCATTTCGTTAAGTTCTTTTGCTATATTGACTGTAGAAAATGGATGGAAGTACTGTATTTAGGGATGACAAAGTATCCGAATCCGGTCCGAAACTTGTTACGATCTCCTCCTAAAAGAGCGGGTTTCAAACGCAGTTTTCTAAAACCTCTCGGGTCATTTTACCCCCCCAAACCGGCAAACCCCAACCCGCTCCTACACCGACTCGATTCGAACTGCAATATATATATATATACTAGATTTTGTGTCCATGTCTATGACACGATGTAAGTATGAGACTTGATCAATGTATGGAGAATACAGTATGCGAATGAATCAATATATGATTGTGATTTTGTAAATGTCGGATCAATGTATACTATACAACGAAAGAGAACAAATCTCAAAAATTAAAGAAAAAATACATTTTATATAAGGCCAAAATATAAATAGCACCCTAAAGTTCCTACAAAATTTTATAGTACACTCCAACCTAAATTTTTTCACATGATGTCATATGACGTTTCCTTTTGTCCCACTTTGCTCCCTAGTCATAAGCAACCACTTTGCTCCCTAATCATTAGCAACGTTAGAAAACAGTTTCCTGTGAAAGGTATTTTGATCAAATTCATTACAAGGGTGATTTTATAATTTAAATTATTTTCAAAATACCCTTCACATATATAAAGCCAAGGTAGTCTAAAAATAACAAAATCTCTCCAAATTTTGTCTTCCTAAAATAGAAAGTCATTTATATGTAATAAAAGTTGTGGGTTATATATTGAAAACATAAATTAATTGATTATACATTAATTGATTACATGTGTCATAATTAATCAAATACTATCTTAATATGTGAAAATCAAATACTCTCTTGAAATATGAAACTAAATATTGTCTTAGAATATGAACAAACTTCTAATGAATTGAAAACAAAGTTAACAAAATATTTCAGCATCATCAAGATCTTAATTTTATTGTTCATTTTACATGTTATAAATCGAGATCATAATTTTTTTTATAGTATTCTACACGTTAAGAAATTTGTTGTCTTATAGAAGATAAAATATCATGAACTTAAACATTGGCTTCTGCCAACATATATTATTAAAAAAAATTATACTTTTACTTTTATATTAAATCAAGAGTCCCGACAAAAGTGTGTTTATTCAAATATTCGAAATAGAAAAAAAAAAAAAAATAACAAACCATGATTTAATTTTAATCCGAGCATGTATGTCAAACAAAAAAACATTGAATATTAACAAACAGACCAAATTCCATCAAATCTGAACTAGATTTTTTGTAAAAATATTGTTGTTTGTTCGGTTTTGAATGTTCAATCTCTCAAATCTAATTATTATTGTATTTTAAAAATCAACTAATATTTTATTGTAAAATTTTTTTACCAACTAACCATTAAAAGGCTTGGATATCTCATTGTAGGAGCTAAAATTTGAATGCAAGTAATGTTGGAGACAAAGTATCACAAGAATGTCATTGTCTCCATCAGTAAAAACAAGAAAATCACATGTAGATGACAGGAAAATCACAAAACAATAACAAAACTTGATAACGAAAATATAATTAATATCGAAATAATACTACTTAACGATCTAAATCCTCATCACAATTGTTGAGATAATTTATTGACATATTTGAAACTAAAGTGTATACATCTAATGAAATGGACCAAAAGTAAAAGCAATTCATTGACAAATCTATAAAAATATAAAGAAGTATAAATAGAAAAATATTTTTCCATCTCTATCGGACCCGTTGAAAAAATATTTTAAAACTATCAATATCTTAATTTTATTATCAATTTTTCATTATAATAAATCAAAATCAAATTTTTTAATAATATTTTATACGTTAAAATTTGTGGTCTTATAGAAGATAAAATATAATGAACTTAAACAATCGGCTTCAGTCGACGTGTATTCTAAAAAAAATTATATTTTTATTTTTATGTAAAACCAAGATAGTTCCTACAAAAGTGTATTTAATAAAATATTAGAAACAGGAAAAAAAAAATAACAAACCATTACTTATAATTTCAACCAGAGCAAACATGTAGGTTAAACAAAAGTTAAGGTTAATCATTAGTACTATCATATGCAATAACGATTAACAATGGTTAAGGACAATCATTGTCACATATATGACATTTTCCTGAAGTATGGTTCAAAGCAGATCATGATTTTAGGTTAAGAAATCGTTTTTTGTTTAAAAATATTGATTGATATGAGATAAATAAGGAAAGTCAACAAAATAACACAACAAATGTTGTGTATAATGAATCCAGAGTTTATCATATTACCGATACAATGATATATTTATATTTAGATAATTGCAATTCATTCTTTTAATTTTATTTATTGTCTTTGTTTTATTTGAATAAAATTTAATTAAAAAATATATATATGTCCGTGCGTTAAGTGCATGGGTGTAAAACTAGTTAAAATAAATAACATAAAATTACCCATGCATATGATACGCACATAACCAATTTTGTTATCTTTTTAAAGTTGTTAAAGACCATGAGCAAAGTGGGATAAAATGTAACTTCATCACATTATAAGAAAAAAATTAGGTTTAAGTGCACTATGAGATTTTGTGGGTACTTTGAACCGCTATTTATATTTTGGCCTTTTTATAATTATGACACCTTACTAGTAATATCACATACTCCCCCGTCTATAAGTTATTACTCCTTCCGATTTCAAATAATCATTATGCTTTTCTTTTTTGTCTGTTATAAAATATTTGTCTTTTTTCTAAATTTTCTTTTGGAAGAAAACATTTCTACGAATTTATCATTACTTTTTCAACCTATTTAATTATGACCACATGCTCAAGTATATTGAAGAAAACCACACATTACAATAATAGTTGTAATATAGTCAATTACTTTTTTTTAAACGGTGTACCGGATCAAAGAGGATGATTATTTGAAATCAGAGGAAGTATAATGTTATCCTTTTACGTTCGTCTCAAAAAAGTTGTGTAAAATTCTTTTTTAAAAAAATATTTTTACTATTTTACCCTTCCTACTTTATAACGGTCCTACATGTAGATGAGATTCAAATGAAACTACTTATTATATTAGCATTAATAATCGAATCAATTTTTTTCATTATTTATATATCATATCAAACATGCTATTAATTTAGGGAGGTTGCGAGAGCTTTGTAATGGATTAGACTTTGACATAAAATTGGCTCACTATCTGACATTTATTTATTGATAATCATCACAAAAATATAAAAATCTTGTACTCCCTCCGTCCCTAAATAATCGTTTGGGTTGACCCGGCGCACAGTTTAAAAAAAAGTAATTGACTTAATTATTAGTATTGGTTTAATGTGTAGTTTCCTTTAATGTCCATGTATATGTGGTTCATAATTAAAGTAGAGTGAAAAAGTAAGGGTAAAGTGGTAAAAGTGATGTTCTAAAAAGGTAAGTTTCAAAGTGGACAATTATTTTGGGACGGACGAAAAAAGAAAGGAGGACGATAATTTAGGGACGGAGGGAGTATATTTAATTATCAATTCTGAGTAATGTTACGTATAAGTAATTGTCCACAAAAGGGGGAAATCTGTTTTTTTGAACTACTTATTTTCAAGGTTCTAAAAATCGTTAGGTGGTCGCAAGACGGCACACTAGCGCCTAGGGGACTAGTCTGAACGTAATCGGGGCTTAGGCGGGGCCTAGAATTTAGGCATAATTACCATTTTTTTGATAATTTATATCAAAGATCAAACACATTGACTACAAATTTTTTTTTTTTTTATGTTTGTCATTTTATCAAGCACTTGTCTATATTTGTAAAATGAACAAAAATATACAAATATACCATTAATCTCAATTCTCAACAGCCCCAAAACAATAAACCAACCAAGTTTAGAACTAAAAACAAAAAATATATTACTCTAGTTCGCCCCCCATTACATCCCTCTCTGCCTCACCATTACCACTCCCTCTTTCTTCTCTAGTTCGCCTCCCCTTCCTTCTCCGGTCACTGCATACCACAAAATCAAAGCTACAAAAATAAATTAAGGTAAGCGAGGTTTGGCGTAAGCACCGACTTGGTCGATTAGGCGGCGACTAAGAAAGTCGCGGCGGTAGAAAAGGGCTTAGGCGGAGCTAGGCGGGGAGTTTTAGAACATTGCTTATTTCAATGAATATATAAAGAGTGTGACTAACCATACCTTAATTTTCTATCTATGTATCTCATGTATTGCATTGAGATGTTGTATCATATGCAGTATAATGCAGTATATGTGATGTAGAGATAAAAAATTTGGGTGTGATTAACCTTACTCATATACAAATATATACTTTACGAACAACTTGTATTTTTAAATAGACCATTTTTTTTGTATATTAGTTGCAAACGGAAAGGAAAAAAAAAGTTGTCATGCAAATGTCATTTATCATAAAAATAAATAAATTAGAATATGTCTTTTATAAGACGATTTTACAGATCTTAATTTTTAAAACGGAGTCATATTCTCTCACATCTAAATCCACCAACACGTAATAGATCAAGTAAGAATGATACGTTTTGTTAAAGATAAAAAAATCATAAAACTGTCTTATCTAATTTTTTAACAAAATATTAAAGTGTTGTTGCAGAGTTGTAGGCTCTAGTAGATTTGTCATACTCTACTCAACACGACATCTTTGTCCTTGGTAAACAGTTACTTCCTATCAAAAAAAAAAATGTACATTATTGGTTTTACATTAGTTTTAAAAAAGTAATTTGACTTAATTTCATTTTTTTAATACACTAGAATATTACATAGTGTTATCTAATTAGTGAGTCCCTTAACTTCATCTAACAAATGATAAGGGTATTATTGACAATTTACTTACAAAATATTTTTAAAAATAAAAAGTTAATAATTATTTTGAAGCGTTGTAGAAAGAAATAGGAAACATTTATTTTATTTTAGGATTGAGGGAGTAACATACTAACATATATATAAAGAGTGGAAATAGCCTCCCTTGAAATCAGATAAAATTACGGGCTGGTACACTTTGGTGGATATTCAACCGTTTTTAGTCCACGATGATATTATCAAACCGCTAAAGTCAATGCATCATGATGCATTATTTGATATTATACGATGC
This sequence comes from Codonopsis lanceolata, assembly GCA_013146195.2. Classification (NCBI taxonomy): domain Eukaryota; kingdom Viridiplantae; phylum Streptophyta; class Magnoliopsida; order Asterales; family Campanulaceae; genus Codonopsis; species Codonopsis lanceolata. The sequence goes on along the minus strand of CM028382.1, from coordinate 64,128,885 downwards.
ACGCATTTGTCATTGTGAGACATCAATTTAGAACTGTGATGCATAAAAGCATGATAATATTATTGTAGACTAAAGCGATTGAAAATCCATCGAAGTGGACCAGCCTGAATTTTCCCTTAAAATTACTTTAACTTATGTGTGATGTGTCTACAAAAAAATCACCCATTGTTCAACCGTCTGTTTAGCTATCACCGCCACTTCCAACCATTCTCTTCTTTAAGACTATCGGCCACAATCGTCACTACTAACCTGCCACCATGTCTAAAACTTAGGCAACACTAAAATCCAACCCTCTAATCCTCCAAATAGAACGGCTCGACTCGGTTCAACCTGTAGAAGCCTAATTTGACTCAACTCAGTAACCCTAAACGAGGTGAGCATTAGCACACAAAACCAATTGAGCTAAACAAACCTCACGAGTCTACGCGAACTCGTCTGTCAAGGGGTGAGCAAACCAGCCTGTTAACCCACAAAACCCGCAAGGCCAACTAGAGCCCAATCTGTAAAGCTCGTACCCATGGACTGTGCAATAGAGCCGGGCCCTAAACGTGACAAAAGCCTTGCATGGGTTATGGTGATCATTATTTTTCTCAACGGCCTAAACCCTGTCCGGCCCGTAGAGTAGTACAACTATGTCGTTTTAATGTTCAGGGCACATACATATACATTATGCCCTCACTATTCATATTATAGCATTGCAAGTGAACACTAGGCATACTTCCTCCCTTCCATGGTTGAGAAGTCTAATAGTTAAAACTTCAAAAAAAAAAAAAAAAAATTTAAAAAAAAAAAAAAAAATAAAAAAAAAAAATATATATATATATATATATATATATATATATATATATAGTCATAATTACAAAAAATATTTTAGCTATAGCTTAGAGCACCTCCATTGTATGATTCTTAATGGATTCTTCCATTAAGAATCCAAATTTGTTCCCCAATGTACAATTCTTATAGGATTCTAAAGATGAGAGAGAAAATTGGTTTCTTAATTAAGAAACCAATTTTTGCTGAAGAATTGAAGTCACAAGGCTGGAGAGTGGGCTGCACACACGCATTGTAGAGGGCGCGTGTCATACACGCGCGGAGAAGGCGCGTCCAAGGCAGCGGAGGTGGGCCCGGCGGCTGCTGCAACTCTCAAAGCAAAAAAAAAAACGTTTTTTTCTTTTTTTTTTTTTTAAAAACAATGTGACCGTTTGTACAAAAGAAAAGATTAAAAAAAATTCTTTTAAAATTTAAATTATAACCGTTGGGGGGGTCCGGGTGGGGGGTGGGGGGGCGGGCAGTCCAACGGATATTTTAAAAAAAATGTTTTTTTTTTAATTTTAAATATCTTATTTCTTTCCTATAAATAAACTACCTCAACCTTCTTCATTTTCTCCAAACCTTCTTCATTCTCTCTTTTATTTCTCCATATTCTCTTCTTTAAAATCACTTTCTCTACATACTTCTATTCCAAATGGATCCAAGAGGTAATAATTTTTACCAAAATTTTATGAATTCTCCCGATATTGAAGCAAATCAAAATTCACAAAACTCTCGTGTTCCCGATTCTATTCCTCATTCTCAAATTTCATCTACTCCCCAATACCCCCAATACCCGCATAATTTTCCCAACAATCCAAATGTTCCAAATTATCCAAATTTCTACATGCCTCCAAATTTTCCAAATTTTCAGAATTTTCAAGTTCCTCACACAATTGGGAATTCATCTGGTAACATTTCTTTTCCTCCGAATTATTGGCAACCAACGGGAAATCAATTTTTCGCTCCATGAGGTCACGTCTCATGCATTTTATCAACCTTACATATCTTCAAATGATTCACGTCCAACAAGTGTAGATGGGACTTCATCCGGTAATTTTCCGGCAACGCCATCATCGGTTCCCGAAACGCAAATCAACTTAGAAACAATTGATTTGGACGACGAAGCGGAACCGGAACCAGAAAAAGACAAGGTTAAACGTGCAAAATGGACCAAGGCTGAAGATCTTGCGCTTATGGGAGCTGTGCAGACTATTGGTCAATGTCCAATAGTTGGTAATGGTCAAAAGGCGACGCAATATTGGAAGCGTGTAGCTGATTATTATAACGAACATCGCCCAAGTGATTCAATGATGAGAGATAAAGCGAAATTGTCACCACGTTGGTCAAATAGAATTGCTCCATCAGTGAGAAGCTTCAACGAAATATATAATAGGCTTCTCAATGCTCATCACACGGTTGGAGCGATGATATTCTAATGAGAAATGCAAGGGAGCTATATCATCAAGAAAAAGGTCGACATTTTATTTTTGATCATGTTTGGGAAGTGTTAAAAAATTCTTACATTTCCTTTTTTCCACAAACAAATTTGGGTCACACTAATAAAAGTCTAAGACGTGCGAATCGAGGCGGTGATCATTCTAAGACTAGTGTGGATGTTGAAGATGTGGAAGAAATCGATTTGCGTACTCGTCCGATTGGACAAAAGGCGGCAAAGAGGAAAGCTAAAGGTAAAGTCAACGTCGAAACATCTCCGGATAGAAATAACTTGCAAACAATGTCTTCTGGGATGGTGTTATCGATAGATAAATACTCGAAAATAAAAAAACAAGAATTTGAAATTAAAAAACTTGAGGAAGAACGGAAAAATAAAGAAGTTGAAGTCAAAAAAATTGATGCGAAGCTCGAAAGGCAGAAGGCAGAAAGAGGCCGAAAGGCTCATGAAAGACATTGCTTTTCTTACTCAAGATATTTCTCATATGAATCCGCACAATTTGCCATGTATCAGCAAGGATGTGAGCAAATAAAGGCACAATTGAGGAAGAAAGGATATGAATTTTAGCGCTCTTTGTATCAACACCGATAATTTTATGTAAGTTTCATTATGAATTTTATTTTATGTAACTTTCATTATTTTTTTTAATGTAACTTTCAATTATAACGTTTTTATGTAATTTTAATTTTATGTTATTGTACGAGTTATGTATAATATGTGTTTTATAGATAATTTATTAAATAAATTATAAATTATAAAATTTAAAAATAATAATGTAATTTATTATTTTTAAATTAATTTTTGTCTTAATTTATAAATTTATTATTTATACTGAAATATTTAAATATGAAATATTTAAAATGAAATATGAAATAAATTTATTTGTTGAAATATATAAAAATGAAATAAATTTGTTAATTTGTTGAAGTATAAAAATAAGAATGAAATGTAAAAATGAAAGTTAAGAATATGTGATGGGAAGATGAATTCTTGATGGGAAAAGATGTTAGAAGTGGGGCCATGTGTAAAATTTGTGGGAAGAATTTGTGGGAAGAATTTGTACATTGGAGATGCTCTTAGCTTAGGTAAAGTTAGTAATTTTGTACAAAAGTACACACTTTTTTTGGACTAGGAAATAATGAACATTCATTTTCCAAAAAAAAACTTGAACACACACACACACACACACACACACAAAACATGCGAATTGCTACACTTTACCACCACCAACATCATGTTTCATTCAGATGTTGTCAGGTGGCGGCTAAAACACATAGTGGGTGTGTGTGTGTTATGTTCATATCAAGTCCAGTCCACTATTCTCAATGTTTCGATGCAGAAAACCAAGGAGTCTACTGGGTACAAATATTATATAATCTATTGCATAACCGAAAGAGCAGATGTTTCTAGTAATCAAAACATTTAAACGATTAGCATAAAAGTGTAAAGGGTACAACAAAATGAACGTTAGACGACGTGAAAACCTTGAGCAACTAGTATTCACAGTGCCAATCAATATTCCCTATCCTTTACAGTTGGGGTAGTTGGGAGGGGAGGGGAGGTGGGGGGATTCACCTTTGAAGCGGCTTGTAGAGGACAACAGTAACATACTTTGACTGGAATCTATGTGTCAGACCAAGAGCAACGACTGACTGAGAGGCCCATCCTTTTTCTATGAAGAGGTGGTTCAGCACCACGTGTTGTGGCTTAGGAGTCGAAACTGATGATTCATCGGAGTTGTCAGCACCAAGAACAGTCAGATGGAGCTGCGATGGAACCACTACTGGCTCCTTGGCAAAATCTTCCTCCCGTGGTAAATCCTGGCTGTAGCTGGAGTCTGGTGATGGCGGGGACTCAAATTCGGTGACACTGTCAAGGTTCTCTGGGACATAGTCCTGCAATATTGATTATGGAGTACAAGAGATTCAGCTATTTGGTTCTAAGGTATTATACAGAAGATGGCTCAGTGCGAGAGGCTTGGACCATTTTGGACACTGAGACTGTACTGTGCAACTCCCAAAGTTTGACTCGTGATTTTCAATTCATAACGGACTATGGCTTACCCTTTCATAAAAGTAATATCCATATAATGCTTATACGAATCAATAGCTGGAACTAGGATGCATTTTGAGCAAGATTTTGTAGCCAGAGCTAGCCCATGTGACAACAAAGCTCAATTATACATAAAATACAAGCACATAGTCCATCTCAACTTTGAATGAGCTGTTTTCAGTTTTTTCTTTTTTTTTATAATGATTAACATACATTAAAATTTAATCAACTTAATCAATGTCTTTGACTAAATTGTCCTTCAAACCCACCACCTTATTTAACAATAAAACAATTTTTCAAAGTACATGTTTTGTTTTAACAATTCTCATCTTTCCAAATAAATTATATGCACACAAAATAAATAAATTATTTTAAGCGTAAAGAAATAGAAATGAAACAATTAAATAGAAAATGATTCATAAGCTTATTTCTTTCGCTTATAAAGAAGAAAATAAATATAAATGACAAAATAGACTAGACAAATGGATGAAATGATTATATGATAATAATTTACACATACAAAATTTGAATGGTAAATCCATTAATGATATTAAAAGTTTTGTACAATATGTAGATGATTGTACACTAGCTTTATGCATTTTTATATTAAAATTTGCTAAAAATATTTTTTTGAAGAAATTAAAAAGAAAAATAATGGATATATTTAACTTTTTAGTGTTGACAAATAGAAATAACTATTTTTGAGATGATATGAAAACTGAAAAGCAAAGAATAAATTTTATGCTATAAAGGGAAATAAAAGAGCTACTCAAATTTCGGTAAGTACTTCATAATCAAACAAGGTAAGTATTTGAAGGGCAATTCTGTCATGACCATAACTTAATTAACCAACAATGGATGTAGTGAATAAACAAAATTTATAGTGGAAATGGACTCTCCCTTCTTTTAATTTAGTTTTATTTTCTATTCACAAGGGTGTGTGGTTGTTTGGCAGCATCCTACATATGCTTCTCCTTAATTATTCTAGCATAACTTTCCTTATTCTTATACCCTAAAAACAATTACTTGGCCAATATACACAGCACCACCCTCAGTTTGGTGAAACATGTAAAGGCCTCCCCCCCCCTAGACTAGGCAAAAGTTATGCTTGCCTGTTGGTACGAGGGATATAACTATTCTTCTACTCTCAAGTACATACAAAATAATAATAAAAATAAAATAAAACAAAAGGTCATGTTAACAAGTGCTTAAGGCGCTTGCTAAGAATTCAAGAATTGGCTCCCAACTCAGTGCATTGGGGGATGCTTTCAATGCATTCATTACGGGGATTCTTAGGGCACTTGTTTGCATTTCCCAAATTAATCAAACTTTCACAAATTTATTCTTCGTTGTCTCCATTCCCACCATCATCATCCTGGCCACCACCAACTTCTCGCCCCTTCCTATGCACGTTCATCAATGGAAATCACCTTGGTTTCTTCAACAGGTAAGAGCAACCCCCAATCTATCAAAAGATGGAACCAGAACATTCCATTCACAGCCCCATACACACAGACATATAAACACAGAATTACATATGTGCACACAGTGATGAGGTTGTACATGTTGCTCCAAAGACAGAGACTGGAGTTTGTCTTTTCCTATATATTTTTGTGTGTGTATATGTCATTTATATGCACCATAGCAGAGAGAGATATGAGACAGAATTAGGGAAAGAGAGATGAAAGGCCGAAACTTCGATTCCTTGTTAGTGTATGCTAGGGAAACTTGAGTGATTGAAATAAGGTTGGGCCTTGGTTCTTCGGTTCTAAATTAATGTTATCAACTATAGCCTCTCACTCTTACTCCAACCCAGAGATGGAGAAAATGCTCTTTGATGGAAGATATTCAATCTCTCAAAGTAAAATGCATTCTCACCCCTTCAGGTTCCAATTAATTTTCAAGAATAACTCTGATCCATTCAATTCATTTTCACCTGTGTATTTCTTTTGAGGCTTGCCGCATATTTTGTAACAAATATTTTTTGTTAGCGTATGCTAGGGAAACTAGAGTGATTGAAATAAGGTTGGGCCTTGGTTCCTCGGTTCTAAATTAATGTCATCAATTATAGCCTCACTCTTACTCCAACCCAGAGATGGAGAAAATGCTCTTTGATGGAAGATAATCAATCTCTCAAAGTAAAATGCATTCTCACCCCTTCAGGTTCCAATTAATTTTCAAGAATAACTCTGATCCATTCAATTCATTTTCACCTGTGTATTTCTTTTGAGGCTTGCTGCACATTTTGTTACAAATATTTTTTTATATTTTTTTTGATATGCTACTTCCAAGTTCCATACATGTATTCAATCATGTTCAGCAGAGGTAGTAGCCGACAGGTTGGCAGTGAGAGTTTTAGAGATAGAGATAGAGGAATATGATTTTATTGACTTTATATATTAAGTTAGCCCGCCACTGTACGTAAAAGAATACTTCAATATTCCACTCAGCAATCAGTTTCGGGTAAAAGAGATGTTTTATTTAATTCTAGAGTTATGATATTTGGTTCTTCATTAAAGGGTAAACTAGTCAATTGTCAAGGTTCATGTACCTCTATCTGCTTATTTCACATAACTAGGGAGGTCTATGAACGAGTACCATCCTTTTACTAACAGGTAGGAACTAAAATCATGGCCACAGGCGGGATGGCCAATGAAATAGAAAAAAATTGCCGTTACCAATAGACCCTTGTTCATTCAAAGTAAGAGAGAGAGAGAATTTGGCAATATAGGAACAAATTAGGAAGAGGAAGGAGAAAAGCTTAAAAGCTACCTAACTCAAGGATGTTCAGAAAATTAAACATGTTAAAACTGATGGGCAAACAAAGAAAAATAAGATTTTGGAGAATAAAGAAAAAAAGATGAAATGAAAAGAAAAAAAGTCCAAAAGGTCCAACAAGTTATTGACTACAATAACCTTGCGACAAATAAATTATTAGCAGATAACACGAGACAAAGAACGCCTCATATCAAGCACCTTCTCCTGCATCAGTCAGCAAATTCTTGGCTCATTTACCTGAAAAAGCAGCAGATTTGGCGGGTTCTGTGAGGGCTTTGGTTGTGGCAAGCGTCCAAATAGGTACCAGAAGCTGTTATAGCAGTGGTTTCGGATATAACAGATCTTTGAGCCCGTACCTAGGGCTAGGACTAGGAGGTCATGTTGTCGAATATTTCTTTGGTTTTCCTGGTCCCTTAGTTGAACAAGAATGAAATATGCTAACGTATTAGCAGACCAATTAGCAAGACGCAAGTTTTATGCCTTCGATAATGGGACTATTGGAAAAGTCATTTCATTGGGTTTTATTTAACAAAGAAAAGGCATTACTGGGGTTCTTCGAGAACTTGTTGGTACTTTTTCCTTGAAAATAAACAAAAACATAATCCATCTATATCTATACATTCTTATCAATTTGAAATTTATGTGTTCTTTTTGCTTGTCAGTCGCTCATATTTCAACTACTTGTAGGAAAAGTAACAAAACAGGAGAGGAACGAAAACACTTACATGCACATCAAGAAGGTTACAGACACTGCCCATCTCATCAGGTATGGAAGGAAGATCTGGACTATATCTAAATTCACCATCCACGATAAACTTGTAATGGTATATGCCTGATGCCAGGACCAAGAGAACGGTGTGATCTTTACCTGATTTTTGCAGCACCTTCCTACAAGTTAAATAAGGTTTGTTTATAAATAATACAAGTAATCCTGTATGATGTAATTAGTATACAATAACATACTTGTAACATCTAAGAAAAGAGTAAATCCATAACACACACAACATGATAAAAGACAAAAAAAAACACATACTTACCATTAAACAAACACCATTTGTAAGTGGGGACAACTTTCCCTCCAACATGTTCTCTTTTTCCAAGTGGGAATAACATCTTTTCTATTCAAAACAGCAAGAAAAAAGGAAAAGAAAAAGAGAACTAACCTTGACCTCCAATTATCCCAAGATCCTTCCACCGCCACCACATTACCACCATGGTTCCACGTTATCAAGGTAGGTATTCCATTTTCAGGGGGAAGATCACCAGTCCCACGAGAGTCATTCTGCCACATCTGATTCAAATGGGAAGGGCCACTACTCCTTTCTAGAGGAGCTATAGGAACCTGCGTGTACGCGAAAGAAAGACATGAAAATCAGTAAATTAATTGGTAAAAAATACCTTCGTATAATATTATTGTTTTTAATAGAGGTGGAGAACTTACATGGACAAGGAAGCCACTAAATTCAAAAATGAATGCAAATGATAACAGAAAAAATAAAGCTAGCATCTCTTTGAGTTCGTGGAAAACTCCAAGATAAGAGAGGCCTTGCTCCTTTAAGGTTTATGGTTTTCTTTCTTTTCATTTCTTAAAGGAAAAAATTCTATGGCCACCCTCTGACCTGTGACTTGATAACAACCAATTTGTGACACGTGGGTACACCTCTCTGATGTGATTCTAGTGTCAAGGATTAACACTTTACAAATAGAGGGGCTCAAGAGTCAAGTTTGGGAAGCTAGAGGGAAGTTTTGTCACACCAACAAATCAACAAAGGAAGCTTTTGGTATTTCCAACTTTAAGTCAATAACATTGTAATCTCCACCCAACCTTTGGAGTTCCCCTAGTGCACGAATCTGCAGTTTATTTTGAGTATTTGTAGCCTATAAAAGGCATGATCGAATTATGTGATAGGAGAGATATGATGAATTAAATCAATGAATCTTAGATCATTGTTTGCTCTTAATTGAGTGTTGTGAGGTTTCTAGGATTAGAATCTCAACCCCGAACTTATCAAGCTCGTTGAGTCGAGGGCTTGTGGCCTTCAGTGATCGTGGGTCGTCAACATTCATGTTGTCGGTTCTCGATTGCACCCCAAGGTTCCTATTCAATTGCGACTAGTGGGTCAAGGGAGACTCTTTCTATCCTTTCTCTTATTTCGTTATTTTCGTTTTTATCGTTATTCTCGTTACTTTCATTATTCGTTGTTCTAATTCCGTGTTCTTTGTTTATCATTGAGGGTCCCGTTAATCTTCGAATCGATCTTGGCTCGAATCCGAACCCGGATTCACATCACTCTCCCTATATAAAAACTAACTGTTATAAGCAACCCCACAATGTACATCAAGCTTAACAGTGTTACATGTAGAGAGATGAACACAGGTGCCTCACTAGGGGAATCACAAACCAAACAGGGTGGAAACCTGCACACTCGTAATATAGCGGGAAAAAATGGAAGGGAGATTACTTGATCCGAAGAACTTACCAAACCAAAGCTCTTAAGACTAAGTAACCAACCCATCTAAAAGCTTGAACTGTTAGTGAGGGGCCCAAAATGTATATCATGCTTTAAAACCCATTATATCTCTTCCTCCCTCAATAACTAATTCATTATTCCTCAGGGTTTCCTTCTCTTTTCATTATTTCACGTGAATAAAATAAATGGTTACTCTGGCTTTGTCAAATAAATTCCAATAGGCATATTGGGAATATAGGAAAAAGACTGTTTCCTGGGGATGTGAAGCAGTGCAATGATCGGTTCAAGCGTTCACTATTAAGCCCATTCATGTTCCGGGGTAAAATTAGGATCTAGGTCTACTGCTAGATCTTCCGACCTGATCGGTTCAAACTACAACTGATATGATCCTTTTATTCAAACACGAATAAGACTTGTTTAACTACATCAACCCACCACAACTGCAGGAAGGGAGTTATGGCAAAAAGCTGGCCCATGTGGCAACATAATCCTGTAACTAAGGCAGCTAGGGGTCTGTTGAGAAGACAATGGTGATGAAAAAGGTAAGACACAGATCCAGTCATAGTGCGATCGACTTGAGGTCAAGCTACAATTCTAGGGACGAAGATGTTGAGAATGGTATGGCTCGATTCACCACGCTACAGGCCAAGTCCTCCGGAGCAGAGAGAAGTGAATGGAGCGGAGGAGGACTGGCCTTGCAATTGTAGAAGTTGGTTGTTCCTCGAAGGTGGGTGCGGGGAGCGTAGGGCCCCCCGGTACAGACTTTTTGGGTTTAATGCAGAGAAGTGGTCGCATCTGGCCTAGGCAAGGTGACCAAGATCGAGAAGCAGTCGCGTCTTGATCGGAGGAATTCTCTGGAGATGAAGTGGTCGCGTCCACAAGGGAGAAGCGACCGCGTCGATATCTGGCGTTCGCGTCTTGAGGAGTGGCGATCGCGTCGGTGTGGCAAGCTGCTTTTGTGTTTCCTCTTTTAAGTCAATTGTTTGGCAAGGGCACTCACGGAAAGACCTTGAGGTCTTTGGTTCCAATCATCATACCAACAAGGGGTCACACTTATCTATAAAAAAAAATTATAACCCTAGAACGTGTACAAGAATGGCAATAATAAAATTTCGAAAGTCTGTTGACCCTAATCTCTCTCTCTTCTCTTTCAATCGATCTTGCTATAATCTGTTGTTATTTGCTATTTGCTTTCGTTGTGCACAACAGAAGGGACAAGATGCATGAAAAGTGTGGGTACACTTAGCCTACAAAGGTTGGGCCAAAAATGATGTAGAGCGGTAGCTGAAAAAAGATATTCTAAGCTAATTTTAAGGTTTTAGTAGCTACAACGTATGGGTAAAGGCAAACGGATGGTGTATGCTATTAGAAGGATAGACAGAAACGTGGCAGGGTGTTTAGGCGCTGTATACCGAGAACAGTAAGTAGGTCTGAAAAGTTGTAAAAACAGTGCAAAATTAAGAAAGAGGAAGAGAAGAAAGAGGATACAACTTGGCTTCACACCAAGACAACCTTAGATATCACACCTAAGGTTCTTGAGCAACACACCAAAGCATAAGCAAAGCTTATAATTGCTTGGAACACTTTTTTATTGGGGTTAGAATCTTAAAATTATAAATTAATATGTAAATGAACTGCACAAATTTGGGCCCTTATTTGTTCACTCGCCCCGGGCCTATAAAATGTCGGGAACAACCCCGACCCCAAGTGTATGAGTTTACATGTATATTCCTACACACTTACAATACAGAAATGACATAAAAACTACATTAATCTATCCTAATTGCTCTGAAATAACATCTTATTACAACAGCCATGATAAATTCCTGGAAACATTACCACCGAAACCGCAATTGCACTATCACCCTTCAGACCCCTCCAATATAAATATACAACCTACACCACCTCCACAAGATACAACAAAAGATCAACTCTTGCAGCCAGCTCTCGTCAAAACCTAAAAGTTGCAACCCTCCATGGAAGAACATAATTTCTCAACTAGTTCAAAAGATGCCAATGTTGCTACTCACCATTAGGATACCCCCAAATTCACCATCACATTTCAAAAACGCCACCACCAGCACAACACAAGTGATTTAAAGGGGACGCCAATCATCCTAACATCCAAGCAAACCACCTCAAAAACTAGTTCTCAAATCGTACTTCTGCAGGTCTAAATTGATGCCTTCATTGACCAAATATCATAATCAATCTTCAGAAACAATTTCATATTGGCTAAGATCCCGTAATTCAAATCCAAAACTCTTGCACTGTTTTATTACGTGGTGGTTCTTTGATTGGGTGAGAAGGCTGAAGATGTTCTTGCCTCAATGAAAGAGAGAAGATGGTTGATGCTCCATGATTATGGGAGTAGCCTTCCTTGTTGTTAAATGGATTGTATGAGCTCCATGTTATGGACCTTTTTCCAAGTGTGAGCGCATCACATGTGGAAGGAGGGGTTTAAGCTTGAATAGAAGTACTACTCACTCCATTCCTAAAAAAGAGTTCACTATTCCTCAGTAAGCCATCCCCAAAAAATGTTCACCACGTAATCTTTCCTTTTTGGGAGGTCACTTTGACCTTTTTTACCCTTGATTTCCTTACTACTTTATTAGACGAGTCTCACTCCCACATGGGCAAGACCTTGAGGTCTTTTGTTCCAATCCCCATACCAATGGGCCATATTTATCTATCAAGGAAAAAAAAAGTCAATTACCTTTCCTACATTGTATGCCGAGTCAAATAGGACTCTATTTTAGGAATGGAGGGAGTACTAAATACCCTAAGCCTACTAAATTGAGCCTATAATAAGTTTAAATCTAAAAACTATCTTGCAGGCCATAGATACAGTTCAGACTACCCTTAACTTTTTAACTCCCAAAAAAGTAAGTGGGCCTGAAAGATAAATAAATAAAGAAAACTCTCTCAACCATTTAACCAGGAAAAAAAATCCAAGCACTAAACTAGAGCAACCCACAGATGACATATATCCCATCTTTCTTGGGCTTCTTATAAGCTCCTATGAACTGCCCTAAATGATTTTAAAAATTCCACCACCACCTATTCCATCTTGAGCTTAATAAGGTTAGGAAGGAGATTCCCACATCAATGGTATAGGCTGCTTCTTCTATTTGCATCGAACAGAGCAAGGGAAGACTTGATTCAGCAAGCAATCAGCCAACTAATGAATAGATCTAACATAATGAGCATACAAAATTTCCTGAATAAGCTTGAAAACTTACAAAGATATGCTTTGAATCAGCAGTTTAACTCCATCAAAGTTTGCCCTATACCTGGATTTTGAAACCTCCCAAGATATAACAATTGGAATGATGCCAAAAATTATTGACGATACTTTGATGAAGCATATAACCATCAAGAGATCAAACCTTGGGAAATAGATTGCTAAAAAACCTTGATTACATTTGCCGAAAAGATATCACAAATTCACAACTGAAGCTACATCTCCATGGTATCATGGCACTCACTTGTGGAGCCAAGCACAATGCTCTAATGTCATACTAAGTTATTAATGCGGGACCCCTAGGGTCACTATGTCTTCTGACGTCACCGAAACAGAACACATAGTCTTCACCCAGGAGTTGTCCCCTCGCATTTGGGTTTCTTATACAAGGATAATTCTGGGAAATCCGTAAGGATTTTCTTGGCAAAGATCCCCTTGGGTTACTGACCACTTGCATAAATGTTGTGTATGCGATGAGGTCATATTTATCTCATTCTAAACCATCACTGGTAGCCTCTCAGCTAGTCAGCTAGAATACTATTACGCATTATCACATACTTTGTAATAGACTACATCAAACACCTTCATTCATATAGCACTATGATTGTTATCACCAAGTGTCTTGGCCTAATGCATATTTAGAGTTCTCTGTGAAGGATTAGCAAAGTTATGACATTCTAAGAACCTATAATTCATTTTCTGTGAAGGGTTAGCAAAGTTTTGACATTCTACGAACCTATATTTTACTTATCAAAAAATAAATAAAAAATTCATCTAGTGGTGTTATCCTTGCTGCAGCCACGTACAAACTCCTGAAGTAACAAGTTGAACACAAATTTTTGAATTCCGGCCCTTCCAGAAAAAGGTAGAATAGCACTCCCTCCGTTCCGATCCAAAAGTCCACTTATGACTTATTTGGGTCAACTTGATTACATTTCAACTAAATTTTGACCAAGGATCTACATAACTTTATTTGTCTTTACAAAATCCTATAGGTTGCAATCTATGGTATTTAATTTAGTTTCTAATGATTTAGATTTTATTTCCTACAACATAATTGGTATTTAATTTAGTTTCTAATGATTTAGATTTTATTTCCTACAACATAATTACGGTTTTTTTTTTATTTGATTTAGTCTTGTGTTGACTTTTAAACATGAAAAGTAGACCCTTTGCATCGAAAGAGTAGCTTACAGTCTTAACAAACAAAAACCTAATGTGACCTAGTAAAACACTACATGATTTGGTAACATATTAGGAAACATTGAAGATTCATTGTATGTGATCAAACAAGATAATTGTTTAATGAGCATAACTGTTGAAACAAAAAAATAACTACACAATCCAACTGGAACTATATATGTACTCCCTCCATTATTGGTCAACTTGATTAAACATTGATCGAAAATTTAGGTATAAATTCACTTGTCGTTACAAACTTATAGCAGTTACGGACCTGAGGAGCAAAAACGAGAGGGGATCGAGAGCGTGCAGGGCTTCCAGGAGGAGTATTTGCCATTAAATCGGAAGAAGGGACGCGAGATTGGGCTGGAGGATGGAGATTGGGATTCTGAATGGAAATGTAATCATCACGAAAGCCTGATTCACCGTTAGATCTTACAGATGGGTCGTTACCGCCGTCTTCTCTGCCGTTTGCATTGCCCATCTCAGCGAAGATCAACCAACTTGTTATCTACTTATATTTCTCATTGCTGCTGCTGGTCGGCGGCGGCGGTGGTGCCGTGGTGGTGCTTAGGCCAATTCCTGGAGACCCGAGTTTTTTTTGTTTTTTGTTTTTTTTCTTCAGTTTATTAGTGTGGGATGCTCGGAATCGATCACGGAGGGGGATTGGGATGGAGTTTTTGGCTATGGCTACCTGCCAAAATTAGAATATCTTTTTCTGTTCTTATCTTAATTCTTATCCTAACCCTTTTTGAATATTTATTTAATCAATAAGTTTTCATGACCCACATTATCCGTGAACAAAATTGGCTTCTTGATTCGTACAAGGAAATAAAGTTAATTCACAAAATTGATTTAATGACATTAATTGCTGACAAAAACTTGTCAAAAGAAAGTGATACGGATCTCATTCCGTAAGTCGAACTCAATCTATATTATAAAATAATTTGATAATTAATTAGGATTATTCAGAGATTGAAATTAAATTATTTTAATATATTTAACGGTTGAGATTTACCATCGCATTCACATATGTGAGTAATTATCCATTTTTAACTTATTATTTTTTTCTCTCTATTACAAGTCACTTATTTCTACAATTAATATTATGAGCAGTCACCATTTTTTTCTTCGCTCTATGTTTTATCTTTACAATACAAAATCACACAATGCGAACAATCTTCAGAACAATCACAATATTATGAGTAGGCCCGATAATTATAACACATTAACCCACCCAACCCAACCCAATCCAATCCATTAACATTTTTGGATTGAAGTGGATAACCTGTTTCGACCCAATAATATTAATGGATCGGATCGGGTTAAAGCGGGTCGGATCCATTACCTATTTCGACCAATTACTTTTTAGGGGGAATTTCAAGTGGGTACAATTTTGAAAACATGTTTTCATATAGAACCATCAATTTTTTGGACATTTCATATAACTACAAATTGACAAATGACAAAAAAATTAATGAAGACAAAAGCGATCCGGCATTTTGGAAGACCAAATTAATCAGAAACTCGATGCAAGTCTTGCGCATCGGGTTGCATTAACTTGATTTTGGAGGACCAAAATTATTCCAGAAAGTCTGATGCCAATCCCTGGCATCAGGTTGCATTTGACAGGATTATGTAGCTCAAAAATCAGTCCAGAAAGTCTGATGCCAATCCCTGGCATCAGGTTGCATTTCACAGGATTATGTAGCTCAAAAATCAGTCCAGAAAGTCTGATGCCAAGCAGCATCGGGTTGCCTTCTACGAGATTATGTAGCACCAAAATCGAGACCGAAACTCGATGCCAATCGGCATCGGGTTGCATTCACGAGGATTATGTAGCTCAAAAAATCGAAAGTTTGATGCCAAGCATCGCATCGGGTTGCATTTGCGAGGATTATGGAGCACAAAAATCGATCCGAAACTCGATGCCAAGCAGCGGCATCGGGTTGCATTTCACGAGGATTATGGAGCACCAAAAGCGATCCGAAACTCGATGCCAAGCTGCGCATCGGGTTGCATTTCGCGAGATTATGGAGCACCAAAGCGATCCGAAACTTCGATGCCAAGCGCGGCATCGGGTTGCATTTGAGAGATTATGGAGCACAAAAAGCGATCGAAACTTCGATGCCAAGCAGCGGCATCGGGTTGCATTTCACGAGGATTATGGAGCACCAAAATCGAGACCGAAACTCGATGCCAAGCATCGGCATCGGGTTGCATTCATCAGGATTATGGAGCACCAAAACAGAAACTTCGATGCCAAGCGCGGCATCGGGTTGCATTCATAGATTATGGAGCACCAAAATCGGTCCGAAGAACTTCGATGCCAAGCGGCATCGGGTTGCATTCCGAGATTATGTAGCTCAAAAAATCGAAACTTCGATGCCAAGCGGCATCGGGTTGCATTTCACGAGATTATGGAGCACAAAAGCCAAACTTCGATGCCAAGCAACGGCATCGGGTTGCATTCACGAGGATTATGGAGCACAAAAATCGGTCGAGAAACTTCGATGCCAAGCGCGGCATCGGGTTGCATTCACAGGATTATGGAGCACAAAAATCGGTCGAAACTTCGATGCCAAGCAGCATCGGGTTGCATTTCCGAGGATTATGGAGCACAAAAGCGGACGAAACTCGATGCCAAGCAAGCGGCATCGGTTGCATTCACGAGGATTATGGAGCACAAAATCGGTCGAAACTTCGATGCCAAGCAGCGGCATCGGGTTGCATTCACAGGATTATGTAGCTCAAAAGCGGACCGAAACTCGATGCCAACGGCATCGAGGTTGCATTTGACAGGATTTTGCAGGACCAAAATTAATTCAACATTTTTCGATTACAAAACAAAATACAGTAACACAAACATGGAATAAACATAAAAATTTAATTATCACATTTTCAAACAAATTGGTCATTGTTTTTTATTGTCCCTTTCCAAAATAAATGTTTCAGCCATCTTTAACCTATATTTATCAGCATCAATACTACTAGGAATCATTTGTCCTCTTAGCAAACATTCAATTAAACAACATACAAAAACACCACAATCTTCAGTGTTAGGATTTTGTTGTGGTGATTTTGCAAATCTTCCAACGGTGCTTTTGAACTTAGGGTTGTTGAAATCCTTGTATTGATCAGGAAAGAAATGCACAAGTTTTTTCATTCTGCTTTCAACATAATTTACCTACAGAGAAAATAACCAATAAAACTTAATATAAAGACATTACTTAAAAGACAATACTAATAAAACAAAATACTAATAAAACTTACAAGAATTCTAGCCCTCTTCAAATGCCAATCATTCTTGACTGATGAGTGTATGAATGAGTTGTATATTGTCCATCTCATGTCACCTTCAGAAAATACAAGAAGAGTCCAATGGTCGGAGATTCCTGACTTTATATTACCTTGCCCCGTTGTGTTTATAGGAAAAATAAGAATCTCATACTCAATTGCTTCTTTAAGTCTATTATCAATTTCTTGAACCAGCATGTCAGAAAACCAATCATTATTCTTAATATTTGCAGCATACACCTAACAACAAAAATTAAGAAAATAAGAAGCCATATATTTTAATTTTTAAGCACATAACTGACAATTTCTTACCCAACAGCAAGGATCAAAAACAGTGTCGTATCTGATATAACCAAATTCATTGGAGATGATTTGTTCACTCATTATAGACCATGCTTCTATGTGCTGTACCAAAGATAAATATTAATTTGATATTATACACAAGTAAAAATGATTAACAAGAATGGTAAACAAGTAATGTACGTACTTTATCTTCCAACTTATCAGTCAAGATTTGTGCAATGTCTTTCATCAAAATCACTGGTTTGATCTCTCCACCAGTAAATAATTTTGCTCTGCATAAGACAAATTTTATCAAAAAAAAAACAATTGAAAAATAATCTTAAAAGTAATATAAAATACCATTTTGTGAGTTACATTTACTTACTCCATTTTTTCTTCTGATGTAGAATAGATTCTGCTAAGTAGCTTTTCTTCTGCGAAAGAATCTCTAAAGCGAGGATTATTTGTTTCAATTTGTACCACTTTTTTAATTTTTTTTCTTCTTACAAATATTTTGTCACATGAGGATCCAACACGCTTTTCTTACGATCAACACGAGAATGTACTCTTTTAGCAAGTGTGGATCCTACTTCATTAACAGAATGATCTTCATGACAAGACGAAGCACTGACAAAATCATCCATGCTATTGATATCTTTCAAAACAATAGCCTTGTTCAAATCAACAGCCTTGTTCAAATCAACAGCCTTGTTCATTGAAATTTCTTGTTCCAACTCCATTACCTTCTTCTTCAACATTGAATTCTCTGTTTGAACTTCAAGAAGCTTCACATTTAGTTCAGATGTTGGTGACAACTCAGAAGGATAACGTTGGAGTAGCTTTTGACTTTTGCAAAACTTCTTCCTGCTCTTTCAATTCAATGATATGATCTTTTTCAGCAATAATCTCTTTGAGGCCATCAATTGTTGACAAAAAAACATTCATCTCAATATCATTTGATTGCATTATATGGTCCTTATCAGACAAAGTCTTTTTCAGGCCATCAACTGTA
The DNA here is from genome assembly GCA_013146195.2 of Codonopsis lanceolata. NCBI lineage: Eukaryota > Viridiplantae > Streptophyta > Magnoliopsida > Asterales > Campanulaceae > Codonopsis > Codonopsis lanceolata. The sequence continues at coordinate 64,110,301 of CM028382.1, read as the reverse complement.
GAGAGAATGTCATTCATCTCAGACTTCAACTTATTAATTTCGTTTTCCTTATCAGACAAAGTCTTCTTGAGGCCATCAACTGTAGAGAGAATCGATTCATCTCGACTTCAACTTATTAATTTCATTTTCTTTATCTTTCCTAAGATTGCTTTCTATTGTTGCGGATCATCGAAACCTACAAAAATCATGAAAAAATCAATTTACGTTGACTTGATTTTGGAGGACCAACTTTAATCCAGAAAGTCTGATGCCAAGCCTTGGCATCGGGATGAATGATTCTTGACAAAGAATATGCAGTACCAAATTCAATCGAGAAGTCGATGCCAAGCCTTGGCATCGGGATGAATTGACGACAATATGCGTGCAAATTCAATCAAGAAAGTCGATGCCAAGCCATGGCATCGGGATGAATTGCGACAATATGCGGTAGCAAATTGAATCGAAGAAAGTCGATGCCAAGCCTTGGCATCGAGGATGGGTAAACTGACAATATGCGATTACCAAATTTAATCGAGAAGAGTGCGATGCCAAGCAGGCATCGGGATGCATTGTGACAATATGCGTAGCAAATTCAATCGAAGAAGTCGATGCCAAGCCATGGCATCGGGATGAATTAACTGACAATATCACGATAGCAAATTTAATCGAAAGTCGATGCCAAGCAGCATCGGGATGGACAACGACAATATGCGATAGCAAATTTAATCGAAGTCGATGCCAAGCCTTGGCATCGAGGATGCATTTGACATAATCAAATTGTAAAATTGAATCAAGAAGTCGATGCCAAGCAGAATCGGGATGCATTACCAACAATATTGTTAATATGTTAATGTTCTTCTTCTTCACTACAAAACTCTTCATTAGCTTCATTCGATCTACACGAAAATATAAAACAAAAATATTTAGACAAGATATGTTCCATAGGCGAAGAAAAATTGAAGTTCATAATAATAATATATAAACTTACAATATTTGTCATGGGTTGAAGCAAACTTTTTAGAACATATAGAAGATAGATTCCATTTAAGGAAGCGTGGTGTAGCATCATTGTCGATGGGATACAAATCTTGGCTTTCTCACATAAAACATCTTGTAATTTGGAATTCAAACAAGATATAAGTAATAAATATATAAAAAATTAAGTCAAAACTAGTTTATGATAAAGTTAACATAACTTCTTGGTATCAAAGGTGCACAATTCTCCACATTTATATTTGTCCTCTTCTCCAAACCATTTATCAAACAATCTACTATGTGTTTTGACCGGTTATATTCACAGATCTCATCAATATTTGATACTAGGCACATATGACCATGATATGTATGGTTCTTCGGAAGAAAAAAAACCGCTAACACCAATAAAGTTATTAAACATGCAACATCCTTCATATCATCTTCTTCTCCACTATCAATTATTCTACTAATACTACTTTCAATCACAGATGGCATCAACCTTTCATTAAAATTTTTAGTCCCAAACTTGTGTGGAAAATGTTTCAAAAGAAGCGAGTTCGATTCATCTTGTAAAGAGAAACATCAATTTCCTTCACCCCATCCTTTACACCAAAACATCCCTTACATGTCCCTCTTCAATTGTAATTTTGCTTTTCCCAAGCGAAAAGTACTTCTTCCCTCCTTTTACAAAACAATCAACCATTGATAACAATAAGTTCTTATTAATGTTGCGGTATTCATCAACATTCTCACTTTGAAGTAGAGCTTCAACCAAAATTGCAAAAGAGTCTTCTTCAACATCACAATATGCTCATCACGAATGTTAATTTTCTTCAAATCTTTGTTTTAATAGAAGCACATTTGATCTTACTCTTCGAAACAATATTCGATTTCTTTGATGTTTTCCCTTTCTTTGAAGCGCATTAGACAAAAAATTTGTTCATGGTAATAAATTAAACAATCAGGCATCAGAAAATATCAAATATAAAAAAAAATCATAATAAAATACAAACACTATAACTTCTTCATTTAAAACCTAAAAAACTTTGAAATAATACTCACCTGTTGCCTTCTCTACCATATGCGTAGTTCTTTGTGAAGATAAAGCAGGTAAATTTTATTTTCCATTTCAAGTATCGTCGTTAGTGAAGAAGAACTCCTTTTTTTTTTTGCGAATATCGTATTAAGGATAATCGATTTTGAATAACCTATTTTTCAAAATTGCTAGTGTATATATATTTCTTGTATTTGGGGTTCATTAAAAATGTATATTCGTGTATATCACGAATACAAAAAGGCGGTGAAATGTCTGATATTTTCTTGATGCGGACCAAGCCATCGGGATTTTGGCGGTATAAAAAATTAATGAACCAAATTTTCTGATGCCAAGGCAGGCATCGGGAAATATGCTGATTAAATGCCTAAAATGACAAAAATGCCATTAATTCAAAAACTCTGATGCCAAGACCTGGCATCAGGATCAATTTTTAAGCATTATACAGGATCAAATTTTATTGAAAAACTCTGATGCCAAGACCTGGCATCAGGATGAATTTCAAGGCATTTATTTAATACAAAAACTACGATGCACATGGTGGCATCGGGATGGATTCAAGGCATTTAATTGACTTGCGTTTTCTGATGCCAACAATAGGCATCAGGACTTCAAATAAAACATTACATAACACGACACACCCAATTTCAATACAAACCCTAAAATTTTCGAAAATACCCATCTTACCTACTTTTCTTCACTAAACATTACCCAAATTATGGCTACAAGAAAGAGTTCACGAATTAATAAACATCTTTGAAGGCAATCGAACAAAAAACAATGTTCAAGATCAATACGCAGTTGAAGATGCTACAGGTACCCTAATAACTAAAATTTTATTAACATTATTACGATTGTTTTATATTATGATTGTTTTATATTATAATTGTTTTATATTATAATTTATATTATAATTGTTTGTATGATTGTTTTATCAACTTACCTATAAAATTTTAAATTCTTTTATATTATAATATAAATTGTTTTATATTATGGTTGTTTTTATGTCTAATATAGGAAGTAATGTAAGAAGAACTCTGATGCCAACCCTTGGCATCATGGTCAATTTTTAAGCATTATGCAGGATTAAATTTTTTGAAAAACTCGATGCAGTGCGAATTTCAAAGCTTTTGAGGATCAAAATTAATACAAAAACTCGATGCTGTAATTGGCATCGGGATGGATATCTAAAAACTCTGATGCCAAGACCTGGCATCAGGTAGATTTGACAGGATTTTGGAGGACCAAAATCAATCCAGAAACTCTGATGCCTGTCATTGGCATCAGGATGGATTTCAAGGCATTTAATTGACTTACCTATAATTGTTTTATATTAATTGTTTTATATTAATTGTTTTATGTGCAGATACAACAAAAAAAGTCTGCAAATACAGATGTAGCATTCAACTGCTACATAAGCAATTGAAATCCGTTCAATTTACAAATAAACAATGCTTGCATTAAAAGAAACACCATTCTGGTACATTATTCAGGAAATGACAAATAGCAAAATTGAAATCAAAAAATATATGAAAGACGATGAAGCGATCAATCAGATTATTAAATGCTTCGTCAAAGGACAGAAAATTTTCAAAATTGGAAGGAATACAGTTCAGCTGAAACCAAATGATGCAAAGTTGGTTTTTGGAATAAAGGATGGTGACAAGGAAATCAATATTGGTAACCCTCAATTCCAAAGGAATGACTTTATAAAGAAGTGTTTCCCGGATAAATTTCAGCTGTTCTTTGCAAACATACGGTGAGTCCATGACGATACTTACCAAAAGGACAATGGTAAAAACCAACAAAAAAAAAGATTTGAACTGTGTTTTGTGCTTGACAACTCTGCTTGTTTTGGCAACATTATTGGTACCAACAACTTCCTCTTATATATCATGGAAATATGCTAGCATAGTTTCTGATGGAAATATGCTAACATACAACTGGTCGAAACACATAGTAGATGTTTTGTTGGACAGCCTGGAAAACATGAAAGAAGGCTATCCTGATAGATGCGTGCTTCTATTACCAGTAAGTTTTAAACATTCTAAATATGTTTATACATTTGACTAATTGTTAATTGTAATTTATTAATACACTTTTTTTGATATCTGTGAAAAATTGGACATTCTTCAAGTTTACGGAAAAGAAAGCTTCCCAATTTGCGAAATGGGACTTATCAAAATTATATCCCATAGTGAGGGATATACATTTTTATCAGTTTGAAAAAAAGGTAAGTTGGTACAACTTGAAAACCTATTACGATCTGCATAATACATCCTTACATTAGTCAATATTTTTTTTAGAAAGTTTTTCGGAACTAGATCCCACAATCTTGAAAAAGAAAAACTTTGGAATGTCGAAGAGGAAGAAGATAAAAACGGGAAGATGAAATCAAGCACATTGAAGAAGGAAATCGAGAAAAAACAGAAGAAGGTCTGGAAGAAAATTCACAGGGTGGGCTGCCTTTGATCGTTGCAGCAATTGAAAACTTTAACAACCACGAAGGAGCAGATGACAAAAGAAAAAAAAAGATACAAAATGAGAGCAAAAAAAGGAGGCTCAGAAAGAAGGAACGTCAAAAAACAGCAACCAAATGAAGAAAAGAACAAGGCTCAGAAAGAAGAAACCTCGAAAAGAAAGATCAAAACAGATCAAAGTGAAGAAATGAAGGGAAAGAAGAAACAAAAGATTGAAAAAGAGATTCAAAAAAGTACAAGAAGGTCCGGAAGAATCATGGCAGTATCATATAAACAAAAATGTAAGAAAAATGATGGAGTGGTTATTCACATAGACTGATGGAAACAATATTCACACAAGCTTTGAAAACAATGTTCTAATTTGGAAATTTGGGAGAAGTGTTTGGGATGTAAACATTATGATGGTTTATATTGATGGTCTTTTGTAAAGCAGATCAATGGCCATGTGCAATTTGTTATAATACCATCGGGATACATTTGACATGATTTTGGAGGACCAAAATCAATCCAGTCGATGCCAATCCACGGCATCGGGATAATTTGAACAATATCTGTTAAAATTAATCAGAACCTCGATGCCAAGCAACGGCATCGGTTGCATTCAATGGATTTTGTAGGACCAAAATCAATCAGAACCTCGATGCCAAGCACGGCATCGGGTTGCATGACTTGATGTTGGAGTACCAAAATCAATCCGAACCTCGATGCCAAGCACGGCATCGGGTTGCATTGACTTGATTTGGAGGACCAAAATCAATCGAAACTCTCGATGCCAACCCACGGCATCGGGTTGCATGACTGATGCGGGACCCAAATCAATCGAAGCTCGATGCCAACCACGGCATCGGGATGCTGAGATTGACCCAAATCAATCGAAGCTCGATGCAACGGCATCGGGTTGCATTGAATGGAGGACCAAAATCAATCGAGAAGCTGATGCCAACCCACGGCATCGGGTTGAACTATTAGATTTTGCGGGACCCAAATCAATCGAAGCTACGATGCCACCCACGGCATCGGGTTCCATTGAATGGATTTTGCGGGACCCAAATCAATCGGAAGCTCGATGCCAACAACGGCATCGGGTTCCATTGAATGGATTTTGCGGGGAACAAATCAATCGAGAAGCTCGATGCCACCCGGCATCGGGTTCCATTGACGAAATTTCAAAAAAATTGATAACAAAGATTCAACGGTTTTTGGGACCACAAAACAAAATCAATTTACGTTCGTCAATTCCAATAATCAAACTCATAAATTCTTGGTTCGTCAACTAAAATATAATCAACATTACCTTGAATCTCTACATGTCCTAAATTGTGATTACAACATTTATTACATCTACTACATTTATGTTTCCTTGTACTACTCTGAATTTCACCCTTGGATGCAATTAAACTTCTAAAGGCGTCCGGGCAATTTCTTCATTCTTGGGGTAAGATTCTGAAGCTTCGATGATTTTTGAATCTCATACTTATAAGTTGTTGGAATTGGAATAAGGCTTCCCTCGTAGCACTTGACATAATAACTATTTAAAAAGTATTTATCAATTATGTCTTCAAGCGCTCTACGTTCTCGACAATAACAACAACGGCATGACGGCATGGGAAGCCTTGAATCGCCATTGATAGCAAGAACATGTTCGACAATCCAAATCAACTTCGCACGGTAGGATTAGATACAACTTCATAAATAGAGTTAGTAGCTTTCATAACCCTGCCATGACATACCAAATTTCAAATTCTCTATCCTTTTTTATCCATCTTAGCACAAAGCTTGTTCCATTTCAAACCATTATTCGGTCTTTTCGACAAACCATACCATAAGTTTTTTCTTACTCGGTCCACCATACAAGTGATAGGAAGTCCTCGAGCATCAATAATCCAATTGTTGAATGTCTCCGGCATTGATGTAAGAAGTTCGAATACGATTATCGAGGAACAATGCAATGGCCCAATTCGAAAAGGAAGGTCAACCAAAATCTAAAACAATCTGTCCGCTCTCTTTAAATACCTCAAGCTTCTTCTCAAACAACTCAACCTGTAGGGCGCATAAGCACATTCTTTAAATTTTAAACAAATATTCTTGCGAAAGGAAGAACGCTTGCCACCACACATATCTTTCAAATTACGACAAAGATGAACCAAACAAAAAAATGCTTAGAACTACCAAAAACATCCGAATCGCATCAACCCAACATTTCGATACAATAAGCACATCACGCCATTAAGCGCTTTTACTTTTGAAAGAAACCAATGCCAATTATCATAATTTTAAAGACTTACAACGGCAAGGCAAATGGAAATAGTCTATATAAAAACAAAAAATGAAATATTCAAATTAGTAAAACAACAACTTTCACATCAAAACACATAGAAAACACAAACCAATATAAGTGTCACGCACAACTTACCTTGATTACCATCGCTTTCAAAGTGGCGGATAAGAGAGTTGACTTACATCGAGATTTCATAAATGTCCGTCTACTACAAACAATATAGGCCGATAATTAAAACCATCCAAACATGCTGAAAACATATGAATAACCGGGTGAAACATTTTGAAATGGAATCGATTCAATAAATGCCATGCCGGGATTACTCAAAGCTTCAACATACCAACTACTGCAACTCATCAAACGATTCATCATAACTACCAAATACCTTATTACGAGCAACCTCAACACTTCTCCATGCCGTCATATATGATATCTCAACCCCATAATGGATCCTAACATACTCAATTACATCCTTCGCGAGAATAATTTGAACTCGAACATTATCACAAATAAAATCTCGATTACATTATAACCCATCCTTTTGATTTCTTAACTCCATCAATAAAAGAAACTTTGCGTATTGTAAGATTGCACTTCTTTATAATTATAGAATTATCAACACTAGAAACATCACACTTGATGAACCAATCACATTTATCAATGAATTTATTACCACAAACAACAAGAGCCCTCTTTACTCTCATTCCTAGCAAAAACATATTCAAATCCAAGTTTTATAGAATATTTCATAAGTTCAAGCGAAACTCTCTAATGCCACCTTTAAATATTTGTCGAATCAGGTGATAATCTCTTCCCAACCAAGCGATAACAAATTGGAAGATGTAACAGAAAAAAATCATAAGCGGGATAACTTTCATTATCAATTTCAAGAAAACCAACATCAACAGATTTACCATTATGAGAAGAAGAAGCATCCAAACTACTCCTAGAAGGACCAAAATCACCCTTTGACTTATAAGAAGAAGCATCCAAACTAATCCTAGAAGGACCAAAATCAACCGACCCCAAATCATTCTCTACACCATCAACAATTGCACCCAAAACATCAATAACATCTCTTGAAATAACATAAATGCTTAGAATTTTACCCAAAGACCAACATATTCAAAAATCTTCATCATTTGATAAAATACAATTTTGATGAGGTCCAGAGAATATCTCAATCTCAAAGTTTCAACATTATGAGAATATTTGCTTGTAATTGATAACGTAATCGAGAAAACTCAAAACCATCGTAACCCTTTTCACAATTGTCTCTCCCTAAATTTAAGCAAAATCATAACACTGGACTCCATTAACAATAAGATCCTCTTGCTTGCTCAACTTACATAAGGAAACAAAATCATTTATGATCAAGGAGAAAGGTGAAAGTGAAGATATACACACTTTGCACAATTCTAAATAAATCTATCACTTAGGAAAATGTTCCCCAATAATATATTTATAGTCTTAAAGCCTCAATCTCAATCGCAAGTCATTCTCAGGGAACAAATCAATCTGAAACTCGATGCCAAGACATGGCATCGAGGATTCATTGATAGCAATATGCGCATCAACTTTAATGCGAGAAAGTCCGATGCCAAGACCTGGCATCGGGATGCATTTGACAAGTATTTTGGGACGACCAAAATCAATAAACAAACTCGATGCCAAACCACGGCATCGGGATGGATTTAACCGATATTATGCGTACCAAATTAATCGAAACTCGATGCCAAGCCACGGCATCGGGATGCACAAGATATTTTCGAGGACCAAAATCAATCCGAAACTCGATCACGAAACAAAATCAATCCGAAACTATAATGCCAAGCCACGGCATCAAGAAACCTAAGGCATATAATTGAGAATGAAAGAATTTTTAAAGGGACATACCTTTCAATTGAATTCTTTGGAATTTCTGAAATCGTCAATGCAAAATTTTGGGGGCGTGAAGAGACGGCGTCGGAAAAGAAAGCGAACTGCGGCGGCGTGAGAAGCGGAGGCATAAACGAAATGAAGCTATGAAGCGGGGTGGGGGCGGGAGAAAGACGACGTACTTTTTCCCGATACGAAATAAAGGGGTAACGTAAATTTGCCCTAAAATTGTATCTAAAAGAAATGTCTAAAAAATACCTGGATTTATTTGAAAACATGTTTTAAAAGTTGTACCGGCTTGTAATTTTTCCTAAAAAGATATCAAGACTTAAAATATAATACTTGTTAAAACAATTAGTGTTTTTAGTAAGAGAAATTGTGCAACTTAAGACACGAAATTCTTTACATGTCATTTGTTTATTAGTATTTGAAATAATTGCAAAATGTGTTCTACTCGGTGAGAGCATCGAAATGATATATTTATTTGTCAAATCGATTTTTGGATGAGTAAGATATCAAGAGTATTTGTTAAAACAATTAGTGTTTTTAGTGAAAGAAATTGTGCAACTTGAGTCACAAATTTCTTTACGTGTCATTTGTTTGTTGACAAAAGTAATTGTACAAATGTGTTCTACTCGTCAAGAATATCGAAATAATATATTTATTTGTCCAAATCAAGTTTTGGATAAATTAGATATCAAAGCTTAAAGTATGATGTTAAAAGTGAGTCATTAGAAGTAATATCTAACCTTGAAGAGTTTTATCCCACATTGGTTAGAAGTAGTGTTAGTTGTAACATTTTTTAAATATAAGTCTTCTACTATTGACAATAAAAGAAGTCATATATACTAATACTAATACCCCTTATCATATTGATTATTATTATGTATGTATTATTATTAGCTAACTAGTTTTTTAACCCGTGCGTTAAACGCACGTCAATAAAATCATACATAAACAAAATAAGAAAAATCAATTTATTAACAACTACATATAAGTATATTACTAATCATTATAGATTCTAAAAAAATGTTTTTATACACAACATTTGTTGTCTTATTAGTTTGTTTTTCATCTTCACTGCATATCAATATCCTAAACCCAAAATAATTTGTTACTCTATAAACTACGACATATAACTGTCGATGGCTAAATATTGGTTTTTTTTTTCTTACTAAAAGAGACTTGCGTGCAATTATTGATTTTGAAACTTGTTAATTGTCATTGCATATGATATTCGCAATGTAGATTGTCTTCTCTGAAACTTAAAAGACAGTCTTACATCGGATAAGTTAATGACAATCTTGGAATAAAAATATTTTCTCGAACATTGGTTCCTTTCAAAAAATTTGTTTCAACAATGTGATCCCCAAGATTTATGATGATTAGTCTTGTTCCATTGCACAACTCTGCAATATGGTCAATGTTTCTTAATTGCATTACTGGAACACTAATTGTAAGTGTCAATTCATGATCTGACAACCTCGAACACTTTATACTATTAAAAAACTCTGTATAATGAATGTCTTGAAACAAACTTAATTTTTTCTGTCCTTCAAATAGAATGTGAACTCAAATAAGTTCTTCTTTTTGAATGATTACTTTTATTAAATTATATTTGTATTCTATGAATAAATAAATTTCTGAGAAAAAAATAAGCTAAAATCAAAATAACGAAATTATTTTTACTGTTAACAAATATTTTGTTTTGTAAATTATTTTGATTTTAATAACTTCTATTTTTTTGTTTTATTGACTTTGTAACTATTATTTTTATTTTATTTTTAAGAATTAGTTTTACGAAAAAAAAATGTTCCATAATTTTTTATTATTATTTTACTAATCTCAGTTTAAATTATTTTATTTTATTGACTCTATAACTATTATTTTTGTTCCACCAAATATTTTTATTTTGCTAACGTATTTTTGTTTCACCTAACTATTTTTAAGAATTTGTTTTAAAATTTTGTTCAATAAATTATTTTTATAATTTTACTAACCTCAGTTTAAATTATTTTTGTTTTATTGACTCCCTAACTATTATTTTTGTTCCATCAAATATTTTTATTTAACTAATGTATTTTTGTTTTACATAGCTATTTTCAAGAATTTGTTTTAAAATTTTGTTCCGTAAATTATTTTTATTCTTTTAGTAACCTTAGTTTAAATTGTTTTTGTTTTTGTTGACTTTGTAGCTATTATTTTGGTTCCATCAAATATTTTTATTTTACTAACGTATTTTTTTACATATATATTTTTAAAATTTTGTTTTAAACTTGTGTTCCGTAATTATTTTATTTTACTAACCTTCGCATTAACTTATTTTTGTTTTGTTGATTCTCTAACTTTTTTTATAGTTACTTGTTCCATAAATTATTTTAATTTTACTAACCTCTTATATTTTTATTTTCTTGACTCCGGAATTATTATATTTTTTTAGTTACTATTTTTTATGTTAAAAGAGAGAAAAATGTTTAAACATATTTAAAAGAGAGGAGATGGTCGTGATGAGAGAGAAGAAAGAAAGAAAAGATAGGAGAGAGAAAAAGTGAAATGGTAACTCAAAAGTCAATAATTCAAAAGTGAGATTTGGAGGGAGAAATCCACCCTAGTCATTATATATATATAGATGACTAGAAAACCAAAAGTTTTTAAAACATCCACATGGATGCTTTATAATGAAGATTTGTCTAAAGGTGATGAAGTGGCACAATCATAGTGATCCTCACCAACTTTATATATATATATATATTTCTTAGTTTTTATTTGTTGTTAGTATTTGTCCCCCTCAAGTTTGTAACTTTATATTTTTATTCCACTGTGGATGATCATATTGTTTTAATTGGTTATCAAGATATGTTACTTTTAAATTATTTATTATATTGATTTATTTGAATACTAATACCGTCTTATACTGATATCGTCCTGCCCGACAATCGACACCGCACCATAGGCACGGACACGTAATCTAGTAAAACTTAAAAACATAGCCGGAGGTTTCGAACCAGATTCTTGACGGATTCGAATGGACATGTCAGTTTTAGGGGTGGAATCGGGACGGGACCCGTTCCGATATCCCTTATCCCGATCCCATCCCGATAGAATTTGAGATTTCAATTTCCCTTCCGATCCCGTTCTCGATAAGTGTCGGGACCCGACGAATCGGGATCCCGACTATAATATTTATGAACAATATTTTCTGACTCTAAAATATTTTTAAAATGTCTTCATCATGATTAAGATTTTAGACTATATATTTACAAGTATACTTGAATATTTATTTAATGGTGCGTGTTGCTGAATCTGTCATTATAAATAAAATGCACCCTTCACTTTGCGGGAGAGGCTACACTAAGTCGTAAACGTGATAGACAAAAAAACTCACAACAATGTGAAAATAAATTTAACAAACATTATTAAGTAATTATACCAAACACAAAATAGACAATGCTTAACACTCACAATATTTAAAAATTAAAAATTAAAAATTAAAAATTAAAAATTAAAAATTAAAAATTAAAAATTAAAAATTAAAAATTAAAAATTAAAAATTAAAAATTAAAAATTAAAAATTAAAAATTAAAAATTAAAAATTAAAAATTAAAAATTAAAAATTAAAAATTAAAAATTAAAAATTAAAAATTAAAAATTAAAAATTAAAAATTAAAAATTAAAAATTAAAAATTAAAAATTAAAAATTAAAAATTAAAAATTAAAATTAAAAATTAAAAATTAAAAATTAAAAATTAAAAATTAAAAATTAAAAATTAAAAATTAAAAATTAAAAATTAAAAATTAAAAATTAAAAATTAAAAATTAAAAATTAAAAATTAAAAATTAAAAATTAAAAATTAAAAATTAAAAATTTTAAAAATAGTCGGGATTCGGGAATCCCGATGGGTTTGATAGTCGTAACGGGACGGGAATCCCGACGGGATTGATAATTATCCCGAATCCCGTCCCGAAAAAAGTCGGGACGAGAAAAATCCCGATAAAATCGGGATCGGAAAATGTTGAGACGGGATCGGATCGGGCGTTGGGACGGGTCGGGAAAAACGGGACTTTTGCCGCCCTAATCAGTTTACAAGTGTCTAAGAAAGTACAAGTGGTGGTTCCATTCTTTGATTTAAAAAATGCTTGTTTTGTCGGTGGTGGTTGCACCGCTCGTAGATGGTTACTGTGTCCATAACTGAATTCGGATATTGGGAATTAACAGCGACGGTGACAAAGAAGGTGATAAGTAAGAGTTAGTAGCGGCAACTTCTACGGGAAGCGGCGGTGAAATGGTGGTCTCGGTGAGTGGATATGCATGTACATCATTGTTGCAAGTACACATACAAATTCCTTTTCAACAATTACAATTTGTTTCTTTCCATTATGTCAATTTACTTGTACATACTACCTGTGATCGTTGAATTCGAGCACTGTATTTGACGCGCTTTTGTTAGAATCTATTTGCTAGCCTACAATTACAATTAGTTGTGTTGTGTCTGCCTCATATTGTGATCATTATAACTTGCGAGCCAAATTTGCTATCTATTTTCAGTTTTTTGAGCAATCAAAACTCTGATAGCTAAGCGGAGTAAGATAGACGTTGCTAGACCTCTAAATGAGTTTGGGTTGAGTTCGAACAAACTTGAGCTTAGCTCGAGCTTGACTCAAGTTGAAATCATGTAGAGTTGAAGCAAAAGTAGCAAGATATTATTAGACACTGATAATATACATAATATGTGTATATTTACACAAATCGATCTTTATTGTGTTGGTTCGAAGTGGCTCATTTATTTCTTTGAGCATAAAAATTGTGTTCGAGATCGCCTCATTTACTTCCCGAGCTCAAAAGCCGCATCGAGTCACAATGAATTTATTAGTTTCCTAGATACGATATCACATAAAGGACCAACCATGAATGTAAAACTAGTAACATATACTTAATTTTTAACATGCTTGCGATTTCTATATTTACGAATGAACACACAAGTTTCACAGGCACTATTATGATGAATAGAAATGCTAAAGATGTGCCAGTGAAGCTGGCTAATTGCATGAGCTTCCCAACCTTACCTTCTCTTATGAAGAGATAACCTCCATGGTTTGAACTCATTGATGCAAGCATTGCAATTTGAGCAACTTTTTTATTGCATCAAGAATAAACCAAGTAGGTTGTCTCAAATATGGCCTATTGTTAAGTAAATAATTATAAGAAAATTGAATATGGCGGATTAGCTGAGAAACTTCTTTCCTTGTCGCAAAGGACCCATATGTGTTTGAGTGGGCTAGCCAAGAAATCTTTATGTTTACATTAGCTGAGAAACTTATCTTGATGAAGAAATGACCATAATGCGCTTGTCGTGTTCACATTGAGGATATGTTCCTCTGGCAAAAGGTCCAATAAAGATGGATATTGAAAGTTTGAAACCATTGGTTCAAGTATTAAACATGATTGCGCGTATGGATGCTGCTTTTTCAAGTGGAAAATAGAGATCTTATATCCTGATTTTGGGTCGTGCCATTTACCATAGACGTAGCTTATGCAATTTAATTGAAGTGGAAATTGTTCAAATATTTGACGTTTGAAACAAGCTCATTATAACTAAAAGCAAAATATATACATTGTTTGATCCGTAGGAAATAAGTGGCTAATAAACGCTCAAATTGTTCAATATAGTTTTCTTAATTAACGGTTGTGTTGAGTTGAACAATAATCTCTATCGCCATTTATTAGCAAACTTGGTGCAGGAAAGGCTAACTATTTGTTTTGCATTCTTATCTGTGTTGGAAATTCAATTTCCCTGTGAAATATGCGAAAAGAGATGCAAAAACTACTGGGAAAGCAATGAGAACGACAGAGACAACTCCCAAACAGTCATATTGGAAGCCATAATAGTCCTTGAGAAAGGAACCTATGGATTTGAGCTCTCCAAAGACCAATACCTCTTTAGTCAAGTCTCCATATTGTGATGTCAAGAGGGCATTTAAGGACCAGGATGTTGGACAAATCCAGTAACTCCAAATATACCACTTCGGAATTTTCTGCATATGAAACAGCACATTTATATATCATCAGTGATACAACTACTTTCCAGTTTCACCAATGTGCAAGTTCCAACAGATGAAGTTAAAAAGTACTCGTATACTTATTTTGTTTAGAAACATATTTATCTGTTAGTCTTCTACGTAGGTACTTATAGCTTGTACTACTGGAATGCAAGGGTTTCTTGCATTAGCTCTGATAAAATGCACGTTAATACTAGAGCATCTAACATCCTGATAAAATGCAAGTTAGAAAACATTTAATTCCATATTTCATGTAATCTGAAGTGGATATTCAGGGAATCTCAAGGTAAGAATAACTACTATATTTCTTTAAGCCCCTATTAGTCATGAATTACGATGATGGTTGGGTTTCATTATTTTTGGTGCCAAATTTAAAATTATATTATGCAAATACAAAGCAAATGGCTAAACACATGATAAAGCATAAACTGTCCTAATGCTATGACTGCATGCTTGTTGCAAATAAGCTAAACTCATCCCTATCCTCTTGCAAGTATAGTTCATTGAAGGATAGGTTGTTTGTTATGCATAGCTGCATAGTAAAGCCTAGAGGCATCGTTGTACATGTCTGTGAATTTGTGGTTCCAAAGTTTCTCCTATGATTTGTACATGTGAAATTTAGTTGATCGATTGGAAGATCTTGATTGTACAATTAACTTAATGATAACTTAAAAGAAGGGTGAAAGATTTTACCGGCCCTGGAATAAGGAAACCAGAGAAAAGATTTAGTATGGTATAGACTGCTGACGCCAATATTGAAGCCACATTGAGATTTGGGCTTAATGAAGATATCAGCAACCCGAGGTATGCAAAAGATAGAAATGTAAACAATGTTGCATAGAAGAACCAAAAGATCTTGTAAGCCGACCAGAAGTATCCCACGGATGGATATATAATGGCCATGTATAATACTACTTGCAATAGTATGTGAGGAATTTCAATTGCCACCTGCAACATGGACATATCAATTTGATTGTGAAAGATGGAGTGAAAATAAGCTAGGTAGTATATGTTTAGATAGTTGTAATAGGACATACCTGCGCGAATGAGTAAGCCATGGAAGAATACATCCCAGAAAACGTTTCACGGTAAAACACATTTCGCTGGGTTGAGATGTATGAAACTATTAAAGAGGTATTGTTTATGCCCAGGAGTATGACTGTGACGTACATCGATCCTAGCACGTTGAAGAGATCCTGCTCATTATTTCTTCAAACAAACAACATTCCATTAGGTAGGAATTATCTAATTCGTCAGCCCTAGTTAGATAAGAAAGGTGAAAAGGCGTGGAGGGGTGGGGGAGCGGGAGTTGCACCTACCTTGAAGAACAGGCAGGACAATGTTGTGCATGCCAACATGCTGAAGCTTGATTACTTGCTTTCAGAGCCACCAAATTTTAAGCACAATATGATGTGGCATCTTACCTAACTTTTTAACTCATAATGGAGTCCACAAGATGTCAAATAAAATGACACGTGATATGTCACATTATTTTGTGGAGAAAATTTGGTGGCTCTAGCATTACTCTTTTGCTTAATCATTAGAAATGAAATATTGTCAACTCTACGTATGTCTTACCCTGAAGTTGTTCTCAGAAATGTGATAACATTCCAATTCAAACATTAGACATCAATATTCAATAAAGAAACTTAGGTAGATCAGAATTTTTCCAATAAAATTGGATTTTGAGTAATTCAGAAAAACGATCATGCAAGTATTGGTATTATCAGATTCCTAAGAATTTCTAGTATGAATTGAGCCTGGAATTTGAAAAACTCTTAAGCATTACTTATTAGTTAAATCTACTACGAAACCTGACAAATTGTATTTAAACACTTACATTGTCTTCCCTTTCTGCCAAAAGACTGCCCCAAACAATAGCCCTGTAATAATCGTAAGCATATAGCGCACCAAGTTATACTCGGGGCTTCTCCAGTATGACAAGTTCTGTTTCCAGAGGCATGTGGTGAATTGGTCCCAATTGCTTCGTGGAAAGCGAGTTGGAAACTGCAGCTTTTTTGACCCTGCCGACGGCTCACTCAAGCATCTAACCAATCTTATCATGTCCCTAGGAACAGAAAGAAAATCTTATTTAGGCATTTACAAAGCAAAGGCAGGATATAATTTTATTAGCTCGTTGGATATGCATGGCAAACTAGTTACAATAAAGGTATTAAGCCACTAGGACCCCAAGGGGTGGGAGAGATAGCAAGGGCATTCAGGCAAAGACCTTGAGGTCCTTGGTTCCAATCCCCACGCCAACAAGGGGTCACACTTGCCTATCAAAAAATAGAAAAAAGAAAAGAAAAAGGTATTAAGCCACTTACTGATACTGAGGGGATTCCTTGTATATTTTGGCGAAATCCAAGTCAAGTTCTGCTTCCACTGATGCAGAAGTAATTTCTAACATCCATGTTGCTGGATTATTTCTATTTTTCATCTTTGGTAGACTGTCAATGCCCTGTTGAGCAAGGTAAAAGTGTAGTAATCTATCAAAACGAAATAGCCTTTTTTAACTCAAAATATGTAGTAAGTGTACCTCAAAGTATTCAATAAGTAGACTTGAATGACGACCAAGATTTCGAATAGATTATTTGTCCTCCTCTTTTCATTAGCATCAACTGAAAATATTGACATATATAATTTTGTCTGTGCCTAGGTTCTTTCATTGTAATGAAATATAAAGTTTAGGCTGAGTTGAGCTTAGAAAGGAAGCTCTCTCACTTTTTCATGGTAGAAATGATTCTACGTACTTACACTTACCTCATCAAATGCCTCAAAAATATCAATGCTTGGTTGATGAATTGTGCAAACAGTAGTTCTTCCTGTGGCGGCTATGTTTTTAACTGTACGGATGACAATTGCAGCTGCTCTGGCATCCAAACCGGATGTGGGCTCATCCATGAATATTATTGAAGGGTTTGAGACTAGCTCCACTGCAATTGTTAGTCTTTTACGCTGCCCAGTGGACAAACCACTTTGCCCAGGTATGCCAACTAATGAATCTTTGATTTCATCAAGCTCAACTATATCCATGACTTCTTCCACAAATTTCTGAAATCAAGATATGACAAAGCTTTGAGGATGCTTTTTCATAAGCATATCATATGAATCTCATGTATGCATTTTAGTTCTTAATCAGATGAGTATTTGGATTGAGAAGGTTATACAGTTTTAGATTCTTGATGAATCTGTGCTGGCAAGCGCAACCAAGCCGAAAATATTACGGATTCTTCAACTGTAAGCTGGGGAGAATGTATATCATTCTGCTCGCAGTAGCCTGATATTCTAGCAAATGTCTTCTGGTCTTTAGAATACCCTCCTATTCTTATATCTCCTTCAATAGTGACTCCAGTTTTTCTGCCTGAAAGAACATCCATAAGAGTTGTTTTACCTGCTCCACTGACGCCCATTATTGCTGTAAGGGTCCCAGGTCTAAATGCGCCGGTGACATGGTCAAGTAGCTGAAGCTTCTTTTGGTTACAGCCGTGTTGTCTCATTTCCTACTAAGTAAAATTTTATCATGCTTCTTTGACATGCAATTATTTTGTGGAGTAATTTGTGAATGTAATATTGCAGAAATTACCGGAGGTGTGTCAACAAAATACTGCACATCTTTGAATACCATAACGAGTGGCTCAAATGACAGGGACATGTTTCCTGTTGAACCAGCCATGCAACCACACTTCATTTACACATTGATACTGCCTTTTAGTTGTCATATACATATTTTGTAAAGTTAGTTTCGTCTCACCAAGTTTTCTTTTTCTTCAGATGTTGGAGGAATTCCAGCTTCCACTGAATCATTGTCCAGGTGTGCACTTCTTTTCCTGCTTCTCTTTCTTGTAGTTGAGATAGTTTCTCTTTAGAAATAATTGCTCGGGACTTCTCTGGAGCTGTATTCATGAAAATAGCATATTTAACCTTACATGTTGTTTTCCAAATATTATGACAGTACGATATTGGGCCGTCGTCTCTGTATTAGCTTACGACTTTTATTTTAATTAGAGGCATATGATTGATTAGGGTGGACATACCTTTTAGGTAAGTTAAAGCCAAGACGAATACAAGGTCAAAAAGTATCATGAATCCAACCAATGCCCCTACTGATATCCAATAGAAGTTTCTGTCATAGTTCAAACCACGAATAGTTAATATCTTCTGCCCTATGGTTGTATTTCCTGTCCATGCCTGAAAAATGCTTATCACATCAGTTACAATTCAATCCACGGAAGCTAATATTTAGTTGTGTTTCCAGTTAAAGCCTGAAAATGCTTATCAGCTGAGATGTCAATTACCAATCCTTAACCTTCGAAATTCACCTTTTGCCAACGTGGAGCAAGGAATTCATTTACTGTAAGTCCAATTTCCCCATAAGACATTGGAGAAAGCCAAAATCCCCATCTCAGCCAAGCAGGTAAGGAGGCTGCATAGACCAAAACACTACTAAGTGACGTTTAGTTAATCCTCTAATTTAAACAATGATGAACCAGATTAGATGACTTACATCTTGAAGTAATAAAGCCTCCAAACAACAACATAAATAACAAGGCCAAAAACCCAAAAGTTGTTGCAGCAACTATAGTTTGGAAAACAGCAGCAATAAATCGCAACAGAGATGTCGATGCTGCATGCACTGTGAATAACAGAAGGATTTGGCAGAAAAACCTGACATCCATGGTGCAAAATGAGACAGAGCCACTGGCACTAGAATTTTTGGCCTTTAACATTTCTCACCTTTTAATTTCTGGGGAGTATCCAGTAACGTAGTAAGTGATGGAAGTCCAAAGAATAGACTCGACCAGTGAAAGTGGAATCTTTATGATTGCTGCGGGGATAGCATAAGCCCACGCCGGGTACAGGTTAACTGCCTGTTGTTTGTAAAATACTGGAAGTCGAGTAACAATCAAGGAGAGCTCTGCAGTTCCATTGAGCAGAAGTCTGATAAGTGTATAAAACAGAGAGCCCATATAATAGTTTGCATCCAGTAAGTTGACTCCCAATCGTAATGCGTATAAAGATTGTTGTTGTCAACAAGGCAATGATGCCAAGCTGTGTAATATCAGGAGGAGCTGTCTCGTAAGTTAGGATTTATGTTGAAGTTAGGGACAAACTAGATGAAACTCCAAACACTGGGTACCTGTGATGTTTTGAATATGTACACAAAGGAGTTGCGCTTCATGAGAAGCAACTCTCTAGCCATGCAGACTTTGATCAATTCCCATTTGCTCAAGGAGTAGGTCGTGAAAGATAAGGCATTTGTATGGCACTGGGACTTATCATATTGCTTGGAGAGCTCCTCTGCAAGCTTTTCTCCAACAGAACTTGTTTTGAACATGTCACAGAATTCACTGACCGAGGTATAACTGTGGGGATGGTTAGCTCTGCACCAGTACTGTGCTTGGTCCTTTTCTGAGATTACCTGAGAATAGTAGCAATTATGTGATTTGTGACAAGACTATAGCATGTATGTAGTGTGCTTGGACTCACCTCCTGCAGGAAGTCAGCGACACTTTTTCGTTCTGGGCACTTAAATCCACAATCCTCAAAAAATTGAAGTACTTGACTGCGAGGACCATGGTACAAAATCCTGCCTTCTGCCATTAAAATAATGTCATCAAATAGCTCAAAGGCTTCGGGGGATGGCTGAAGGAGTGCAACCAGCGCGGTTGCATCTGTGATATGAACCATCTGCTGAAGACAGGTCACAATCTGAACGGTTGTGGATGTGTCTAATCCAGTTGAGATTTCATCCAGAAATAAAGCTTTTGTGGGACCAACAATCATCTCCCCTGCGAAATGAATAGGCCATTAATCAAGATTAGAGAGAACACATTTCTTGATCAGGAAAACCCGTTATCTTGCTTAGTTACCTGTTGTCAGTCTCCTCTTTTCGCCCCCTGAAATTCCTCTCCGCATAGCATCTCCAACCATAATGTCAGCACACATATCCAATCCAAGGATCTGAGTGACCATGCATAATTCCAAAATTTAATTTTCAAATTTCTTATTTTCCGACATTGATTCAAGCATGCTTCACAATGGCTCACCTTCAGTACATAGTCAGTCTGAAGATTTCTCTTTCGCCCAGGAGCTGCAATTGCCTGTTGAAAACCCATTCATGTCAAACATTAATAACACTGAAGAGTTGTTTCCTTTCTTCTTTGTTCTTCGTTAATTTTTTCCTCTTGGAAATATATTCTAGTACGAGTAATGTTTAAGTTACCTTCATGTAGGTGTCAATATCTGGATCAGGCAAAAGACCTGCTTCTTTCTCTCTTCGACTGACCTCCAGCATAATTTCTTCACATGCAAATCACAAGTAATATTCAGTTTGCATCAAGCTAGTGGGCTAACTAACGGTCCTGCCTCTATGCATATATTTCCTGTTTTACAGTGTTAATTTCTCTTTAATTTTTTTCCTTCTACAATTCATTGCCTTTGGTTTTATATGAGTCTGTTTTGTCATGCAATAATATGCTCTTTCTGATAATCTATTGTTGATTGTTTCAACAAAGTGAAACTTGCCTGCTCTGCTTCCAACACCCTGACAACGCGCCGAAAAATCAATTGTTTCCCTTACAGTCATCTCTGGCATGTGTAGGTCATATTGGCTTACATAAGCT
This sequence comes from Codonopsis lanceolata, assembly GCA_013146195.2. Taxonomy (NCBI): domain Eukaryota; kingdom Viridiplantae; phylum Streptophyta; class Magnoliopsida; order Asterales; family Campanulaceae; genus Codonopsis; species Codonopsis lanceolata. Next base: position 64,088,974 of record CM028382.1, on the reverse strand, counting down.
GATGTTTTCTCAGGAACAAACTCGTTTAACTTGTAACCGTTATAGGAGATTTCCCCTATGACCTGGAGAGAGAGAGAGAGAGAGAGAGAGAGAGAGAGAGAGAGAGCTATTCCTTAAAAGATGACTAACATAAATATATATGCACGAATTTCCTTTACGTGGAATCATTGTTAGGTTGAGCATATGGGTGTTTTGAGTACATTAACGTGAAAGTCCATAGAATTAATTTTTGTTGGTTGATTCAGTAAATCTTTGAATGAAAATCTAAAAAACTAAAATACTCTAAATCACAAATCTTAACACAACCTAGGTAATAACATAAGATCCAAGAGACTGTTGTCATGGCACTCAATATATGTGGCTTCTAGGAAGACAATTATTACAGGAGGGAGGGTGCATATAAAAGATATTCTTTAAATAGCATATATGCTCTAGCCTTTTCTGTTTTTCAGCTGCATGTGTATACATAATCGAGAGTTGTGATAAGGATGCAAATTCTTTTTACAACTTTTTCATACAAATTTAAGTGGCAAGCATTTGATTGGTAAGATATTGCACATGCTTGCTGCCTAGATTTGTATCAAAAAAATTTATATCCCTATTGTTTTCCAATATCAAAATCTGACCTTAAGGGAGTTGTTGAGTTTTCCGGCAAGAGCCAATAACAAGGTGGTTTTTCCACATCCGGGTGGACCAAGAAGAAGAGTGAGCCTGCATACACCACGGTTCATGTGAGTAAACTTGTCTGTATCCTTTTTTATATATTTAACGTAGATTTGTATTTAATATGTTCCTTGGTAAGATAGTATATACTCCCTCCCTCCGTCCAACCAAAGAGTCAATTATTCTATTTTGAGATATTTCACTTAAAAAGTTTCACATTAAAATTTTTTTCCTACAATCTCCATAACTTTTCAACTTTACCTTCTACATGTGATATAAGCATCTTAACTATGCTCAAGCATTTTTGTAGCTACGGTCAACTCTAATAATACTCATATATCGCTTGATTATTAGACTTTTTGGTTGGAACAGAGGGAGTATTTTATAATGAATCAACTTAAGTCTACTAATCTTTGAGGAAAATACGTAGATGGGGAACTACTACTATCTCCGTCCTAAAAAAAGGACTCTTATTTTGGAAGTGAGACTTTCTAATAATGCATTTCGACTTTCATATATTTCTTCTATATCGCACTAAAAGTAGATCTTATTATATAATATGTCATATTACCTTGATGGTTTGATGATGCCACTGACGTCTTTGACGATACTTATCTTGGCCTCTCGAGACTTGCACCGCACTTTCTTTGTAAAAACCTGGGTTAAGTAATCCATTAATCAAGCGTACTGAACCAAAATAGATAAGATCATAGAAGTGCTTCTTGAAGATCATTTAGGATTTTCATTTGCAAAATTGGAGAAATAGCGTTTAGGATCAAATGAAATCATGAACATAGAAGAAAGGTCTGGGGAAGAAGGTTCACTTACAGGTAATATGCTCAGAAGAGAATTCCACAAGGTTGGAAGAGGCTTCCCCTGAACTACCTCACATTTTGCTTTCACGGAAAGATGCTCATATCTCACCTCAATGGTAGGTAATATTACATCAACTCTAAAAGGAATTAAGGAAGGCATATATAATTAATATTAATTCAGATATGTGATCCTTGCTTATTGAAAACATGGTTTTATGATCAACAATAACTAATATTAATTCAGATATATAAAAGGATGTTTACCTATCTGTCCTCTCCCGTAGTTTCAGCAGCAGTCGCAAATTATCATTTTCTACGTTTTTTATAAGCTTCTCAATGAATAGACGTTGCTCAAGAGCTCCAAGCCGTAGCATCACCTGATCTCTTGTTTTCAACTTCCATAACTCTGTGTTAGTTCAGATGGGTCACATTGTCCCATCCAATTTATATACTTCTTGTTTGTGGAGAGCACTCATTAAAGTTACATTCACGAGCCTCTTTGTCATGGCACTCAGGCCCTTGGTACCAATCCCCGTACCAACAAGGGGTCACACTTACCTATAAAAATAAATAAAAAATACCTATTCCTTAGTGAATGCACAAATCTATTATTGACCATCAAGTAGTGTAGATACAACTCAACTCAGTCTTTTGTCTAATTAGATGAGATTGGCTACACAAATCCTTTTCGCCATTTTTTTCAAGTTGAAGCAAGGTGATCACCCAACCCACACTCGTATCCTTCTCAAAATTGTTGTCAATTGTCCATATTTGTTTTGGTCTTCCCCTACCTCTGTTACATTTTTTAATGGAAATAGAAAGCGCCGGACATCCGATTGTAATGCATCTCTAGGTCCTTCTTTAGGAGAGAACAACACTTCATCTTTAGGAATTCTGCTCTGTCCTGAATAGTGTGTTCTATGGGGCTGCCTATAACTTCTGCTGTTGGATGCATTTTGGCAATGAATGGAGCCAAGTGTTGAAATCAACTAATTTAGTTGTTGTATACATTAAATAAATAACTTATTAAAAAAAAAACCGCAACATACGGCACATGTACTGATTTCTCTATTTCTATGCTTGTCATATACCGAATTCCCATTTTTTGTTCTGTAATTCAACTAATATATATTTATTGAATAAATAAACTGTGTAAAGCAAAAGGCAGCAACTTAATGATGTTTTAATCATGCCATTGTGCATCACATGATTCACATTAACATTAGATATGACTCCACTTTGGTTTTTCTTTACTGCTCCACTTTACAGTGCTGTTTCTGTCATCTGATGTGAGGGGGGAAAATGACTACTAGTCTAGGTTACACGGGCACGCCTTCAACGCAGATTATCCGAAAGTATGTGTTACGGATACGGCCATATACGCTAAGTTGAAGGAGTGTCCATGCAACCTAGCTACTAATTACGTTTTTTTTTTACTTTTTCAAGGTATTCTTAGGTTTGAAGGTCGAAGACTAATCACCAAACCGGGTCCGACTACAAGAGCTGATCCACGCACTGCACTCGGTGGTAACTAGTTTTGTTACCCTCTGCAGTTACTTGAATCACCACGTTGCCATGACCAATATCACTATTATTAGTCATATGTCGTCGTGTATGCTTGTAGCCATTCCATGGAGACTATACTTTTTCAAGGTCTTCAGAGTGGCTTTTTGGTGTCAAGTTCACATATTGTACGTTTGTGTTTCTCATTTTCAGCCCTTTTTTCAATAATGGAGGTGCTGTCCAATGGGAATAGAGTTTTTTACTTTGATACGTTCAATCATTTATATCAATGTTTCCTGCACAGGGAACATCGGAGTGACTTCATTGGAGTGACTTCACTTGTGGAGTTCATTTCCTCTACGTCACTATCCATTATCTATTAACTATTACTAAATGTTAAGTTTTATGATAAAAAATTTATGTAAGACGGTCGCTTTACGGTGGCCATTTTTGTAGACGAATCTTTTTATCCGATCTTCGTGTGTTGGTAGGTTGCATGAGAGAATGAGGTTCCACCTACGAATTAAGATTTATAAGACGGTCTTACAGAGACTTAAGTTTTACTTATAAAAGTTTACGATAATTGGAAGAGGACATAATTGTTATACTGGATCACGATTGTGTACACGCTCTTTACTTTTCATAATTAATAATGCACCCAATACTTTTTGCTAAACATCACACTTTTAAAGCTTAATAATAAATATTCATTTTGTTTTTTGGCAAAGAGTCTATTATTTTATTTTTGGGATATTTCACGTTTAGAGTTCATTTTCAAAAATTAAGGTATAAAAGTGTTATTTTATTACTAATAAGTTATTAAAAATATTATTTTCTTAAAAAGTTTTGATTTTTTAACTGAGACTCTTTACTTGAAATGGATAGGTAATAAATTATTATATTACAATTGACCCTATTTGTAATAAGAAAGACACTTCCTTTCTTTTGAAAAAAAATATATTTAAAATACTACTATTTATCTAATGGAATAAAAATATTTTAAAAAATTTGAAAGGAGAGCCAACCCTTCACGAAAACAAAAAATCCCTCTGAAATGGTGAAAGTTTTTTACCTTTTATTAAGTTGATTTTTGATTCATCAGGATCAAACTGCGAGATTCTCTCCTAGACCTTAATGAGAAATTTAATTTTGAAAATGAATCTATTACTTTTATATGTATATTATTAAAGAATAAAATATTTGATAGTGGGTCCAAGTTATACTCTTAGACCTCGACATGGAAATAGAGTTGATCATGGAATTGATTGATAAAGTTTGGTTTCTACTAATTTTTTACTAAATTGTGGGATTGATTCCAAAAATTGAGGAATCCTAATCCCCCGTGCAGATGTGAAATTTCTAAAATTTTATATGTAAAAAAAAATTGTTGTCGTAAAAAAATTTTGTTGTTCCGCTCAAGCTCGTGTGAAGTAAATGAGTCGAGCTTTACTCTTAAATGAACCAACTCCCCTAAGCTTTACTAGTGATATTTTTTTTAAATCAATTATAGGAGTAATACAGTTTTACACATACCCTGAAATAAGCATAAGCTTCAAAATAGTTCAACTTCGACTGTGCACAGCTCAATTTAAATTCAAATTCAGCTCCTTGAAATTTCAAATCGACTCGTGATTTATAAGTTTTAAGATGATTTCATTACAAATTGACCTTAACTATTATTTATTATTTATTAAAAAAATCACCAGAACGAGGGGATAATTGAGGCAAGGGAAGCATTTGCAACCCCCAAGCACTTAACGTGTTTACACAAAGTTGGTCCTGGCTTTGAGCCCTCTTATTTCATTATATTTATATCTCAGATGTAATTACAGAGCGGCCCTCTATGGTGTATAAAAGAAAAAAGAATGAGAAGAAACTACTATAGATCACGTATATATGTACACATCTTCCAAGAAACATTATCTTCTTCTATAGCCTGCTGTCATACCATGACTTGATCTCCAACAACCTCTGCAGGTGCATAGCTAACCTGCATATCGAGAAATTTGAACCGCCTCGTCATTGTCTCTCATAGGAACATTAAGATAAAAACACAAACAGCAATGAAGAACATTGAAATCCATTGGCAATCGTTGGCATCTTTAGAACAAAGGAGCACTGATACTTACTTCAACAGGCAGGTCGACAGGATATAAGTTTATGCTTCTGGCATTAAAACTTAAACCGCTGCAGAAAGGGAATATGGCAAGACAACCAATTAGAGTCAAGACAACAGAGATAACATTGCAATAACTGTTCAGTAGTTTAGCAACAACGATTATTTAAGAACAAGTATAGAACCAGATTGGTTATTGTTCATTGAATGGACATCTTATGTTCATACAATAAATCAGACTGAGAATAGTTGCATAATGAATGTCATTCGAGCCTAGGAATTTGCTTAGTTAACAGGCATGCAAAATTAATTTAATTGCTGAATATATTTTTGTTGGTAAAAGACAGTGGCATCTGTGTGAGTGCATGAGAGAGAGAGAGAGAGAGAGGGTTATACTGCTATCTTAAAAGAGAAAGGTAAAGCACAGAGCGAGTCATAACAAAGGAACCAAAA
>CM028382.1:64002357-64083324 GCA_013146195.2 Codonopsis lanceolata | reverse complement strand
GTTTACCTACTTGTTTTGAGCATATGAGTATATATTACTTGTGCTTGGGTTTGAGTCCATTGAGTCGGTTTGGTTGAGTTTTGGTGGGACGATACATCGTCTTCACGAATTGTGAGATTCGTGATCGCGATGAATCGCCGTCTTGCGGTTGCACACCCCTCCATCGATGGCCACGGTGGGGAAGTAGTTTATCTTAGTTGTAGTAATACACATGACTTTGATAACTATGGAACTCGGCGGAGGCGTCTCGGGGGCGTCGATATCTACGAGAGGATATCGAGGGCACATAAAGGTTTACGTGTTTTTTGCGGGAGCGACCTTGGAGGAATTTGGGTAATGGTATCATATCCCTTATACATGAATTGTTTCACAAGTGCTTAAGTGAATAACGTGCTTGGTGAATTGGATATGATATGATGTTTGTTTTGGTTTCTTACATGTTATACTTAATAGATAACATATTGATTAATGTTGTTAAGCATGTATGCTATCACATGAATATTATTATTGGTGGTTTTATGCCAAAGGTATAAATCATTATTGTTAAGTTTATATGCCTTGACATGAATATTATGGGAAGGCTATGTTATAACAATAACATGAATTACTTTGTTAAGTTAATATGCTTTATCATGAATATTATTCGGATATGGCATTATGTTAAAGGAATTATTGTTGTTAAGTTTATATGCCTTGACATGTAAATCATCGGAAGGCTATGTTATATCAATAACAAGAATTATGATCGTTAAGCATATAAATGCCTTGACATGGATTTTAGTGAGATGTTATACTACAATGATAACATGTTTTTTTAATGTTGAGCATGGATGCCATAACATGATTTTATATAAGGTTATTTCATGACGATAGCATGATGTATTTTATGATTGAGCATTATGCCATGGTAGGAAGTTATGGTTAGTAACTTACTAAGTCTTTGTGACTTACTTTTATTTGTTGGTTGTTTTCCCTAGATCCGAGCCGGCGTGCGGATCAAGTAAGATTGCGTTGACAAAGATTCTTTTGGCAAGGTTGCTACTTAGATGTTTGTTTTGTTTTGGTGAGGTCGTTGGGAAGATGAAGTTATATAAACTTCATGATTTTGGTAGCAAACCTGTATGTGTTTGTAATGTTGTAATTATGTTGTTAGCTTATTCTTTTGGTAGCAGGCCGATTAGAAGTCGTGCTGGATGTATATTATGGTTTATACTTCCATATGTTTTTGTTATTGTTAGTCTATAGTTATTGGTACTTATGTTGTTGGTAATGAGCGGGTTTCTTTAAGAGTGCTTGGTTAGTGGTGATCATGTTTATGCTATATTGCTAGATAAAGTATTATGTTTGTTCTCCGTGTTTTTAGCGTTGAGTTGTTAGACTAGAGTCTTAGACTTAGTGTAATGTTGAGTTCGGCCGTAATTTAAGCGATGACTTGGTTTATATGCTTATTATTGAATTGCATAACGGGAGTTTGTCCTCGTGCTGATGTTTTTGACACGAATCGAATTTTTGGACCAGAGAGATTAATTATCTCTTTGGTTGTTTTAGTTTGAGCTTGTTAGCTCGGGCGCCCTTGTTTTATTTTATTTCGCTTCCGCATGTGTTTGAGTTGTCGGTGTATCGCCGTTATAGCCTACCATTATTTGTTACTTGATTATTTGTTGATTTGCTTTCGGCGGCACAACCTTGGGATTTCGTCTTGGGATCGGGGTCAAGCCGTCTAATGATAAAGCGGCATAGGATATTCGGATGTGCCTCTTCAGACAACCTCTTGATCATAGAAAGGTGAATCCTCAGAGGCGCAAATGATATTTCCTTCTCTAAGCAAACATTTGGAAATATAGGAAACAAGGCCTTGGTTATTCAAGTGTCCCTTACATTTATCCCAAAGTTCGAGAAAGGAAAAGCCAAAATAGTGACTCAAATGAAAACTGAAAGATAGGTAGAGAAAGTGAAGCGCGGCAACAGCTATGCTAAGGCAAAGTCTGGCTGGCGGTAGACCTCTTGAACCTCTAGGTAACTATCAAGTTTGTCTATGAAGCAGGCAAGGCTCCTTTACACAGTGAAGGTAAACTTAAAGGTATTCTACAAATCATTACGAAAAGTTAATCAACGAAAAAGCTAAAATGCATTTGGTAACCTACCTAGGAAGATTCAAAAGAAACCAATTAAGTCTACCATCAACAAACAAGCTGAACCAAAAATGAATGTTAAGAAAAGGAAAGATCATAATCCCTCTTCAGTCAAAGTCACTAACAGTTCACTGTGGACTTTGCATTTATGTCATTCTTGCAATTGCTTAGGCCATCGGCACGGAGATGCTGCTAAGGTTCACTCCAAGATGCGAGAGACCTAGTTCTCTCAAGGTCAACGGTATGGGTTGCTGAGTTGCTAATCCTTAGGACCGAAAGAAAATAAAGGGTACCTTGTTTACTTCAATTCTTTTTGAGGGAATGCTTCATGGCTATAGAATCGAAAAACAAAGACATCGGTACCTAGGCGGTGGTTGCTCAAGACACATGGTAGGAGCAGAGAAGTCTTCTTCTGAATATAGGTGAAGCAAAAGGACCCATTATTTTTCGGTGATAATGCAAGAGGAAAAACAATTGGATATGGCTCAATTACTAGAGGAAATCTCCATCAACAAAGTTTCTCTAGTAAGTGGTTTAAAAGCACAATCTCGAGCATATCTCAGTGCGACAAAGGACTTCTATGCCAATTCAACTCCAACCGTGCCTCATCAAAGGCAGTGAATCTGCTCTATCTTGGCCGGCAATAGACAAGAAGCGTCTATGTCGTGGACTTAAATCTTCTAGGGAGATTCTCAACACGTGTCTAGTAGCCAACAATGTTCGTGACAACGGTGGCTATGGCAGCGTCTCGATCACCTCAACTAAGCACCTCTCAAGCTCTCCAAAAGCGGGCTTGTCGAGGTCTACCTACGGTGTGCCCGATCATGCGAGAAGTTGTAAAGCTTGCCAACTAGGAAAACTTTCCAAGTCTTCCTTCAAAAGAAAGTGCGTATTGTCAACAAACAGACCTCTTCACTGCGTATGGATCTCTTTGGACCTATCACAACGGCCGGTATTTACGGAGACAAGTACACACTTGTAGTAGTTGATGACTACTCTAGATTCACTTGGATTGAAACCATGACATCTAAAGATGAAAGCGTATGATCTAGTCCTTTGCACTTTTCGGAAGACTTCAAACTCAAAGCTTGAAGACATTTGTGACATAAGATCGGACAACGACAATTCAAGAACAATGGTGTAGAAAATCTTTGCGATGACCACGGGATCGGTCCAACTTCTCTGCCGCCGGTACTCCTCAACAAAGCGGTGTAGGTGAGCGAAAGAACAGAACGATTGAGCGGCAAGAACAATGCTTTCGAAGCCAAACTTCAAAGTATTTTTGGGCATCGACAACAAATGTTTTACCCAAAATAGATCACAGTAAACAAGTTTCATAATAAAACTCCATATGAAATATGGAGAGGAAGATCCCCAACATAGGATTTCTTAAAATCTTAATTTGTAAATGTTTTATTCTTTATAATGGAAAAGAATATAGAGGAAAATTTGATGCAAAATCGGGCGAAGGAATTTTTAGGGGTATTCAAACATTCAAAAGCATTTCGCATTTTTAGTAAATCTAATTTAAAAATCTTAGAATACGTGCATGTTTCTTTTGATGAATATGACTTGTTAGAGCCTAGAAAGGCTCGAGCGTTGCTAATGATTCGATAATGATGAGGCAGTACAAATACATCATCTACTTCCTCTCATCGAGCGGCAAGCTGCAGAACCATCAAATGCAGATAACCCTTCACGGTGAGCGATAACTCTGCGGTACCGATAACAACTCTTACATTGACCTGAACCCATCTCTTACGTTTTACCCCAAGCACCTTTACGGATCACTCATCCTTCTTGTTCACGAGAAAATGAAAGTTTTGAAGATCCTATTCCTTACGACAGTTTTGGTGAATCTCCTTCTCAACCAACTCAGAAATTCTTAAGGGAAGAATCCACAGAAGTGATCTTCCTCAAGCATTATTGAAGCAAGAGATCATCCCATTTCTCAAATCATTGGTGATCTCAACACGGGAGTTAAATGCGAGAAATAAAGTTCGAGAAGAAACTATGTTTGCTTATGCATTTGTATCGAACTTCGAACGAAGATTGATGAAGCTATCGAAGATCATAGCTGGATTGAAGCTATGCAAGAAGAGTGAACCGGTTTGAAAGATGTAAGGTGTGGAGCTTAGTTCAAGAAAGACCGGCATTGATCATCGGTCATCGGCACCAAGTGGGTTTCGAGAAATAAAAGAGATGAAGAAGGAAATGTCACGAAATAAAGCTAGGCTGATTTGCGGGGGCTAATCGGGAAGAAGGAATTGACTTTGATGAAACTTTTGCTCTGTTGCTAGACTAGAAGCAATCGAGACTTTTCTAGCTTATGCCTCGTTCATGGACTTCAAAGTGTATCGGATGGATGTAAAGAGTGCCTTTACGAATGGTGATCTTCAAGCGTATACGTGGAGCGCCCAGATTTGTCATTTCGGACAAGGCTGGATCACGTCTACCGGAAAGCGAAGAAAGCTCTCTACGGCTGAAGCAAGCTCCTAGAGCTTGGTATGAAACTCTATCCAAGTTCTTAATAGAACAAGGATTCGTGAGAGGAAGAATAGACACTACTTTATTCATCCTCAAGCACAAAGCCATTCTCTTACGTACAAATCTATGTGGGCGACATCATCTTTGGATCAACTAACCAAAGCTTTGTGTAAGAGATTCGAGCGATGCAAAGCAAGTTCGAGATGAGCATGATGGGTGAACTTACCTACTTTCTAGGGCTGCGAGATACAACAGACTTGACGGAATCTTTATCGGCCAAACCAAATATCTGAAAGGAACTAATCAAGAAGTTCGGTCTTGATTCGGCAAAGGATTCGAAACTCAATGTCTACCGGCGCCATCTTGACAAAGATGAAAGGAAAGCAAAGAGAACATGACCAAGTACCGAGGAATCATAGGTTCTCTTCTTTACCTTCTTGCTAGTAGACGACATTATGTTTCTTTGTTTGTGTTTGTGCTAGATTTGAGCGAGATCAAAGGAGTCACATTTGCTTCTTGCCAAGCGTATCATCGGATATGTTTCAAAAACTACAAATCTAGGCATCGGTATTCAAAATCAATAATTTCAATCTAGTTGGATACTCGGATCACGATTATGCGACTTGCAAAGTGGCGAGAAGAAGTACCGGTGGGACTTGTCAATTTCTTGGAAGCAGAGACTTGTCTCATGGTCTTGCAAGAAACAAGGATCGGTTGCAAATTCAACCACGAAGCGAGAATACATTCTTTGCAAGCATTTGTTGCTCTCAACTCCTATGGATGAAGCAACAACTAGTGGACTACAACATCAAGGGCCCAATCATGTGTGACAACACATCGGCAATTCGGTCTCAAAAATCGATGATGCACTCCAAGACAAAGCACATTGATATTCGTTATCACTTCCTCAAAGATCATGTGGAAAAAGGTAACATCAGTTTGGAATATGTTCCAACTGAGCATCAATTGGCAGACATTCTCACAAAACCACTGGATGCCACCAGGTTTGCTTACTTAAGGAGAAATCTTGGTATGATTGATCCTCTTGCTTAATTTCAACATTTTGTTAATGTTTCTTTCATCTTAGGTAGACCTAGTTTTAAGACTAATCGGAAGGCGTAAGTCCTCCTTTGAAGACTTAAAGGTTAGTACTCTTACTTAGTCTATTTTTTGCTAAAGAGGTTTCTAAAGCAATAAAGGGGGTCAAGGATAAAATTTGGTACTTAAGAAAATATCTTAAGTTCCCGCTTTTTCAACTAAAATTTTCTCGCCTTTAAATAGTCCTTGAACCGTCATTTGCAAAACTTTACGAAACCCTTTGACAAAATATTTCTCTCTCTATTCATACTCTCTCTCTCTCTCTCTCTGTGTAACTACTTTCACGCAAATTCAAATCCTTCTTGTTTCTTCTTCTCATCATCAACAATGAGTACGCTCCTCTACTCTACTTGAAACTTACTATGTCTTGTGCATTTCATTTTCATAACCTAAAATTGTTTTGGAATACAAGCGGTCATTTCGAGTTTATACAGTATTCGCCATTGTTGTTCTTAAAAACCTTGAATACTAACAGTCGTTTTTGTATATTCTTCGTTTATTCTTATGAAAACTTCTGTCTTACCTTTCTCGGGTGTGGATACTCTAAACATCCTAGGGTTTCAAGTTTTTGGTTCAAAAATTCCAATTATTTCAGAAAACCTTGAAATTCCTACTTGTTTAGTTGTCGAGATGAAAAGCCTAATTTTTATTTTGCTTTTCTTTCGAGGCAAGATCCTCAGAGCGAGGCAGGCGGAAGGGTTTGAACCCGGAAGCCGACATTCCTCCCGATGCGGATGTCAACATTCGGGGATACCCCACCCCCTTCGTCGGGGCGATAAATGCCCTTTTAAGGGATGGCAAATGTCAACTCTTCTTTGAAAGAAGATGAGTTGTTTACTGAGAAGAACTCACGGCCTCGTTTTTAAGTAAGTAGAGATATTAGAATACAAGCGGTAGAAAGGTCTACATGATCTCTAGACAAAGTGGCCAAGCTCACCTATCTTGGTCACCCGCTTCAACATGGAAGCACATGAAGCGGCTAGCGGGACCTACAAAGGCCTCGCAAAATTTGTGATCAAGTGGCCGCGGACCTCCATCAAAAGGCCAAAGACTTGGTGATGAGGCTGCTAAGGTCCAAGATGGCGCCAGGGCAAAGCAAAGAAGACAAGGCCGGAAGAGGCCACTCCAAGCGAAGAGGCTTGAGGCCAAGTGGATTAGGAGAGATGAAGGAAGGCCAAAGAAGAAGGCACCGGGCCAAACCGGCCATTCTTCACCTCCTCCTCCCAAACCCGGCCATCCTCACCCACCTACTGCAACCTAGCCAATCACCTTCACCATCTCACGCACCCGGCTCCCAAACCAAAGCGGCGACCGTAAAACCTTTGAACCAGCCACCGGTAGTCCCTCCAACCTCTACCGATGAAGCGGTGAGTCTCTATTCACCGAGGAAGAAAAGGAGAGCTGGTCCCAAACCTTCTACCGCCCCAACCAACTACCTCTACCGGCCTTGACCCTTACACGTCAACCCTTCATCTATTCCATCTACCGACGCACAACCAACTACCGACCACCCCAACCCACAACCGCTAACCCTTCATCTATACTGTCAACCCTTCATCTATTCCTCTGAGTCATCTACTCGGAGGAATTCACCACCTCCTGAGGAGTCATCCTCGGAGGAGCCTCACATTCAGAGGAGAGCCGGCTAGAACCCCCTCTCATCCTCCTCCTTCACCTTTCAACTACTCTCCTGACCCATCTACACCTTCCTCACCTCACCAATCCCAACCAACTTCATCAACCACACCACATCCAATACCAATCCCTCCCACCCAGCCATTAGACTCTGCTGCTGCCAGGTTCCTCTTCGAACTTTCGTCGAGTGCGGATCTATTCACCCTACCCATCAACCTTCTCAACCTCATCAACCTTCTCAACCTCATCAACCTTCTCAACCTTCCCTAAGAAAACCAAAATCCCTCTTCTACCCTACCCCTTCTTTCTGGTTTTCTACCGATCCCCTTCCCCAATCCTCTCACATCAGTGAAAATTCTGACAGCGATATGGAGCCGGATTCCCACCAACCCCTCCCCCTCCCCTCCCACCTATAACCATATCCTCCTCCACCAACACCATACCAACCCAAGACTCGTCCTCTTCCGACTCCATCACTCCCCCTCTCCAACAGCCCATACAGCCTGCAGACTCTACCTCTTTCGGCACCATTCATATTGGCCAGGCAACTACTTCCCATCAGCCAACCAATGATGAAATTTTGTCATTGGATGCCATCTACCGGCTAGGCGAGCTTACAAGCATATCTACCGCTACCGCCGAAATAGCCACCGCGGCTTCCAAAGCCAACGACCGGGATGGCCGCTACTCTTCGACAGTTTCAAGAGGATGTATGGACTCGATTTGGGCAGATGCGACACGACTTCACCGATGTCAAGATCAACATCGAAGCTCAACGCGACGAAGGTGTCCGTATCGTGTCCTCCATTTTCTACGAATTATTCCATGCCATCACTCTTCATCTCGGCCACGGTCGTCCTCCCGTTCTTGAACTCAACAACCTTGCTCGAAATTCAGCTCACGATGTCATGAATGCCAACCGTGATCGTGATCTGGCCATCACGGAGGAGAAGCAAATGAGGTCTATCAACAGAATGCTGATGGAAGAGAACAGCCGTCTTCGTGAAGAACTGGACTACCGTTCTCGTTCCACGGACCTCCGGCGATGCGGATGATGAATACGAGCGAAGAATGGAAGAGCTTGAGCGAGAAAGAAGAGAAAGGAGGCTTCAGACAAAGGCAAAAGGAAAAGACCTTGGTAGTTTATGTATCTTTTCTTCCCTTACCTTTGTATTTATCTTATTTTTGAAAACTCTGTTGAATGTAAACATCTTGTTTATAAATACAGATGATTACTTGCCTTTCAAAAATTATCTTGTTTAAATTCTTATTGCTTTATATTTCATATCTGTTTAGAATTTAAACAATCAGTTTAAATTTATTTGAACTGCTGCTAATCTGTGTGTTGTTCTATGACTCTTTACCTTTATATGCACTTCAGTTTAGTCCCTTACATTTGAGGTGTTATTCTGTTTGATAGAGGCATGTCTTCCGTTACTTCATATATAAAATTCTCAAACATGTTATTATCTATTAAATAGTTTGTTTAAAAGCCCTCATTTGTAGTAATGATGACCATATATAAATAGGAGGAGATTGTTGATTCTTATGATTAGATTTATATATGTTCAGTACATTACATTAGTTTTATACTTCAGTGGCTAATCGGCGTATCGATTAGCGTGGCAACTGTATAGAACTTTGCCTTGTATAGTTTTTATAGGACTTTTCGAGGTTCGGCGGAAGACCTCTCCATATGCTTAATCGGAAGACTGCTTGAAGGCCACAAGCGGTAGACTATGTGTCCACCTAATCTTCTATGACGTGTCCTATCCAGCAAAGATTGATTGGATTAATTCAAACTTATTCTAAAGAGTTAATTGAATTAATCCAAGACATTCCCTGACATGTCAAGCCGCCGAAAGCAACCTTTTCCGAAAAGCAGGAAGACTTTTCGTCCTGAACAGTGAAAGCGAGAAAAGCGCATCGCTCCTACTTTCGCTACAACTCTCGATCGACACTTAAATCGCCCACCTTTTTGAAGATCTCAGAAATCATTACCTGCTCTAGATATCTGTGAAGACGAAAATCCTTGATTGACAGCCTCATGCATTTAATGCATTGATGAAAAGAGATGTTGAAGTCTTCGCCTCCTCCAACGGATCTTTTGAAGTGCACTTGCTATAAATACTGCCATTGAAGACTGGAACAAAAAATGCATGTAATCAATCGAACACTTAAAGGATTGCTCAAACTTCATAACTCCAAGTCCTTCAAACTCGGTGCAATCAAGAGATCCACAATGATCTAGAAGTCCTCGTCAACAACAAGAAGTCGCTCATCAACACTTATTGTTTTATCTTCTTGTTGTTTACATTCATTAACTATACTTCTGTACGAATTAAATATCTTGTATTTACAGATATTTAATTCCCTAGACCCCAAACACAAGTCAATATTTTGTACACGATCCATTAGGGATATTCCTTGTAATCGATCTAAGTGGAAAACATAGTGCACAATTTAAATCCAAGGTTGACTGCCTTGGTGGTGGACGTAGCACTCATTATAGTGTGAACCATCCCAAAACACTTGTGTTATTCCTTCTTGCTTGTCGATACTTGATCGATTATCATCTTTGTTTATATTATCCATTTACGTGAGAACTTAAGTAAACCGTCAAAGGTCTACAGTAGTACTTATCGGCGCAGAAACAACTTCTTTGAAGGTCTTCCGCTACTTGATTCTCTTCGATAGATTGCAAGTAACTTTCAAAAGAATTTACTTAAAAGTTTTAAGTGTATAATAAGCTATTCAACCCCCCCTTCTAGCTTATTATTGTGGCCATTGGGACCCACACTTACTTTAGTCATACTTATCTTGTTATTATGTAACATATTCTTTTCAAATGTAGATGTCATCCACAAAGTTATGGGAAAAGGTGCACTAAAATATCGTTTTGGGTTCAATACTAAATATTTAGACTTCGAGTCACAAGAGAAAGAATATGTATTGTAAAACAATTAAATTGCAAAAAACAACAAACAGATACAAATTTGTTAAATTACTTTTAAACATATTTTGGTGTATCCAAAAAAACGAAACTAAAATGCACCTTGTGAGGATCTTATGCAGAAGAAATATCGGCTCATATTGAAACATCAACCAACGATCAATTAGTTGTGTTGTTGCAATTATGCAAGGCAAAGACTTTTCAAGGCACTCATCCATTTTATTTATTTCCAGAATGAGAATATATAATGTAGGAGAATCTAACAAACTTTTGAATAAAAAACAATACAGGGCAAATAACTCTTTCAAACGATTTCTTTGCTACAAAGATTTTAGTAGATTATATCATACTGGAGATTGCAAACCTAAAGAGGGAGTAAGTTCAACCACTTTATATTTATTCCATGTATATTTAATAACAATTTTACATATTCATCTATCTTCTTCATTAGGTATTGTTTTGAAGCTCTTGACAGAACCTTGAGGGAAATAATGAGGTTTAAATATCCAGATAGTTTCAATTAGCCATTTGAAGGCAAAAATATTGTTTTGGTTGAAGATTTTTGCCAGATTGTGTCGGTTATACCGAAAGGGAGTAGGCAAGATATTGTCATGGCGACCATTAACTCTTCTTATTTATGGACACATTGCAAAGTTTTGAAACTTATAAAAACATAAGACTACAAGCTTTTGTCAATGATGAAAGCGGTCTCAAGTATAAGTATCGACGACAATACATATGGTGGTGAAAATGATGGTGTTGCAGCAATAGAACTTCTAAATGATCTTTTGGTTAATGAATCAGATAATTTGATCCAATCAATAGTTGAAAGTACATATCCATCATTTTTGGAGTATTTTGATGACGTATCATATTTGCAAAGAAGAGCTATACGTGCCCGATGCTTGATGTTGTTGATACCATAAATGAGTACATGATTTCTAACAATCACTTAGAAGGAAGAACATATTTGTGTTCAGATTCTATGTGCAGAGTAGTAAACAACACAAGTTTGTTTGAAGACATTCATTTTACGGAATTTTTAATAGTATAAAGTGTTCAGGATTGCACAGCCATTAATTAACACTTAAGATTGGTGTTTCAGTGATGTTGTTGAGAAACATTGACCAAGCTTGAGAATCACGCTGTTGAAACAATTTTTTTGAATAGAATTACTGTTGGAGACAAAGTGTTTATACTAAGAATGTCATTGTCCCCATTAGATATGAGGTTGTCTTTTTTCAAGTTTTTCATAAGACAATTTCCATTAATAGTATAGTATGTCATGACAATTAACAAAAATCAAGGTCAATCACTTTCGCATGTAGGAATCTTCTTGAAGAAGTCAGTGTTCAACCGTGGCTAGTTGTATGCCGTAGTTTTCTAGGATAACAAACTGTTCTGCCTTGAAGATATTAATATTCAATGAAGATGAAAAGCCAACAAATGTTGCGTATAAGGAAAATTTTCAAAATATAAAATTTTACCAATAAAATGATGTATTTTTATTTAAATAGTTGCTCCAACATTACTTTTCTTATTTTATTATTTTGATTTTAATAAGTTTTTTCGTTTTGCTTGAATATTATTTAATTAAAAAAATTGACTGTGCGTTTAACGCACGCTTGTAAAACTAGTCTATATTATAAAACAATTAGGTAATTGACTAGGGTTATTCAGAGGCTGAGATTAAATTATTTTTTAAAAATTTAACGGTTGAGATTTACCATTACATTCACATGTATGAGTAGTTATCAATTTTTAACTCCCTAGTTTTTCTTTTCCTATTACAAGTCACCCCTAACAATTACTATTATGAGCAATCACCACTTTTTTCTTCTCCCTATGTTTTATCTACACATTACAAAGTCACACCATGCGATTAATCTTCTGAATAGTCACCCCTTATAAAACATCGATCCTTCAACTATCATTTGAAGCAATGTACCCTTCAAATGTAATATTTTTTAAATCACATCTTCTATTTAGTCACTGTCATTATAATTGACGAAATCAAATATACTGGCACCGTGTCATAGGCACGGTCATGAAGATCTAGTAAAGAGATAAAAGAAGTTGTTGGAGCGAATGACCCATCGAAGGGGACCGCGGGTTATCTAGCTAAAAAATGGATCAAAATGAGAGAAATAAATAAACTAAATAGGTACGATTCGGGCCAAATCAAAATACCCAACTCAAATCCATTGAAAAACACGCACATCGCGATATGTGAAGTGGGTGACGTGCAGCGTGCCACTGCATTAATGAGATATTTCCTTATTTGCAACGTAAAAATATTACTCGGAATGCCCCTAATGTTTCCAGAAGACAAGCCGAAATCCCTAAAAGCTTAGAATTTGCATTTTAGTCCTAAATTAACTTAAAACTTTGGTTAACTTCATTTTTAATGCAAAGTGACACTTTTAATGACAAAAGTGACACATTTAAGGGTAAAGTCACACATTTATGGAGAGAAAAAGTTATTCCATCAGTTTTCAAATTATCGTCCTCATTTTTTTTTCATCCGTTATAAAATAATTGTCATCTTTCAAAATTTTTCCTTTTAGGAAAATATTTTTACCACTTTACCCTTACTTTTTCCACTTACTATAATTATGACCACTTGCTCAAGTTTATTAAAGGAAACTACACATTTTATCAATATTTATAATACAATCAATTATTTTTTCTTAAACGGTGTACCGGGTCAAAGCGAACAATAATTTAAAAACGGAGGGAGTATAATTTTAATTAAAGATACAAAGTGACATTTATAGGGTCAAAAGTAACACATTTAATGCTACAAAGTGACACTTTTATGACTAAAAATTTACATTTTTAAAGCCAAAAGTGATGATTTTTATATATAATGCAAAATGACACTCTTAGGGCCAAAATGACATATTTAATGCTAAAAAGTGATATTTTTAAATGTAAAAATAATATATTTAAGGCCAAAAGGTGACATTTTTTAAAGAAAAATAGTGATTATATTCATTAAAGGTGCAAAGTGACTTTTAGGGGGAAAAGTGACACATTTTATGTTAAAAAGTGACAATTTTAATGCTAAGAATAGACATTGTTAAGGCCAAAAGTGTAAGTTTTCATTTATAAATATGAGGGGTGACGCTGTAAAGTCCAACAGCTGAGGAGTAGTGACGCTACAAATTCTGAATCTACGACTCAATTAACATGAATAGCTCTATCTTACGGATTAAGTGTCATATACAAGACATACTTTTAATTAATAGCGTTTGGTGTTTATTTGGAAAAGAAAAATAGATTATTGAAATATTAGAATTAATTACTAAAATTTAAGGCATCACAGTACTAATGGAGGAGGTGAGATTTGGATTTTTAATAGTGGTGGAATCCATGTAAAAGGACAATTGTTTCATTCTATTAGGTTAAGTATATGTTTTACATAGGAGATTAAAATAGTAATTATTTTAGCGAAGTAGTAAGACGCATTCTTGTCGAATTTTATCAAATGTTTAAGCTATTTTTTTAACTAGCTTTGTTATAACATTAGATTGTCTTTATGAATTTTTCTTACTTTATTGATGGTAGATAATTTAAAATTTTCACCAAAATTGAAAAAAAAAAAAAACTTCTTATTTTGTGGAGCAGTGATAAAGTTTAATATCTAGTTTTTATCATGAAAATTATTAACAAATATTTGTCCATTGTGGGGTAATGTTGTCGATTGTCTTGATTTTGTCATTGCATTACAAATATTTGAAATGGATTGGTTTTATGGTTGACGATTTGACTTGGCCTTTGGCTTGAACGGTTTTTGTTGGGCTATGGATTTGGTATTTTCTGGAAGGGCGATCAGAATCGATCGTTAGTTGGATTTTAGGTTGTGGGTTTAGATGGAGAATTGGATGTTGGCCTTTGGTTTCGAGTATGGTGGGCCTTTCAGCTTTTGTTTGTGGGTATAATGGGTCTTTTGGCTTTTGACTTTGGTCCAAATCTGAAAAAATGGATATGCGTCGATTTTCAAAAAGAGGCTCCAATTAATTTGTGTAAGAGAGAGATATGGATAAAGATGGACTTGCTTCAGAGAGGTTTTTTTAACCTCTCGGAGCATTATAGGAGAATGATGAAAACACTTCATCTCTATCTTGGTAGCAAAAAAAGGGTGGTTATTATTTACCGTTGTATGGGTAAATCAACCACATCTTCGAGAAACTTGATCATGAGGATAACTCTTTTGGTTGTTCGAAGATAAAGAATCTTGGCTTAGATTAGGGTTGAGTATTTGAAGAATGATTTGGTATAAGATGGGTCTCGGGATTTTAGAAAGGTTTTTGGTGTAAGAGGAAAGCCCCAGTGTGCTATTTGACAGCTCGGTGTGAGGTTCCCTGGTGTGCTCCGCGCCCGCGCCTTGGATAGGGTGCTGCATGCGGGGACACCACTGCTCTCGTTCCATCCTCCCTTGTTTAGAGGAAGACGAAATCAAAAGTGCGAGAGGAGTGCTGTCTATATTAGCACGTTGGAATGTGCCTCGGTTGCCCTGAGTGGATTTTATATCCAATATGGGAACTGATGGTTTTCCATATCAGGTTATCCCTTGTTTAGGGATAATAGGATATGGGAATGCATTACCCTTCCATTCCCATTATCCCCTTTTCTTTTCAGGGGAAAAAAGAGAAGTGCAAGAAAGGATATTGCGACGCCCCCACTATGGATTTATTGAAAATAATCTTATGGCCCATTCAGATCACTATGGGAGCTATGGGTTTCCCGCATCAAGTTATCCCTTGTTTAGGGGATACCAGGATATGTGAATGCATCACCCCTCCATTCCCGTATCTCCCTTTTTTAAGGGAAAACAGGAAAGTGCAAAGAGGGAATGTTGCGAGGCCCCACTGGATCTGAAAGTTTTAGAGTCACCATCTTTATTTTAAGGCAAAAATAAAGAAAAACCAGAAAAAGAAAACCAGAGATTTTTAAAAGCGGGTTCGGATGCTAAGTTACGAGTTGGGAAGGTGCTAGGCACCCAACTCGCCCTTTCGGTCTCGAAAATGGTTTTTGGCTGAAGTATGATTATTGCCACATTTATTTAGCAAATAAATAAGGTATTATAATGACAAGGGAAATTTAAACAAATACATTCGTGGCCACATTATTTACTGAACTCGGGCCTCCTTCCAATAATTACAGACATATTTAAGAATATTTGGTCATTATAACGACTCTTTTACATAATATTTCATATTCTAATCCGGGCAGCACAACGGCTTATATGGGCTACATTGCGCCGGATTTAAATAACAACTTTTAAAAATAAATAGAAGACATAAAATATAAATAAATAAAAATAACGACGCTCTTAAAGGTTTTACCTTTTAGAGCGGCGGTGTGCTCGCTCTGTCCTTTAGGGAGAGGGAGTCTTTTGTTGTTTGTTGTGTGTTTGTTGTTTTGATTTTGGCAGAGTGACGGCTTATATATGATAGTTTTGGTTTGTTTGGTTGGGCAGAGTGACGGCTTAGTTTTTGTGGTTTTGGCCTTTTTGATTGGGCGGAATAACGGCTTATAAAGGGTGTTTTTCAGCTCGTTACTAGGGCAGAGTAACGGCTTACTTTGGGATTTTTGGGTCGGGGAAATGAGGTGGATATCTAACAACTAGGCTAGGGATTACTTATAACTGGTGGATATTTATTTTGGCGGAGTTTGGACAGGGTTTGGAGACTTTAGGGGGTTCCACTCACCTATCTCACACCTCTCGTACTAATATCGACGGAAGAACGAAGCAGAGCTTCGCTGCGATTAAAAATCGCGGAGGAAATGAGCAGCCCCAAATGAGAACCGAGGCCCTCTATTTATAGTGAGAATTAGGGACACGGCCGGAATTCTCCAATTTGTTCCTCGTGCTTCAGCCACTTGTACCTTGAGCTTCACGGGTTGTACATTTTCAATCTGAGAGAGGTGAATAGTGGATGGCATGGTGCGGCACCAAGGGTGTTGGGTGCGGCACCAAGCAGCTTTTCAAGTTTCAATTTTGTGCACTTTCCCCCCCTGCAGTTCACTGTTTCGCGCATCCTGCTTTTCCTTTCGCATTTTTGACTCCTGTAACTTGACATTTGTTAAATTTTAACTGTTCTTGATATTTTATGTCAGTCACATACCAGGGGTACGAAATTGGGGTGTCTACACTCGGCTGCAATGGTCGAAGGTGATATTGGTCAAGACAAATTGCCTACTTTGGATTCCATGTGTTTTAATAGTTTGCGGGCCCATATCTTCTAGATGACTCATCATTAACTCGTGCAGACTTATAAGTGAGTCGATTCATCATTCTTGAGAAGATTTACAAATCCAGGGATACTTGGCGATGAGCGGTGCTCAAAGATCGAAAAAAAGACTTAACTAGCTAGAAAGAAAAGAAAAGCAAAAATTTACTTGACTCGAATATATACAAAGACCTTTGGAAACCCCGATTTGAAGACTTGGATGGACTTTTGAAAGAATGAGAATCAAAAGGACTAGAGAACATACTCTACAAGGATGGGCTGCAGACACGGAATGGGTAATTACGACAGCAACGGGACACCCGTGGGGTTTGAAAGCCCTCAGCCTTGAATTGTTGGTTGCAATCCTCGGGTCGCCTGGTTCATCGAATGGATGTAGGCTTGCTTCCACGGTTGGTTATGTCGTACTTTATCGAGCAATCGAAGAAGCTATAGCTATTCTGGATTTTCCGACTTTCCCAGCATTACTTTCCTTCCTAGCTCCCTATCGGTCTTATATATATATATATATATATATATATATATATATATATATATATATATATATATATATATATATATATAAAGTGTTAAACCTTGACATCTTGAAGTAGTACTCATTGGAGATGTGTTTGAAGTCGAGAATGAATGATGCATTAGTCGACTAGGGATGCATTTGTGAAAGGTTAAGAGGAAAGATAAATTTAGAGATAGTGATTGAGGATAATGGTAAAGGGATTCCATCATGTCTTTACATGTTTTGGAAGACAGAAAACAAACACACAGAAAACGTCCTATGCTTAGGTCGGCCAAGTGTAACTTGTTTTGATAGTAAGGAGTGTCCTAAAAGGATATACATGAGATATGTTTAATATTTGTTAATCTTTACGAGTGTGCACATGCGTGAGTTATCTAAAAAAATATTTTTGTCTTTAAAAAAATGTAAACCAAGCATGCAATGTACTATATTAATTTTCGGCTTCTAGCAAAAATGTTAGTGGCAGCAAAGAAAAGCAATACAAAAAATTTCAATGCATATGCACAAAAGGGAGTTGGACTAAAGAAACAAAATTTTGTTTGTTTGTTTTTTTAAGCAACTTTTACTTTTTTGCTTTTAAAAAAATTAATTTCTTGTTGAATTGAAAGTGAATCTTCTTTTTGTTTGCTTTGAAAAAAATGAATTTTTTTTACAATTCCCTTCTCTCTTTTTTTGAAAATAATTTTTTAAAAATATTGGAAAACGAATTTCCTTTTTTTTTTTAAAAAAAAGTGAAATTTTCAAAGAATCAAAATGTCAAAATAATAAAATAAAATAAAATAAAATGTCCTATGCTTTTTGCAATAGTAATAGCAATAATAATAAATCAAGCATGGATTTTCAATATATAGATATAAAATAAAATCTACACTATATATGAAAGCATGTTGAGTATGTAAACAAATTTAGCATCCCCTAGAAAAAGATATTGAATCTAGCCCTCTTTTGTTCTTTGTTTTTTGTTTTTTGTTTTTTTAAACAAAATGTTCCTAGCAGAGTCACCACTGTGAGAATCTTGTTTCGACCCTACCTCACTAATGAAAAACGAGTGGTTTCAAAACTTTGAGCGCGTGGAATACGCTCGGCCTCGTCGTTGACTCTAAAAATGTGTGTACAGAGTTGTCACTTCTATTTTAAGGTTAAACAGATAAAAACCAAATGTTACCAGAAAATGTAGGTTCGGGGACTAAGTTACGACTCGGGAAAGGGCTAGGCACCCAACTTGCTATTTCGGTCTCATTTTGGGTTTGCTAAAAAGAACATGCTATATATATATATATATATATATATATATATATATATATATATATATATATATATATATTAATTGCTTTGTTTTAAAACACTATTTGAGCATAATAACGACTATTTTATGATTATATGAACATACTTTCATTTTCTAATATATTATAATCTAGCTACTCTTTAAGACATAAACGTAAACTAATTATGATTTTATGTATAAATATTCATTTACAAAGCATGCATAATATAATTATTCTACATTTAATAATAACGGGAACATACTAGTAGGTTGGTACCTACCTCTTGAAGCGTGAATGTCTTAACCCGGTATATACGCCTAGGCTTAAGCCCTCCAGGCGCTTTTGAGTGTGCTTTCTCTGTCCTTCTGAGAAAGGAAATCTTTTTTCTTTCTTGTTGTCTTGTGTCTTGTGTCTTGTCGTCTTATGTCTTGTTCTCTTGTTTCGTGTAGCGTAACGGTATCTTGTTATCTTTGGATCGACTTGCCGGGGGTAAGGACTGAAGCTCGGATGGCTCGCTTGGGGCGAGGAGGTTTTCTCGAGGCAAGGAGGAGGAACACTCGCTTGCTCGATCAAGGGAGGAGGCTGGCTGGCTTGCAGGGCAAGGCAGGAGGAAGCAGAAGGCTTCTCTTCTTCTTTAGGAAGGCAAAGGGAGAAAGGGCTCTTCTTCTTGCATTGTGTTGGATGTTTGCGCTCTTTTGGTCTGTCTAATTAAGAGGTCTGGGGGATCTATTTATAAGAGGAAACATGGATGGGCAGCTGGTGGCGCGAGATCTCGAACTGATTGCACAAAATATCTTTAAGAAATATGTGAGATGAGAGAAAATGTAAAGGTGGGGGCACAACTCCCACCCTTGGGAGCGGCTCCCCTTACCCATTTTACGACCTTTGCAATTTTTCAATTAAGTCCTTCCACATATATCTTTATGATTGTTTTAGGACATTATATTGTGGGGGTATGAAATTAGGGTGTCTACATAAATGCACGATTAATCATTAGTCTGCTGACATCAATCAACTGACAGAAAAGGATGAACCAGAAGGAAGACAGATCATAAGTTCAAACCTCTAAACTTTGTTTCTGCCAAGACCTCTAAGCAGACTCAAGCTGATCCAAAATGTTTACCTAAAACGATTGACTCAATTGATTACCACAGATGCACTGTTTGTTCTACTCTTGGTCATGAGTCTCATGAATGCTTTATTTAGATTCAAACCTACTGACAAAGTTAAATTGCCTAAACTAAGACAAGTTTGGCTACCAAAGAAAGCTAACCCTTTGGACCAAAAATAATAAGGGTACCATGATTTAAATATTTATATTTCAGGTGTGCTTAATGGTCAATGATCAACCAACTATGTATGGATATTAGACAGTGGATGCTCTAGACATATGATTGGATCAACAGAACTTCTAATTGACATTATCAAAACAAAATGACTCTCGATTATATTTGGGGATAATTCCAAAGGAAAACCATAGGGTATGGATCCATTGTTAGAGGGTCGGTAAAAATTGATGATGTATCTTTGGTACAAGGTTTGAAGCATAATCTCCTGACCATTTCGCAATTCTGTGACAAAGGTATGAACGATACTTTCTCTACTACTCATTGCTTTATCAAAAACATATAAGAAAAAAAAATGTTTTTGCTATTGTCTTACTTTCTTTAATAACAATGCTCAAATTTGTTTAATGGCAAATGGTTCTTCAAAAACTTCATGGTTGTGGCATAAAAGACTTTCACACTTAAACTTTAAATATATTTCAAAACTTTTAAAAGGAGTTTTAGTGAATGGTCTTTCATCAGTAAGTTTTCTTGCTGACAAGAAATGTAAAACATGTGCTTTAGGAAAAATTACAAAAGCATATTTTAAACTCAAACCTTGCCTTTCAACCAAAAGAATTATTGAATTATTGCATATGGATTTATTCGGTGGTCCTGTTACTATTGCAAGTCTAGGTGGAAGCAGATATACCTTGGTATGTTGATGACTACTCGAGATATATACTGGTTGAGTTGATGCAATCCAAGGATGAAACATATGGTTTACTCACAGCTCTGTTCAGAAATCTTTAAACTAAAAAAAAGTGTGAAATTATAAGTGTAAGATATGATAATAGAGCTAAATTTAAGAACCTTGGAATGGATACCTACTGTAATGATCATGATATTGACCATAACTTAGCTGTTAGAACACCTAAGCAGAATGGTGTAACTAAGAGGAAGAATAGAACCTTGATTGAAGCATGTAAAACTATAATAGCTGAAGAAAAACTACCTAAATAATTTTAGGCTGAAGTTGTCAATACAACTTGTTTTACTCATAACTGATCTCTTATCAACAAGTTCCATGAAAAGACTTCATATGAACCATGGAGAGGAAGAACACCAAATATTGTTTTTCAAAATATTTGGGTGCAAATGTTTTATTCATTACAATAGTAATGACCACAGAGGTAAATTTGATGAAAAACTGATGAAGCTATTTTTGTTGGTTATGCTAAACATAGTAGAGTTTACAGAGTGCGTAATAGAAGGTCTCAAATAATTGTTGAAAATTAGCATATCACATTTGATGAATTATTCTTATTAAAGTCCTCTAAGAATCATGATGTTACTAACATCTTTGAGATTTTTGAGACATGGAACAATGTTAGCTCAAATCAAGAAAATCCATCATCCACCACCCATCCAGCTAAAAACCCTACAAATCTTAGCCCCTCAATTGAACATCAGTCGGTTGATGAAACTCAACCTGCTGACACTCATATACATCTCTTTGAACCTATATCAGTTGGCAATAATAAGTCAGCTGATACATCACAAATTAGAAATCATAACTAGTCAAGTGACAATCATTAGTCATCTGACACTCCTCTACCTTCCCCTCAAACTGACAAACTCACTACCACTCCTATCAATATTGAACCTACTCCAAAACTTCCCAAAAAAATCAGAGAAGTTAGACATCATCCAATTTCAAGCATAATTGGTGATCCTTTTCCTAATTTAAAGACTATAAGTAGTTCAAGAAATGAGACCCATGACTCTCATGCCTTTGTCTCTTCTATTGAACCTAAAAAGATTGATAAAGTCCTAGAAGATCTCCAATGGATTGAAGCCATGCAGAAGTACTCAATCAGTTTGAAAAGTGTCAAGTTTGGGAACTTGTTCCAAAACCTAATGATGAATAAGTAATAGGAACAAAATGGGTCTTTAGGAACAAGCCGGATGAAGATGGAAGAGTGACTAGAAATAAGGCAAGATTGGTGGCCCAATGTTATAGACATGAGGAAGGCATTGATTATGACCAGACTTTTTCTCATGTTGCAAGATTGGAAGCCATTAAGATTGTTTCTTGCATGTGCAACCTTTAAGGATTTCAAAGTCTATCAAATGAATGTAAAAAGTGATTTCCTCAATGGTGACCATCAAGAGAAAGTCTATGTTGAACAACCCCCTAGATTCACAGACAACAAAAAGATGGACCATGTCTTCAAGCTCAGAAAAGCTCTTTATGGACTCAAACAAGCCCCAAGAGCATGGTATGAAACCTTATCCAAATTTCTCATGGAAAAAGATTTCAAAGAGGTAAAATTGATATAACACTTTTTACAATGACACAAAGGTAACATCTTATTAGTTCAAATTTATGTTAATGATATTATTTTTGTATCTACTAATGATGTATTGTGTAAGAGATTTGAAAACCTTATGAAGGGCAAATTTGAAATGAGTATGATGAGAGAACTTATTTATTTCCCTGGATTGCAAATCAAACAATCTGAGAAGAGAATCTTTATCCATCAAGCCAAATACACCAAAGAGCTCATCAAGAAATACAATTTGTAAAAGGCAAGTTCAAGCACGCCCATGGGAACTGAGTGTCATTTGGTCATTGATGAGAAAGGTAAATCACTAAATATGACAATGTATAGGGGTATAATTGGATCTCTTTTATATCTAACTACTAGTAGACCAGATATTATCTTTGATGTTTGTGTTTGCACTCACATTATCAGATATCTTATTGATACTGAAAAATTTAACATTTAGTATTCAAGAGTAAGGTTGTAAACAAATCAAATAATATTGATTTGATTCGGTATTCGAATTCAAATACAAACTTTTTTTAGTATTCGATAAGTATTCGAATACAAATATGAGTCCACTTGTATTTGATTCGATATTCACGAATATTCAAATATATATATATATATATATATATATATATATATATATATATATATATATATATATTTATATATTTTTATTTATTTATTTATATTTTTTTTGAGAAACAGGGACGGTGCCCTGCTAGATTTTATTAATTAGAGAAAAAAAAATACAAACTTGAGGAGAACAACCAGCCTAGCCCTTATAAATGGGAGGATGGAGGAGTCTTGCCTCGAAAAGGAAACTTACATAGATAAACTACAAAATTAAGAAATGCGAACATAAGCAGTTCCAATCTTATCAAGAGCAATAAGACCTCTAATCGGAGAAGGAAGATCATTGACAGCTTCAAACATAAAATCTCGTCTCTGATCACAACCAAAATTAGCCAAAGCGTCAGCCACATCGTTAGCCTCCCGATACGTGTGAATAAGAACAATCCCCAGATTCTGAATAAGATGCTTAATGGAACGCAACAAATAAATGCAGGTCCATGATATGTGCCCACCTCCATTAATACTATCAATAATGCTTTTTGAGTCAATTTCGACAATAGAGTGAGACCATCCTTTGAGGCGAAGCCATCGAAGACCACGAAGCAAAGCTTTACATTCAGCCTGGAAACTGCTACAATGGCCATAGAATTCAAAAAAGGCCAACAACATATCACCCGAACTATTCCTTATAATACCTCCACCAGATCCTGGACCTGGGTTACCTCTACTGGCTCCATCACAATTGAGTTTAAACATACCCGGGAAGGCTTATTCCAGCATAGAGAACGGATGGTCTTCGAGGAAGCCCGACCAAGACTAGAAGAGAATAAGCAATCCCAAGAGTCTCCGGCAATAGGGGACAACCCAGCATTCTTAAGCTAAAAAATAATAGATGTCTTTATTTTGTCAACTAAGATCCATGGGGGGGCGACGAGTCCTGTTCTTCAAACATAAATTTATATTCTTCCATAATTCCCAAAGAATGAAGGAGGGAGTTAAAGAATGCAGCACATAATTATTTTCCTTGAACCACCAAGCAATACAAGTCTGATGGATCGAAGGAGAATGAGATCGAATACCTCCAAGACCATTGAAAACATCCCATATATAAGTCGCCATAGGGCTGTTAAGAAAAACATGACAGTAAGACTCGGCATTACCTATGTGACAACAAGAACACCGGGATACGAGCTGAACTCCTTTTTTGATGATACTTTCATCGAGCGACAGCTTCTTCCCCCATAAACGCCACATGAAAATGTTGAGTTTTTTGGGAATATATTTCTGCCATATAAACTGATTGGATACAAAGAACAGTCATTTTGGCGGGTGTGAGCCGAGGCTAAAGAGAACGTGAAGTTGCCTTTATTGGTTAGACACCAACAAGCGAAGTCAGGCTGATTCGAGAGAGTAATTTCCTGAGCCGAAATGGAAGCGCGGCTTACGACCAATCTCAAATGGTGAAGACAAGCTGAAGCAGTGAAGGCATCTTTAACTTGGACAATGTTACTGAACATCGGCTTAAGAGAAGAAGTAGGCATCCAGTTATCTAACCACATCGAGCAGTTGCCACGCCCGATAATCCATTTAATGTGCTGTTCAGAATTGTCACGAACTGAACATATACGACGCCAGATGGAGGACCCCTTATTGGATGATGTAGTAGGATGAGAATTAGAGCAATACTTGGCTGCCAAGAATCGACTCCAAAGACTGTTAGAGGTTCTAAAACGCCACCAAATCTGAATTGAAAAGGCACCAATAACATTTGAAACAGATCTTATACCAATACCCCCTTCCGCTGTCGGCCGACAACATTTGTCCCAAGCTACCCAATGGGCTTTAAGCTTGGAATCAACAGAACCCCAAAGAAATTCGCAAAGAGTACGTGAATATTTTTAATGATTTGCTATTGGGGGATCCAAGGCAACTGAATTTGGTACATAACAATAGAATGCAAGACATAATTGATAAGCGTGATTTTACAGGCTTGAGAGAAAGGCCCCGTCCCAACAGGTTAATTTTAGACTGAAGCTTCCTAATAAGCGAATCAAAGAGACTCTTGGTTTTCCTTCCCTCAAAAAGCGGGCAACCCAGATAAGTAACCATCATAAATTTGCGATTAAAACCCACCTACCTTGTAACGTCCCGACCCGGATTTCAACACGAAATCCCAAGGTCGTGCTGAACTCTTAATAAGAGGACAAGCACTTGATAAACAAGTAGTGCTAGTCAAACGATCGAGCAAACTCGCTCTAAACATGAACATAACACCGCACTAAAATACGGTATTTCAAAAATTGAATCAGGGGAAGCAATAAGAAAAGAAGTCCCAAGCTATGAAGCTCGAAACCAACGACAATGAAACCAAAGAGACATTATCTCTCAAAGGAGGAAAAACAAAACTCACGCGCCGCAACAATGCGACGCTAATCAAACCATCGGCACTCCAAGCGGTGTTTCAACAAAGAACCAACGATATAACAATTACCCAACGGCTAAAGCATACAGGGGTCAACCAACAACTATAAAAACTAGAATAAGGAAATTCCCCAAAGCTACCGGGAGACAAGCTGAAATAAATACTAAAACCACAAACAAGGCACGACACAACACGTCGGCCCAAGAAACCAATACAAATACCCAAGTATTCTACCCGAAAAAAGTCTAAATAACTTTACAAAATGTCGATCTCACAAGAATAGCAAAGTACATGAAATCAATGACAATGCTAAAAAGGAACAAGACTCCACAAGCTGCTACTCGGGAAAGTCGGCTGCTACAAACACGAACCACACGATCTAACCTCGATCTATCGACCATCACTGCCTACGTCTACTCGACCTCGGTGCGACTATCGATTCTGCAACTAAAAACAAGTACAA
Organism: Codonopsis lanceolata; assembly: GCA_013146195.2. NCBI lineage: Eukaryota > Viridiplantae > Streptophyta > Magnoliopsida > Asterales > Campanulaceae > Codonopsis > Codonopsis lanceolata. The sequence continues at coordinate 64,057,921 of CM028382.1, read as the reverse complement.
CATCGTACGATGAGTCAGCTAATGACCCGATGCCTATATGCAATATATATACATATAATTATGTAACATATAATTATGTAACATAAACATAACCGAGGTGTCATTTAATATATGAGAAAAACAGAAAAACCATGAAGCGTATCGTGGTGTCATTTATATATGACTCGTCACAAGCTTCGATACTCCACTCCTTCTTAAGAAATCCAAATGAACGGGGGTGTAATTCCTGTTCACACAAAATCCTGTTCACACACAAATCAAATGAATTAGAAGGTAGTTCCGTAGTTCCCACAAAACATCATATGCAAGTATACATATCATTATATATACGAATCAAGCTATTCACACTGTTACACGTGTAAGGGTGCATGTTTATATATATACACCTATATCAGTATGTATATCTCTAAATATACATATCAAATCTCCCATAAAATCATCATGCATAAGTGTGCATATCTATATATATATACACATCAAGTCTTTCATATATATCTCATATACAAGTATGCATATATCTATATATACATATCAAATCTCTCATATATCAATCACAAACATGGTCAATACAAACATGGTAAGATCTCAACTGTTCAACACACTTTGTTATCACATAAGTGCCCATAGAAAGCCACATAAGGGATAGAGAAGATACCAAATCACTGCCGTCGTATTGCCCGCAATCACAACTGTTAATCATATCGTGCCGTGATACCGTGTTCGTGTATCAAAGTACCGAGCCTCTTCTCAGGTCCGAGCTCTCTTCTCGGAAAATAGCACTAGCCAATGTGCTCAATTGGTTACGACAAAGGGGCTACTTCCCCACTGTAGCTAGCAGTGGAGGTGTGTGTGAAACCCGAATCCGGTACGGCGATACATTACAATCACGAATCCCATAATTCGTGAAGGCAATGCATCGTCCCACCATCATCATGAAAACTCAAGTAATGCCAGCTGGACTTATATGCAATGCACAAGTAGATGTTTACTTGCTAATTCTCAAGTAGATATAATGACCTACTAAACTCATACGATTATGCACATTGTTACATAAATCACAAAACCACAATAGGAGCTCATTTGAGTCTCTAAATCATAAGTGCCAAGTTTGTTCACTCTATTCAATTCAAGTCCGAAAAGCTAGTAATCTAGTCAACTGGAATATAATTGTCATAGGATCTCACCACGATCCTCGTAAGGTTCAATTGTTCCTTAACTCGACTCCGTTGAGTCTTTACTACAATTCCAACCAAATAGAGTTTGAACACTATATGTGTCCCAAGACTCTTTTCTATGTTCTTGTTTGAGGCATAGCAAGGTTCTCATTCCATTTAGGAATCTTAGTTCAAGTCCCAAGTCAATTATATAAGGGAAGCCCAAGTTGATTATTGTGAAATCAAGCTTAGTTCAATTTTGATTCATAATTCCACTTAATAGTAGAATCCAAGTTCACCACAATTCATTAACTACAACAGATCGACACGAAGGCAAATACATTCAATATGCTCATAAGTCATATCATAGAAACACATAGAAGAATCAATTCTTGACAAGGTAGGAAATCATGCATTTAGTCATAATATAAAATATACACAGATATTCCACATTCACCTATGAAATTCACCGAGTCACAACTTAACCATCATCCATTAAGTACTATCCAAGACTACTCCGTTAGTCTCGGATCATGAAGCCATTTACTAAACTCTTCCTAGAGTAGTAACTCATTCAATAACACAAAAGTCGATGGTAGTCAAAGACTTAAGCAACACTAGAGCGGTAGTAACCCGTAAGGTCAAACCATACCGGTGAGTCTTAGATAACAACATGGTCATCCTAGCGACTTATACAAGTAGACTCCATGTATAGAGTACTAAGAAAGCCCCAATCCAAATCTTCTCATAGAGTAGTCCTCAAATTCATTATTCAACAAGTAGGTGTTTTTACTCATTAAAGAATCAAGTAGGAATTCGACAAGAGCGAATTCAACCTGTCAAGTAGATACATCATTCTACAACATGCTCTCAATTGTGCATTTGCTTCACACAATCACATAAACCACATAAGAACTCGATTGAGTCTTATAATCACTCATATCAAACATGCCCTTCAATCCATCCCAAAGTCACGTAAGCTAATATATTAGTCTAACGCACTACAAACGTCGTAGGGATTGAATGTGGAGTCGGTATTGTTCAATAACTCCCTAATCTCAACTCCGGTGAGTTTTACTAAAATTCAACCAAATAGAGCATTGATACCATATGCATCACATTGCCCTTTCCTAAGTTCTCCTTTCATTTAGAACTCGATAACTAGGCCGTTCATGATCTTAAACTAGCCTTAAACACAATCCCGAGTTTCAAATCCTAGAATCAGAGATTTTGTTAAACCTTGAATTGAAACATAATCTTTCACAAGAGTTGTTCCTAAGCTCATTATAAACAACATTCATGCTTTGCATAAAGTCAAAATCACAACTTCAATAAGAATTCATAAAATCCTACACATATATCAAAGGTTGAATTGGAGGATTTCTCTTCACAAAAAGTGTTCACAATCATTAATAGAACAACTATAATAAAGGGGTCATGTTATTTTATTGAACATGAAAATCTCAGGGATTTGTCAACGTACCTTAGTCCTAAGATTAATGGATGAATGGATGATCAAAGCAAGGATTGTTGTAGAGAAGATCGAGGCCTTCGATTTGGCGGTCTCGGATCGCCGATCGGACCACCGGAACTCCGAGAAATGGTCCTTCAAGTTAGGGTGACCTCCATGGATGAAAATGGTGGATGAAGCTCTGATTCTCTGGTTATTGTTGATAAACAATGGCTGAATTTGGCTGAAAATGGTTTATATAGTTACCATTTAGACCCTAATCCAAGTGAAGGGGGTTATAAGCCTTTCTATTGGCTAAGGGAGGATGGCCTTTGATAAGGGTTGATCCAAGCGCTTAGAAGGGTTTGACTAAAGTCAAAAATGGTGTTCTAGGCTGAAATGGTCTGACTTTGGACAAGGGGAAAGGGGCAAGGGGGTCTTCAACCAGAACAAGTCAAAAACCCAAAATCTGGAAAACAGACAGTCAATCTTGTAAAATCGACCATAAATAGCTCACACCTCGAAATGAGGTGATTATTGATTTTTATGAAACTATACTCTTTAAAATATAGTTTAGAATTTTAAATTACTCAATTTGAACTTATATTCATCAAAATATGGCTACTACAACTTCAAGTACAAAAGCTGATTTCCTGAAAACATAATTCTGGCATAGCCAGAAGTCAAGACCTAAATGAGGTACTTATACACCTTGGAAAAATACCATATTTTACAGGGAGTATCCTAACATATGTAGGTAAAACATACTAAAGTTTTAGAAAATTATCTTTAGTATATTGGAACCAGAATGTTCCCGAAGTTCGCCCAAAAACAGGACTGAATCTGTGAAGTGATATGTTGGTCATCTTATTTCCAAATGCAACAAATCTATGAACATTGATTGTGCAAGCATGATAAATACTAGTACACTTGGTCTAGAACTTAAATGAACTTCTCGCAAGTTGAAAGCACAAACAATACAAGCAACGAAGGCAAACACGAGAAACCCTAAGACTAAAACAAAGCAACAAAGCTTCTAAACTTTCAACCAAGCATACTATGATCAAGATGAACATTATAAGTCATATATGCAAGGTACTAAGACTCCAATGAGACCCAGTTAAGTGCTAACATGCTAAGATGAACACTCAACGCATTAACAACAAAGCATGCAACACGAGAAAGTCAAATACACGAAGGTTCGGGGTCTTACATGCCTTTTTATAGAGGCCACCCTAGCTTACGAAGTATTTCCAGAGACCATGAAATAGCTTTTTCCTTTGTTAATAAATTGACCCGAAACAGCCTCATAAGATTCAAGAAGTTTACGATGATAGGCTAGAGAGTGTTGGTTACTGTTGCAAAAAATAACGATATCATCCGCGAACGCTAGATGGGAAATAATGGGACAACCACTTGAGGAGGAAAAGGCAAAATTCGGATGATCATATTGAAGTTTGTTTAGGCCTTGGCTAAGAACTTCTGCTGCAATAATGAAAAGGGTGGGAGATAGAGGATCCCCTTGACGCAATCCGCGGGAGGAGGGAAAAAAACCCACCGAAGAGCCATTAATCAAAACAGAAAAATGATTATTAGATATTATTCGCCATATCATATCAATAAAAGATTCGCCGAATCCAAACTTCCATAGAACCTGAATGAAAAAACACCAAGAGACTCTGTCGAAAGCCTTCGCCATATCTAACTTGATGATCATGTTAGAACCATTAACTTTCTTCTTGAGCTGATGAGTGAGTTCATGAGCTAAAAGCAAGTTATCCTGAATCAGCCTTCCCTTCGTGAAAGCACTCTGATTGTCAGATATTATGGAAGGTAAAATATTAGCCAGCCTAGCAGCGAGGATTTTGGAGACCACCTTATTACAAAAATTGCACAAGCTGATTGGGCGGAGATCCATAAAAGACTTAATCTGATTGGTTTTGGGGATTGTAATTAGGAGGGTACTGGTCCATGACTTTGGCATATCAAATCCCGCAAAAATTCCGATATAGCCAGACAGAAATCCTCCACAATAATGTCCCAGCAAGAAGTATAAAATTTACCGTTGAAGCCATCCGGCTCGCAAAGACTGCCCCCACGAGCAAAAAAACAGTGTTCTTAATTTCCTCGACTGTAGGAGGAGCAGAAAGACTGGCATTTTGAGCATCCGATACAAGAGAAGGAATAACATCAATAGGGCTAGAAGAAATGCCTGTACAAGCAGTTAGTTGGTCTTTATAGAACTCAACGGCCGCACTTTTTATCGCATCTTCAATGGAAGCTAAATTCCCATGCATATCAGAAATTTGATGAATAAATAACTTGTTTCGAGTATGCTTAACTGAGGCATGGAATAATTTGGTGTTTCCATCGCCATCCTTAAGCCATCGCAAATGAGACTTTTGGCGCCAATAATCTTCTTCTACTTTTAAGGTGCGTTTTAAATTAGCCTGAGCTAAATGGAGATCAGCCCGATTGGTGGAGGAATTCGAGAGTTCATAAGATAGTTCCTTAACCAGAACATCATCTTCAGCCTGTTTGACAGCTTGAAATATATTCCCAAATACATTCTTGTTCCAAGCTTTTAATGATAACCTCACCGCTTTCAATTTTTGAGCAAAACGCACCATAGGTCTACCGCATGTTCGGGTCTCCCAAGCCTTCTGAACAGTTTCCTGAAAAGAGTGATGATCTGCCCATACATTCAGGAATCGAAAAGGAGCTGGGGTTTGCCTCATAATCAGATTGATGGAGAGAAGAAGAGGTGCATGATCAGAACATGTTCGGTTAAGATGTTCCACCGATGTCGAAGCAAAAGTGGTAAGCCATTTAGTATTGCAAACTGCCCGATCTAACCGCTCATAAATGGTGGCGTGACCGTCACCATTATTGCTCCAAGTGTATTTGCTGCCAATAAAACCCAAGTCTGATAAACCCGCCGCATTGAAACACGCTTGAAATTCAAGAGCCCCTTGCCTATCCCAACTGACCCCTCCGATTTTTTCATCAGCTTCGATATAATATTGAAATCTCCAAGAACGAGCCATGGAGAAGAGTCGATTTCCATCCCCATATCAATAATATCCGACCAAAGAGATTGCCGCTCATTATTGGTGCATTTTGCATGAACCGATGATATATAGGCAGGTTCAACCCAAGAATAATGACTAACCCGCAAAGTATAATGCTGCTCAGATTCTGAAATCTCCTGACACTGAAATGAGGACTTAGCCAAGATCCAAATTGTATTAGCAGAATTAGAAAAGAAATAACGAAACTTTAACTTGTGAGCAATAAAAGGCAACTGTGACTTATCTTGCTTCGGTTCACAGATGGAAAGAAAAGAAATTTGGTGCAATTTGATGAGTTTTTTCAGACGAGAAGTAGTGGAATCATTTCCAACACCCCGAAAATTCCAAAATAATGTCTTAATCGTCATGGGCAGACTGTGAGGAGTTTGCTTTGGAGGACTTTGATTGTCGTTTGGAGCGGGTACACACACCTTGTCCATGAGCTTTATTTGTTATTGAAGTCTTGGATTTTCCAGCCATATTTTCCAGATTAAGCGCCGCTAAATTAACATTGTCATTCCTTGTATCTTCTTCGTCCACTGTTTGTAAAACAACAAATCGGTTTGGGGATAATATGTTGTGGTCTCATTCTCCTTCGCTGAAGAATCTGGATCGATACCATCGGGTATAATAGTAGGGCCTGAACCTTCTTCATTTTTTTCCAATGGGGACTTGGGAACTTCCTCTCCTGCGGCCTTAGCACCAGAAGTATCCATAACAATTGGGGCCTGATTCATAGGAACATGCAATGGAGTTTGATCAACTACAATATCTGGGGATTTAGGAGAGTCCATTACTTCTTGCTGGGAAGCATCTTCGGCATCAGTAGTATGAGATGTAGACGTTGGGGCTGAAGGGCCGGGGCATGGGATTGGAGCTTTTGTTGTATTTAAAACCTAACCAGAAGAGTGCTTTAACCCGCTTGAAGCGATTCTTTGGGAGTCCATCTTGTCACGGCGGAGGCGGGGGGAGGGGTCAGAACTTGGGTTCGCCAGAAGAAATGGCATGTTTTATTTTGCAGCCTAATTCAGAATGCCCTTCGCGAAAACAATGAGAACAATAAAGAGGAGTGTTCTCCGCCTCAAGGGTTTGCCAAAAGCTGGGGTATGACTGTCGCAATCAATCCAAACTCGCTTAGGAACTGGTTTGGTGAGGTCGATCTCAACACAAATCCTAGCAACGCTAGGCCGTGTTAGATTAATAGTGGGTTGGTCTAACATGAGAGGTCTGCCAAACAATGAGGCGATAGAGAAAAGTGTGGTCTTGTGGAAAAGATGGATAGGCAGTCCGGGGAGGGCGACCCACACCGGAACAATGGGGCTCTCAATATCTGGTCAGAAGTCGGGAGACCATTTGAATACACGCATAGGAAAGCATCCAAGATACCAGTGATCTTTAATCCATAATCGTTGATAATCTTCGTCACTATGAACCTGAATAAGTATATGCTTCGCGTCGAGATGCCCAACAGAGAAGGCTGCTTTGAGGCCAAAGGTCTGAAATAGTTTACGAATAGAGTCCATCGATGGTCTCCCGTGGGAAAACTTCCCGATCAGCGTGTTTAAATGGCTTGGCAAGAGCCTCAATGATATCAGATGATAGTTTGAGAGATGGTTCTCCTTTATATGAGGAAGGAGGAATCAGGTTAAGAGAAGGAGAAGGAGACGAGATGAGGACATCTGCAAAAGATTTCGGAGGGGAAGGAGGGCCTGAGGCCGAGGAGGTGGCCCATGAAACCCACAGCCTAAACCCTAGCCGCAAAGAGGATATCGCACCTTCAGTGTGTGAGTTGGTGTGTTTTTAAGAATAATTATTTTGTTATTTATCAATGAAACCCTAAAGTAGTAGACAATAATTAAACCCTTCACTCACCTCTTCCCCTTCGAACTCAAGAAAGTGACCAAGGCCATCCAATTCACCAGCACCTTCATCACTTCCACTCACAAGTTGAGGAATGACAAGCTTGAAAAACATGGTCTCCCAACTCTTCCATTGATCGCTGCTGTCAATCCCCCTCCCTTTGTGCTTATCAAGATCAACCCAAAAACTATGGTTAATGCCATGATAGCCAAATAGCTGGACCGCCAATTGAAGAAGGATGCTGCTAAAGTGATGCCGCCACAGGAAAGTCTATTGCTGGCACTACTGATGTCCCTCCTCCACAATCAAGGAAATCCAAAAGCAAGACTCTGCTGTTGAGGAGGAGCAACCTTCCAAGAAAAATAAGTCTTCCACTAGCACTACTGTTGCCCCCAAAAAGAAGAAGTCTTCTACCTCTGTTGCTCCTCCTACTCCTACTCACATGTCTGCTGAGCCTCATGCTGATCCAGAACATGTTCCTCTTCGCACCCGCAAACATAAGTCCAAACCTACTCCTCCTTCTGAACCTTTTATACCTTTTGATGCCCCTTTCATCTCCCCTATCTCCTCGACCTCCCCTCCTCTTGACTCTCCAACAGACTCTGTTGTTGTTGGGGAGGAGCTACCTAAACCATCTTCTCCCATTCCCTCAACAGCAGCATTGTTGAGGAGGAGCCTTTTACACCCCTTCCTAAAAAAAAGAAGCGCAGACTTCATCTGTGGCTGTTAACCCTCTTTCTTATCCACCTTCCTCACCATATCTCTCTCTTGCCATAGTACCTGTTTCACCATCTTCTTCCTCTAACCCAATCCCAGAAGCCTTCTGTGCTACATTTCTTGACCCTTACATCTCTTCTCTTCTTTTCAACACAACATTTCTTCCAGATCTCTACCTTCCTATCTCTCACTTCCTCAAACTCATTTATCTTTCCCGCGACCTTCATCAAATCCTTACCCGACCATCTGCTACCACTCTTCAGTTCATTTTTGAATTTAACTCAATAACAGACCTTCTCTATCTCCCTGCCATCCATCCTAACTATACCATTCTCCCAGACTCTCCCTTTCCTCAATCCTTTCTTGAACGCTCTTCCCCTCTTCCCATCATCCTTTTTCCTCTGTCAGTGATTCAAACACCGACATGGAGCTTGACCCTCGACCTTCTACTCCTTCTCCACAACCAATTTCTGTTGGCCCCTCATCTCCAGACCCTACTGACCCCTTCTCTTCCAACCCTGCTGGCCCTTCCACTTCAACCTCCTCTAACCATCCTCCTCCTAACCCTACTGAGGATTTCATCCCCATCAGCCTCAACCACAATTACATCCTAACCAACACTACTGACCTTGCTCTTCTAGACCTCCTTCGATGCAACCAAGCCCAGTTTGAGCGTCTCAACACCACCATCTCCTCCATGGCCCTGCAGATCGAGGTGATGAATTATGGCCTCAATGCCACTATATTTGATCTTGGCAAGATCGTCGAGCAGCTTCTCAACGACATTGCTCAGGCCTTCACAACCCACATGTATCTTGTACAAGATCAACAGCAATATCTGCTCAGCATCCTCCACTCCCAACAGATAAGTATACGCCAACTCTTTGATGAGCTCCGAACTTCTCTGGCCCAAGCCATCATTACAAATCGCGTCGAAGGCGACTTCACTAGTGTTCGCCATGTTGAGCGCGCCAACCAGAGAGTTGATGTCGCTGATCAATCAAGGGTTGCTGCCATCAGGGAGGAGAGTGCTACTCACCATTTGAACCAAACACTGATAGAAGAACACAACAGATTAAGAGAAAGACTCAATGATCGCATCAAAATTTGGGTATAGAGGTGATTATTTGGAACGACAAAGAACCCAACCTCACCTATTCTGATTTGGCATACCCTCTTTATGTTCTAACTTATTGTTTCATTTTAAGTTTTTGTTGGAAAAACACTGTTGTCAAACAATTTGTTTGACTTAATATACATTTTGAATCATGATGCTTTATCATATCTGCTTATTCATCTATCATGATTATTTAAACTTCTCGTTTAAATGATTAAAATGCTTATATTTTGTGAAGTTTAAACACTGTTGGTCTTTGTACTTGTTATTCACTTCTTTATCTTATAAGTACTTAGACTAGTTATCTCTCTACTAAGACTACTGTTCTGAGAGGCATATGTGTTGTTATTTCTATAATTTTTTCTTTGAAAACATGTTATTATCTCAGTGCATGTTCAAAGTCTGCTAGTAGCTAACATGATGACATCAAGCAAATAGGAGGAGATTGTTGACCCTCATAGGTTATAGATTTGGTTGAGTCATTTTCTAATTCTATTGATGTCACACGTACCGGCTAGTGTGACAACTATATTTATAATCAAGGTTGTAATAGAATAGTTAGTGTTGGTTTCTACAAAGGCGCAGACCAGCAGGCTTCAACAGTAGCCTTGAAAGCATCTCTCACCAGCAGACTTCCAAATCTGCTCAGCTCAAGAACGAAGCTTAGCCAAACACGTGTATTTAGGTTATATATTATTTGATCTAGATATTTTAATATCTAGTCAAATAATATTCAAATTACATTCACCATATTTCACTCCAATAAAGTCAACCATGTCCTTATCTGACTCCAGACAGATTGTCCACTCTATTGTCTGATTCATGAAGTCTAAAAACATTACCAAATTTGTCTAAGAAGACTTTCAAGCTATAACGCCTGCAAGCTACAACATTACTCTGTTTGGTATGTCTGTTCCTGCAACACTGCATCTCTGATGACTTTTTTTCTTCACACATCCTACAAAGCGGCGAATGTATTCAATGCATTATAACGTTGGACAACCCTCTCTCTTTTCAGGTCCAACGGTCCTGAAGATCTCCCTTGGTATATATTCAAGTATCGAAGATCTGAACAACATGCATCTTTTACGCATTCAATACTCAAGCTTCATCTTCAATACTCAAGCATTCAAGAGATAAAAGGACAAAAACTAACACTCCAACAAACTTCCTAAAGCTGCAGATTTGCTAGTCACGATTCATTAACTTCTTCTAGTTTGCATTAACTGTTATTTACTTTAGCACTTGAGAGAACAATTATTCATTGATTATTTATCTCATCATCAAACACTTGGTTGAAAAACTATTTTGTATACAATCCATTAGAGATCTTACTTTCTCACCTAGCGGATAAAACAAGTGCATCTTTCAAAATCCAAAGCTAACCACTTTGGTAATGGACGCAATACTTTTCAAAGTATGAACCACTTTTACATCCTTGCGTATTGTCTTAACTGAATTTCTTTCTTTTTACCTTTGTCTAAACTGCTCGTGATTTACTGCATCTTTTTAAAGGAAATCTGTCGTCATAAACTTCTATCACCAACAGTCTTCCCAACAGTTTTTCTCTACCTTTACTTATTCTGCTGCCCTAACTCTTCTTTAAGAGTTAGCTACTTTACGAAGAGAAAACACTTGTGATAGATTTTAAATAATTTAAAAACTATAACTAGGTTATTCAACCCCCTCCCCTTCTAGCCTAGATTGACTTTATTTGGGACCAACAAAAGGAAAGGAGAACGAGAAAAAAAAAATGGAATCGGCTTGGCAGGGGGATGTGACGTGAGGGAGAGGTGAGAGAAGAGGGGGTGTGAAAGAAAAAAGGAAGAAGAGGGCTATTTAATCTTTTTGCATGATGACAATTTAATAAATAAAACTCGATAGGTGTATGTAATTTTTTAGGGGTGTGAATAGTCTCACCCTTCTCATAAACATTTAGGACGTTGATGAAAGGCTTTTAAAAAATAAAATGTAAGTTTCTTCATTCTCATTATATTACGTTTTTTTAGGGGTTTCACATAATCTTTCTTGATTTTAATAATATTCTTTTTGAATATGATTTAATTTTGATACACTAACGGTGTAAATTATAAAATTAAACAACATAAATATTTATTTGATTCATATCATGCATAGAACTAATTGCTATTCTACAATTTTGTAGATATAAAATCAAGTATGTAGTTTATCAGTAGTTAGCATTCATATCCACCAATCAAATATCTTTAAATAAAATCTTAGACATTTTAATGTTAAAGATAAAGAAAGAAAAGTGTCAACAAAGTCTAGTGTCAATTGAGTTCGCAAAAACAGTCCTCTGTCCAGCCCAGCCCACTCTGTATTATACTGGGTTGGACTTTAGTTTTCATAGACCCTATGAAATTTTGGGTCGGTCCAGCCCTAACCAACTTCAATCATTTGCATGTTGGGCTTTAGTGAGGGCTAGAAAAATATGTGTAAATGATAAAAAATTAGCCCGTTCAATGGGTTGGCCAACGAGCTACTTAGTTAGCCCATTATTTTGGTCGGGCTTTAATTTTGACAGCTATATGATATTTCGGCCCAGCCCAATTTAAATGGCCAATTGGAGCAAGCCAGGCTAGCCCAGCTCATTGCAACCTCTTCTTATGTGTGGTTACTATGTAATAAAGAAGCATTATGATTGTATTTTAGAAAAAGTTCTTTAAAATATTATTTAAATTGTTCATGTAAATAGAAGTAATTAGAAAATTTCTCTTTAAAATACTCCATCTGTTATCTGTTACAAACAAAAAGTCAACTATACTATTTTAAAATGTTTCACATAAAATAAAATCAATCAACATAAGGAGAAAATGTTTCATGATCTCAATATATTACATGGCATGCCTGCGTGATACTCGACAACCAATAAAGATACTATGTCGCTATTGGTAGTGGTGCATCGGTTAAACATGCCACATGGTGTTGAATATGAGCCATTTAATACTAGAATAATAAATTCAAATAAACACTTCTAGTGGCTATGTCCACACTGCCAAGTTGCCTGCCTCTACAGAGGCACAATTTCATGAATTAAAGTTCATTAACATGATTGGAAAATATCCAAAGCAATGATCTGCATCAAAGATGCAGACAATATGATATGTCAACAACAAAAGCACATGAAGAAGATGTGACGCCACGTGTATGGACTACACTGACTCAATCAACATCTAAAAATACCAACAAAGCTAAAAATATTTTTTTTTGAAAAAAAAACAGTTTATATAAATGGCTATGACCAACACTAATACTGGCTCCTCCAGTAAAAATCACCCAGTTCAGGGACCATAAGTGGATGAATTTTACTGGAGAAACTATTTTTTTCTTTTTCAGAAAATTTGCTGATAGACTTCAGTGATGTTCAGGAAACTAGACTGACTGTAGAGATGTCATCCCATATGCAGGACCCCATGCATGGCCTTGAACTGGAGAAAAGCAGCTATAGGACCCACTTGTGCATGCTCAGTCACCGAGAATCGTCGCCAAGAAGGGCCCCAATGGCATCTGTCAGCATAGAATGATCCTTTCCACGCTCCGAGCTAGAACCAAACCAATTTGAACCGAGCAGGAAATCTGGCCTGGAATAATCGAAATGATTCATGATTTCATCCCTTCTGTCAGATTGTGTAGACACATATTCCACTGCTTCGTGCTTAACTTTGTACCCACCAAAGAAAAGAAAAGGTAAAAGACAGAATTTCGTTAAGTAAGAGCCAACTTCATAAATGAATATTGATACCATGGTCAACATTAGTCTTGACAAACCTTCCTGGAAAATACAAAATACAATACTCCAAACGAGGAAATGAATATAAAAAAGGTTCTAACCTGGTACGGTCTTTACTGATTGGTGTTCATCCAGTGAGCTCCCACTCATTGGGGTATACTCGCTAAAAACTGACGCAGCAGAATGACCTAAAGGCGAGATTGGGTCAGTATAAGCTTCCCATTCTGTCTCATGGATGTTCTGAGATGAACTGTCAGCAACTTCACCCGGGATAACAGAACCATTTGAAATCTGATGGCACGAATTACTCTTTGACATTTTCAAACTTCGTGATTCATAGAGCACAGCTTCTAATAGGCCACTGTTCCGGGGTGAAAGACATTCTGACTTCGTGTGCTCAATCGGAGGGGACTGGATCAAAGTATCAACAGACTCAAGGGAAGGCAACGGGGAAGAAGGTGTGCCCCAGCTACCCACTTGATTGTCTGAATATTGGAGTGAAGGGAGCTCCAGCTTCATCGCCCAAGAGATGGGCTCTGAAGAAGAAGAGTTGCCATTTGAAAGGGCATGGCTGCCAGGAAACAAAGACGAGGATGATGGGAGATTAGACATATTGAAGTTATGACGATAAGAAGAAGAGAAGTCGTAGGATTCAGCAATCTTCTCTGAACCATCATCTTGATATTGATCAAATGAGGAGAGAACATCATTAAGACCAGCACCACAACCAGGGAACAATGACTCTGATCTCCGGATACGCTTGGGAGGAGGATGTGTCATTGGGAATAAAAAGTTACTACTGCATGAAGAACCAAGACCTTGTGCAAGCAAGCCATTCCCTGGAATATCAAGCAAGTTACTTCCAGACATATCAAGAACAACTGGTGGATATAAGTCTTGATTTAGTTCCAGATTCTTAAACTCCACAGCTGGAATCTCTAAGTTATTAGTTGCCAAGATTTCAGTATGAGTTGTATCCCCAGTTACAAATGTAACCATGTTTTGACTTTGTTGATTCTCATTAAAGGCTTGCAAACAGATATCAGGAGGGTAAATTGGTAAGCCAGCACGCTGCCTTCTTTTGATCCTAGTGTTCCAAAAGTTCTTGATCTCATTATCTGTTCGTCCAGGCAACTGAAAGGAAATAAAATGAAAATATATCTCAGTAATCTATAATAGTCCAATTGACACAGAAAGCAAGAGAAGTAACAAGCTTTTTGTTGGCTACATAACGTGATGTGTAAAAAGGAGAGTAAAGCCTTGGATGCTCTAAGGTCCAAGGAACTTCCATCACTAATTTTATCGAACTGCTTGCTAAATTTTCCTTGGGCTGGCAATTAATTATGGTGACATGGCTTTTTCCTTACACTATCCCTTTAATCCATATTACTGACTGACGAGGCCCAGGATCATCCTACGTACTCTCTCTCTCTCTCTCTCTCTCACACACACACACAATATGGAAAAACAAATAATAATAGGCCAAACTTTTCAAATTGTCAATAAACTAGGTGCGTTGTCGCGCAATTGATTCACTCAAGAATAACAACAATATTTGGCACCAGATTCCATGTAGTCATGTGGGAACATCAGTAGCTATTTGAAATTCCAATTGCCTAAAAGGCTAAAATCATGTCCCCCCCACCTGCCTCCCAACCTCCCACAATAATTAGCCAACCCCGAACCAACCACCTCTTTCTCTGCCTTCTTTGAACTGATTGTCACCAGCACCCCCATCTCTATGCACCATAAACATTGAAATCATGAACCCAGAGAATCCACTCCAATCGATACAGATAACTGTATTGGTTTTTATAATTTTTTTGGGGAATGAAATAGAAAGGAATCAGGTCTGATTTCAAAACTGAATACTACACTTTGATAATAAAAGGCGAAGAATACGAAAAATGAGATAAACTAGAAGATATAACAGTGCATCACACCTAGGGTGCCATAGGCTTCACACCTAGGGTTCTTGGGCCTCGCACCTAAGAGAAAGATGCACCACACATCAGCAAAATACACTCAAATATTCATTCCCTGATTAACTTCCTGAAATAAGAGGATACACATAAATATATAGGGTAAGAGTCACATCGTGTGTAGCAGACTACAAAGATGCAGCCCTAGACAAATTACCGGAATACCCTAATTAACAGACTTCAAAAAACGATAGGGCAAAGATAAAGACAATAAGAAAAAACTTTAGATCCAACCGAAGAACTAGAAATCTACTAAACTCCAAACTAGGCGGAACGGCCCATAAATTGTACTAATCCAATATTGCTTGGGCTTTTACTAATAGCAATATAGCATCACCGATTCAAACACCACTGCACTATACCTGATTTTTAAAAAAATCAAATTAAAAAAGCGCCTTCAATTAAAAGATTTGGTAATTGTCGGAGTTTCTTGATTGTCCAGCAATGCCTTAAATCGTCAAAAGATGCACCCATAAAAGCGTGAAAAGATCGAAATATATCGACCCCAAGATAGCTTCCATTGTCGAATCTAATCTCACCAAAATCAGTTCAGGGCATCTGTGCCTCATCAATGCAACCTTCACATGAATGAACCCACCTGTAGCCATCATCTTACCCAAGTCCCTTCCATTATTGCAAAACACAGATTAAAAGATCTGTTTGGAATATAAGAAGGCAGACGAGATTATGGTTGAACCTCAGAACTGTATGGAGAATTCCATCACCCCCAGAGTCCTTGCCATATGTTGATGTTTGTTTCACATGTTGTATTTACAGAAATAAAGATGTGGGGATTGGGGTATATTAACACTTTCTGGAGAGAGAGAGAGAGCACAAATCTTGTGCTACAGATGCACAAGAGGGAGGGAGGAGAGAGAGAGATTTGCAGGAGGAGAGAGACATTGTTCAGATCAGGGTTCTGTTTTTTGTTTTTGTTTTTTTAAAAATAGGAAAATGGACTCTATTGTTGTTTCTTTAGACGAACAGATTTAGTAAATTAAAGTTTGCATACAATTAACTTACCTCAACCTTTGTGTCGATTACTCGGTATTGGCAACACAAAGACTTATGCCATTCAAAAAAATATCATTACCTCACCAAGTAAATTACTGTCATATCTGTATTAACATTTTCCCCATGTATGGTAATAATTTAAAGAGACATTAAACGAGTAAACACATTGCAATGAAATTGCAAATTAAATTATCTAGTTGCTAGAACTGATTGATGAATTCAATTGAAAAGGCATGACCAGTTCAATGACCGTTCGGATATGTTGGCAAACCCAAACAACTCAAAGTAAAGAAACATATAGGAAACTAGGACACTCGTGCTCATCCTATCTCAGTTATTGTTAGTTTTCATTTTACATGACAAGGTTTTAGCGAAAGCTTACATTTTGCATTACTGATCTTCAAATCTATGGTAAGCTACATGTTTGCCCTTCACGTGTTCCTAGCTTGTTGATGCAGTATACCATCGTATCAAATAATTAAAAAATGTGAATGACAAAAAGTACCTATGTACTATGCTTAAAGAACCCCTTCTACCATTGAACTTGTTAAATTATTGAAAAAATCATTAACTTTCAAAAAAAGAGCAGCCAAAAACACCCTACCTTCAGTCTGTCTAAAAGCATAATAAGATAGCTGACTTGGACCAATATTGTTTACACATGGCCAAAATAAGCCTGCTTGATTTTTTGCTGAAGTAAAAAAATGACCAGGCTTTCTTTTAGCCACGCAAACAGATATAAGCCTGCTCTTTTTTTTTTTTAATTTTTCCTTCTAACTTTTTTCTCTCCTTACCTTCCCACACCTAAGGATTACAGTGTGCCACCCCCCCTCCCATCCTTCCCTCTCACAATCCTTAATTTAGATGATCACCACAACCCTTTTTACCCCGGTGAAAATATCAAAGTGCCTCAACATCACCACCAGTCTTCCTCCAATAACACTAGAAATCCAGATGTGCAAATTTTAAATTTCCAATTTATTCAAGATTGATAAGTTGCAAGAAGGGTGTAGAGTCACACCAATCAGGTGAGAGCCTCTTATAAGGTTTACGCCTGTGCAGGACATTTATCGGTTTTGAGCATTATTTTTTTATATTAACCAAGGTCCACTTTTTAAAGGTAACAAGGCTTTCCAGACGACAGATTAAAGCAGAAACAGAGATGGGTTAGGCAAAACGAAGAACGTGAAATAAGACGGATCCTTAAGAAAAAACCCCTGAATGGAAACCAAAGAACGAGTATGAAGGATACATGATAAGAGATTCAAATGAGAAATCTAAGCAAGCAGAATAAAAGCTCTTCAGTCTCCTCATAAAGGTTGAGAAAGAATTTAAAATTTAAACCCCCTTCCCATAAAGAAATGCATAGATAAGGGCCATGTGCGAAGCAGAAAATCTGAAGGGATGGGTTAGGCAAACGAAGAATGTGAAATAAGACGGATCCTTAAATCCCTGAACGGAAACCAAAGAATGAGTATGAAGGATACATGATAAGAGACTCAAATGAGAAATCTGAGCAAGCAGAATAAAAGCTCTTCAGTCTCCTCATAAAGGTTGAGAAAGAAATTAAAATTTAAACCTTCCCATAAAGAAATGCATAGATAAGGGCCATGTGCGAAGTAGAAAATCTGAAGAGACAGAGGACACTATGCAGGGGAACCTCACCCACCCAAACATCCTCCTAAAACCATATTCTATCACCATTACCCACCCTGCATTGGTAACTCCCCTTTTGAGGCTTTAATCCATGGTTCAAAGGCACGGTATCGGATGTGGTTTCGGTGGCCACTATAAATGTGGACCGATTTCAGATTTGGTTTCAGTTTCGGGCGACTCACAACCAAATGCAACTTAGAGGGTCAAAAAAAAATATTTAACATTGTAGGAAAATTATTTTTTTAAATAACATACTTATCATGCTGATATAAATAGAATTGCACAAAATCACAATCCAAAATCACAATCTATTTTACGAATTTTAAATTAAACCTCGTGTTTTAACTTTTGACCTTTTAAACCTCCACCTTGGATTTTTTTTTTCAATTTCATCCTTCTGCTTGTTAGGCATTAAAGCCCTTGACGGGACTAAGCGGCTTACGTGGAGCTGACATGACTGTGGGGGGAGGGGAGATTAAAAAAATTAACAATTATTTCAATAGAAACGGTTTTTTTCTTTCAATATTGTTAAAAACAAAATGTTTAAATATGCAAAGAGTAATTTTTTTTGTAAATTGTGTCACCCATTTTGGGTTAAAAAAAGATTTCTTTTAATTGCTTAAAAATACAAAAAAATAAAAGTTTATGTTAGAGAAAAAATTATAAACCGTTTAATTTTTCTTCAAAAAAGTATGAAATAATCACTCATGTTAGGCGAAAATACAGAGGAGCTTCCACCAGTCAAGGTCCAGGATCAATGCGCAACACATGGAAACTCATTTCCGTTTGGTCAAGAGATGCCACCATTAGTTAATTTTAAGGAAAATTTTGTTTTTTAGCAGTTTAGTCAACTTTCCGTTGATGCTTTTAATGCCTAACAGACGAAAGATTTGAATTGAAAAAAAATTCCAAGGTAGAGGTTTAAAAAGTCGTGAAATAGGACTGGGTTTTTTTTTGCAATTAACTCGATAAGTAGATGTTATCGGGATATTTTTCGTACAACATTACATTACATAACATGCTACAATTTGGTACAAGTGCAATAATACAATTTACATATAAGCTAAATGTAAAGTCAAATAGAATCTTCTTCATTAGTAGCTATAGTCTAGGGTAATTTTAATGTTCTTTAAATGACGAAGTGTCATATCTTTTAGAATTACTGAAAACAAGAGAAGAACAAAAACATGTGAATCACATAACTTGAAAAGAGAAAAAGAAAAAAAAAGAACAAGAGAGAAGAAAGACCAAGCCAATTAAAAGAATTGGAAAAAAGGAGGGTTGCACGATGCAGTTGGGCCCTTAAAAGATAAAGACTGCAAAACTGTAAAAAATCCATGGACTTTCCATTTACTGTACTTCTTTTCACGACAAAAAGAAGAAAGACAACCTTCATTGCGCTTAATTTTGTTTGGTTCATGACAGGGCCGGCCCTGAGTTTCGAGAGGCCCATGGCCAAAAAAAGGGGGGGCCCTTTATAAAAATGAAATCATTTAAAGTATTGGGAAAAAGAAAAGTAGAAAGTTTGTAGCAAGAATTGAACTCAAGATCTCTCACAATCTGCCAAGTATATTAACCATTAGGTCACTTATTCTACACTAAAATTATCAACATGTTATAACTTATATTCAGTTCAGACTAAAAAAAGTGAGAGACTAAAACAAGTAATTCAAACTTGGGACCTCTAGCTTAAATCATGGGCGTCTTAACCACCGGGTTAAGGTGGTCAATTGTAAACCTTTTTGACACTATAATATATATACGAAATATAAGGTAGTACCCAAACATTTGGGGCCCTAAAAATTGGGGGCCCATGGCCGTCGCCCCTCCGGACACCCCAGGGCCGGCCTTGGTTCATGAATGTTTTGCACGTCATACTTAGAGTTAGCGAGAGAGAGTTTAACGTAGGAGAACTTGATTCCTTCAAATATGATGGCCATGCGAAGAGAGGTTTTGGAGGGTTGAATGGGCTGATTGACAGGTAGGAAATTGTTGGAGACTAGGGCTGAATGGTTGATTGGGTCATTGGATGTTACCTTAACAGCGGCACTTCAACAGTTTCAAATTGATGGAACCCAGGTAATCTTGCGCAACTTGTCCGCTTCTCATTGATTTTTCCAAGTCAACTCGATGACTTGGCTGAATTGCAAAAATTGCAGAGTTTTCGGGGAGTTGGGGGTCATACGGAATTTCTAGTGACTCTGCCTACTTTTTCAGATCAGAGACCTCAAAACCTGCCCCGAGTCACTGGGCCAAAACTATGAACCTTGCTTTTATCCATTACAATTCATCAAACAAACAATATTATATTTTTTGCTATGAAGCCCCAACTTTAAAGAAAGAAAATTAAAATTTATGATCCCGCCGTATCCGCTGTGTTTTCATCCAAACCAAAAAACGTAAGATAAGAACTTACACCGTCTTGCGGATCGAGAATCCATAAGACAGCCCCAAAAAAGAGAAAAAAGTGGTTGTTGGAGTGGACAACCTATCGAAGAAGACCGCGGGTTACCCAATAAGAGGGAAAAGGTTCAAAGTTGGGCGGGCTGGATCCAAAAGGTCAGTCGCGGGTCTCCCAAATAACACATCACGGGTCAGCTTCTTGGAAGGCAACGTGGCACGCTGTGAGTGTGCCACCGCATTAATGAACTTGGCCTTCGAAATTGCTCCGATGCCCTCCAACTTTCACATCGTGCTCAGGTACCCTCCATCTTTCCGAAGTTGCCTGCCGAAATCCTAACTGCCCAACTTTACATTTTAGTCCTAAATCAACTTAAAACTACGATGAACTCATTTAAAAGCAAAAGTGAAACATTTCAAGGCAAAAATGACACATTTAAAGGCAAAAAAAACACGTTTATACATAATAACTTTTTTTTATAAGTAAGGTAAAGTATTATAAACAAGCACAAAATGAGGTGAAGCGTTCTTGTACATTGGGGGTATAAAAGATCAAAAATATTCTAAACAAAAGAAGTGTCCATTCTATCTACAAAAGGATCTTCAGAATTAGACTTGGCTATGTAGCACCAGGAGCGTAAAGTCAGAAGGAAGTTCTTTTTAATATCATCAACACCTGATTCGACATTCTCAAAAGCCCTCCTATTTCTCTCTTTCTTTCTAGATGGTCCACCAAATTGCTGCAGGAGCAAAGTCCCGGTACACGTTCTTCCTCCTCCTTTTGACTAGCGACCATCCTCAAATCAACTCAATAACAGACATGGGCCAAGAAACACCAGATAGGAAGAGGGAATTCCATAACTCCCTCACAATGGAACAATGCAGTAACAGCAGGTGGTTATCATACCATATAACACCGATTGACATAAATCATACCACGAGATCTCATATTCTCCCCCGTCAAAATGGCTCCCCTAGCTGCCTCCCAAACAAAAAAAGCCACCCTGCTAGGGATTTTAGCTTTCCATGGGAACGAGATTCTGTCTCTACCATTCAGCATTGAATAAAAGGATTTAACAGAGAAGGTTCTGTTCTAAGCTCCCTCCCACACCACTTTATCTTCTCTCGACCCTTGCCTTTTAAATCCGTGAAGCAGACCCAAAAACTGCGCAGCTTCTTCGATCTCCCAATCATGGAAATTTCTTCGAAAAACAGGGCTCCATAGGTCTGCTTCCCCATGATTAACTAAGACGGCATTCACCATTTCATCTCTATCAACCGTGATGTTATATAATCTAGGAAACAGGATGTGCAAACCAAGTGTCTCTCCAGAACCTTACTTGATTTCCCAGACCAACCTCAAACTTGATGAATCCGCTAAAAGCCTCCCAACCTCTCATGATTCCTTTCCAGATACCACACCACAGACCTATGAGGGACCAGAACTTCATAAGAGAACCACATGTGATTACTCATACCATATTTACTCGTCACTATCCTCCTCCACAACGCCTCTTTATCAACTAAATACTTCCATAGCCACTTACCCAGTAGCACCTTATTAAAGAATTTGAGGTTTTTGACTCCTAATCCCCCTACCTCCTTGCTGGAACAAAAAAGATTCCCAATCGACTAAATGAAATTTCCTCTTCTCATTAATTCCTTCCCAAAGGAAATCTCTTTTCAGCTTCTCAATTCTCTTTATGACTGAGGCAGGGGCGACGAACAAGGATAAGAAATAAATGGGGAGGTTAGAAAGAGTGCTCTTAATCAAGGTTAGCCTTCCACCCTTTGACAAGTGATGCCTCTTCCACCCCTTGACAAGTGATGCCTCTTCCACCCCATGAGTCTCCTCTCAATTCTTTCTACAACCGAATTCCATGCATTAACATTTTTGAAAGAAGAACCTAAAGGCATACCCAGCTAAGTTGTGGGGAGACTAGAAGATCGGCATCCAAAGAATGAAGCTAAACTCTCCACATTATCCACTCTACCTATAGGGATTAACTCGCACTTCGAAACATTTGTCTTCATCCCCGACATTGCTTGGAAGAATAAAAGTGCGACATTTAAAGGCAAAAGTGACACATTTAAACGCAAAAGTGACATTTAAAGGAAAAAAAACACACATTCATACATAATGACTTACACATTAATGAACTAAAAGTGACACATTTAAAGGCAAGAAAACACATTTTCTTACAAAGTGACTTACACATTGAGGGGCTAAAAGTGACATTTAAAGACAAAAATGACACATTTCAAGGGGAAAAAACACATTTAAAGGCAAAAAAACACATTTTCCTACACAGTGACTTACACATTGAGGGACTAAAAGTAACACATTTATAGGCAAAAGTGACACATTTAAAGGCAAAGAAACACACTTTCATACATAATGACTTACACATTGATGGACTAAAAGTGACACATTTATAGGCAAAAGTGACACTTATAGACAAAAGTGACACTAAAAGGTAAAAGTGACACCGAGAGGTGACGCTGTAATTTCCAAAACTCAAGGGGTGGTGCTGCATTTTTTTAATCTTTTGACCCATTTAACATGGAGAACTCCGTCTTATGGAGGAGACCAACTCAAAAACTAAACACTAATATGTGTATCCCATACTCGTGAGGAACGCACTAAGGACTCAAGTGGAGTTAAACTATTGTTAGTTTCTTTTGTATTACTATTTAGAAATAAATCAATTGTGATCAAAATTATTAGTTTATTAGATTAGGGGTGTTTTAAACTATTACTCTCTCTGTTTGAAATTAAGTGTCCGCTGTTAACACATGCTTTTAAGAAAAGAGTTGACTCATGCAGTTTCCTTTTATGCCCTTAAAGTATCTCATAGTGGTGTCAAATCAATGGGTCTCTCTTCTTTTTTGATTTCATATTTAATAAGGGTATTATAGAGAATTTGCCTAAAGAATCTTTATAAAAGGGAAAAGGAGCACTTATTTTGGAAAGTCCCAAAAGGGAATAGAGGGACACTTATTTTGAAGCGGATGGAGTAGTTTATTAGGGCTTTATCAAACCTAGTCTAAGTTTAATAAGAATTTTAGCCAGTAGTATAAATATCATGTGATGCTTCATTATTAAACAGAGTTGAATTATGAATTATCTGAAAATAAGCTTAAGCTTGTGAGCCTTGTCTATTACTACCAATCCTATGCCAGGGTAGGTTTCCCTCCTTTTTCTCATAATCTGCAAACTAGTGATCCTTTGATAAGCTGACACAAACCATTACTTGTTGTTTCATACTGCCTTTCTTATTTATCGTGCAACCTTATAAAGAGATTTATGTATCCTTTACTGTTCTGCATCAAGTGTTTTCAAATAAAGGTTTTATTCTGCATCAAGTTGTATTAAACAAAGCAAAAACCTGGTTCACCCAGTTTTGAGAACGCATCTATCTTTCTTCTCTATTATTCTATTTCATCTTCTCCGTCACTAATATTGTCTATTCCATCCAACACCACTTGTCACAAACCCTTCCACTTTCTCCATTGTTCTGCAGAAAAAAGAAAGGGAAAAAGAAGATAGAAAAGACAATAGATTTTCAAACAGTACATCCTATCACATCAAAGCGAACCCCTTTATCAAGCCACTCAGTCAAATTCCACCAAAAACAGAGTGCGTCCAACAATTATCAAAGCCCAAAGCAGAACTATACCCGCAGCCAATAACCTCCCTTCGACAAATAGACCCCAAACTGCCTTGCTAAGCCTTGTCATCACAAGCCCCGTCACCAAGTAACTCCGACTCATTGGAAGATTTAGTAGCCATCATCACAAGCAAACTTCAACAATAACACATGACCAAACAGAAGCCATTAACATTAGGAAGACGACCAAGATCTTTCCAAGAAAACCGACATGTTACGAATTCCAGATCCAACCTCGATCTGACCCAAATTGTTCTTTAACCCAGTTCACCCTACTCCTAGTCTAGCCATCATTAAGTGAGTCAAGCCTTCCTAACTCAACTGGTCATAACCTACTCCCACACAAACTGGTCTTGTCCGACCCCCAGCCCGGACCGGTCTTAACCAGAAAATAACTAAAACATTTCCAGAAGACTGTCCACTCTCTTCCATCTCTGTTTTCAATAACATAGGTACTTAATACAGCACCTATAAAATGCTTAATACAACACTTTTAAAAAACGTTTTACCAAAATACCCTTTACATAATTTAATTTTATTGTTTTTTTAAATTAAATTTAAATTAACTAAAAATTAATTTTTTGTTTTTTATTAAATTTAAATGAGCTAATTTAAAATTTAATAATTAATTTGATTTGAATTAGGTTTAATTTGAATTAGGTTTAAATTTAAAAAAAACAAGTTTTGGGTTAAGAAAAACATTTTTTGGGTAATTTAATTTTTTTTAAATTAAATTTAAATTAGCTACAATTTAATTTTTTGTTTTTTTATTAAATTTAAATTAGCTAATTTAAAATTTAATAATTAATTTGATTTGAATTATGTTTAAATTAAAAAAAAAACAACTTTTGGGTTTAAGGACTGGATTGAAGTCAGTCCCAAGCCCATTCATTTCCCCACAAGCCTGGCCGCTACCAGAGACCAGCCCTTAACCCATCCCTCCTTTTGATCGCCACTCAACCAGCCCAAACCCACCCCCCCCATTTTGGATGCTACTGCATCGGTCCCTAGCCCATCTCCCCATTTGTACTGGTACAAAACCGGTCCCTAAACCCAAAACTTGTTTTTTTTAATTTAAACCTAATTCAAATCAAATTAATTATTAAATTTTAAATTAGCTAATTTAAATTTAATAAAAAACAAAAAATTAAATTTTAGCTAATTTAAATTTAATTAAAAAAACAAAAAAATTAAACTACCCAAAACTTGTTTTTTTTTAATTTAAACCTAATTCAAATCAAATTAATTATTAAATTTTAAATGACCTAATTTAAATTTAATAAAAAACAAAAAATTAAATTTTAGTTAATTTAAATTTAATTAAAAAACAAAAAAATTAAATTACGTAAAGGGTATTTTGGTAAAACATTTTTTTACAAAACTGGTCCCTAAACCTTTCTTTTTTTTGTTATTATTTTTATTTAAACATTAAAAATAAAAATTAACAGATAAAAATTTAACATTTGGAGATAAAAATCGAACAATTAGAATTAAAGATTACTGTAAAGTTCGCGTCAGTGGTAAATATAACATCGCCACCATCATCCATATCCACATTTCAACATTTTTTTGCTGATTTGCTTCCAAATTGTAGACTTTTTTGGAAGTTTTAACTGATTGAAATTTTGACTGAGAGAAAAATTCGTATGCAATTTTTTTCACTTACAAGAAAATTTTTACAATCTGATATTTATACTCAAAGATAATTTTTCACTTAGTATAACTAAATCAAATTAATTAGTAATTTAATTGTGTTAATAACTAAATCAAACTAATTAATGAATTAATTGTGTTTAAAATATTTTTAAATTTAAAATTTGTTAAATTAAATTTAATAAAAAAATGAAAAAAATAAATTATGTAAAGGGTATTTTGGTAACATTTTATAAAAAGTGATGTATTAAGTACTTTATAGGTGTTGTATTAAGTATACCCCTTCTATAATGGGATTTGAAATTTGTTCACGAAAACAAATAACAAGAATGAAGATGTGCAAAAGGAAAGTGTTTTAGCAAGGATCAATGTGATTATTGCGTTAATAGGTTATAGGGTTTTATCTTGCCTCTGTCCTACCTTGGAGCCCCACTTGGTGAGAATTCAAGAGCAGTCGTGTATTAATACCCATTTGTTGTGAGGGTGGCAAGATGTCTAGATGGATGGATGAGGGCTTTTTTTTTTCCTTTGGGGGGAGGATTACTATTATTAAAGCACATCTTTCTAGCAGTCCCCTTTATTTTGTGCCCCATTCGGAGATCCTTGTTAGTGTTGTCAATTGTATAGAGAAGATCACAAGGGACTTCTAATGACAGTGGGGGAGGGGCAGATCACTCGGTGGCATCAGTATGGCAAGTGATCAGGAGTACGTTAGGCAGCTCGGTTACTCATGGAACTCCTTGGAAATTACTATCTTCCTTGCTTTAACCAAGAAAGTGGCTTTCTTCGCCTGGGAAGCCGCGAGGGAGGCCATTTTGATGGGGGATAATTTGAGAGCTTGTGGGAGGATCGTCGTGAATAGGTGCTATATGTGTAAACGAGAGGAAGAGACTGTGAATCACCTTCTTCTTCATTGTCCGGTAGTGAGGGATCTATGGTATATTGTTTTCAGAATCTTGTGGGTCATGCCTAGGTCAGTAATTCAGTTTTTGCAAGTTGGTCTGTGTACAAGCGCAGAAGGAAAAATAAGTGTTGGGTTGTGAAATATTTGGCTAGAGAGGAACAGGAGGGTTTTTGACAATATAGAGGTAGATGTAGATCGTCTCAAGTCTCAAGAAGAATGTTACTTAAAGTTGAATCCTTCCGAGGGGAATCTTTTGTTAATATTACGGATAGTTTAGTCGGTATATAATTGTTGGTGTTTTGTATATGTCCCGTGTAAAAGGATGCGTCTTCTGTTTTGACGCTTTTTATATTAATATACTTTATTTATCAAAAAAAAGGTAGGGAATTGTAGTCATATCAAGAATCAGGTGGGGAAGCTGAGAAGATGCCCGGGTGGGGGAGAAGTTTGAAGCTTATTTTCCCTAGTTTGTTTCATCTCTCTTTTATCCATATGGCTTAGTGCTTTTGTGTGTAAGAGCGGATGACATGCCTACTTCATAGAACTTTCATTTCTTTCGCCATTTAAATGATTGAGAGACTGAGGTTCTCCCCCCTTTTTGATGTGCTCTCTCAGGTGTGAGTCTCTAATACTCCACATTCTTGCACTTGGGTCATGGAAGGTTCAGGCCATACTCTTGTCGATCTTTTCTTTCTTATTTTATTTGCTTGCCTACTTCTTCCCCTTCATTTGGAGGGCTCGAGTTCAGTTCAAAGTTAGAGCTTTGGTTTGGTCCTTGTGTCCTAAATAAGCTCAATACTAACAATGTCCGGGAGGTTCAAATACCTTATATGAAATTTACCCTATCCTGTGCGTGATGCATAAATGCCCTCGAGTCCCTTAATCATCTGTTTTTTCATTGCAGGGAAGGTAGTTCTTTTGCAATAGGTTATTTGGGGCGGCTAGGGAGACTTCACTTGGGTTAACCTAAATTCAATTGCTTCCTTTCTTCATATTCAAGTTGAATATTGCAAGAACACTAATATTTGTTATGGCAGTGGAGGGTGTTTGGTCTCTTGTTGTGGATAGAGTGGCGTTCATGGTACTTCTTTTAAGCCTGTTTTAACCCCAAAAAATACAATGAGCTACCAAAATCAGCTGGCTTTAACCCTAAAAAATTCAATTAACCCAAAAGGATTTGCGGAAACACTAAACTGTGACAAACAAAAATTACTTGCACAAGAACAGAGTCGATCATTTCTTTACACACACAAAGTCATTAGAGAAACTAGAATGGTTATTCGGAGGCAGATCGACAAGTTTGAAAGACAAACATATTGAGAAAAGGGGGAGGGGGAAGAGGGATACTGATAGAGTGAGAGAGAGAAGGAGACAGATCGAGAAGAGGGAGGGTGGGAGAAAGAAATAGATCGAACGAGAGGCAGAGAAGACGTGGCGCAAGATCGATGAACGCCATGGTCTGTACCTGAAGATGGAGTCGGCAGGAGTCGATTGTGAGAGAGAGCGAGAGAGGCATGCAAAGTGCAGCCGTCTTTTGTCTTAAGTGAGAGACGCAAATTTCGGGATTAGGTAGAGATTTTTTCTTATATATATTTTATATATAATAATATATAACATATATTATAAAATATTTATATATATATATTAATAATTCTAATATGACGGTTCGGTTTGGAAGGCAAAATCGCAAACCGAACCGAACCGAGTAGTTTATAAATTTCTTAAACCAAACCATCCTCACCCAAAACCAAACCAAACCGCTCGATTCAATTCGATTTGGCGATTTGGACTTACACCCCTAACACACACATAAATCAACACACAAACATATATATATATATATATATATCTTCATCGTGGAAAAGATGCTTAGCAAGTTCATTATTAACAATTTGGTTGCCATTGCTCTCTTGAACCTTCTCATAGAAACCCATCCACAGCCAACCCTATGATACTTGGCTTGGTATGTATATATTCTTATCAAGTATATGAGAGGTGTTTTGTTCCAAATGGATCCTTGTTCATTGACCACTTGGCATGATGTCTTACTATGAATCTCACTCATATTTTACCCTGTATACCTTGGATTATACCTGCAATTAAAGAGTTCGAAGTTAAACGTGTTGGCTTTAGTTGGTTTAGCACAAGAGTTGGATTGCACACATCCAAGTGTTAAATAATTGTTGCCAAACCTCCTCTGATGCCTTCTGAGCAAGTAAAACACAAACTACGTGACAATAAAGCACCATGTGACCTCAAGGGGTGGGAGAGATGGCAAGGGCCCTCATGCAAAAACCTTGAGGTCCTTGGTTCCAATCCCCATACCAACAAGGGGTCATACTTACTTATCAACAAAAAAAATAAACCACCATCTGTGGAAAATATTAACAAGCAACAACAAGTAAGAACTCCCTCGATAACTCAGTTTCACGGCCTCAAAGAATCACTTTTGAGCATGATTTTTTAAGATTATACTAATGGAACTCCAACGTGAAATATTGAAGCTTCAATGGAGGACGACTCTGAGTTTCTGGCTTTTCATCCTCTGCCTCACTTCAAAACATATGGACAAATTTCCAAATTGTTGGGGTGAATTAATTCTGAGTAGTTGTTTTAGTTTATTAGGATACTTATCAGATTTGAAATATTTTGATGTATTAGTTTATTTGAGTTTTATCAAGAATAGTCCTAGTTGAATTAGGGTTGTAGTTGGTAGTATAGGTATTAATGTAATGATTCATTTTTAATTAGAGTTGAGTTATTCAATAATTTCCTTTATCTCGTACAACATCTGACACACACCTAGTCGCACCCGCACCCGAAACGCATCTGATGATACCGATGCACAGTACGTTATAGAGTATCCGAGCTTCAAGGTTATAATTAGTCCTAGTCCAAGTAGAGAAGATTCCTTTTTTGTCATTTAAATGTTGATGTAATCCCTCATGATTTAATCAGAGTGTTGAACAATGTTGAGCTAGAGCCCACGTGGCATTTATGCACCCCTCGCGATGCTAAACATCCTTCTTCCACGTTTTTCTTCTAATTCTTCTTCTTTGCCACCCCCCCCACCAAGCCCATGTAGGACTGGTTGTGTATTTTCCCCTACATTATTTGGAGAATCTGAGCTTTTCATTTTAAAATATGTTTCTGATTTCTATGAATAAGTACGTAACAGTTTCTGAATACGTCCCACAAAAAAAAAAAAAAGAGGTAAGAAATATCTTGTTCAGAAGATTTTTTTCAAAAACAGCTTTAAGTAGGATATCAACTACTATGTTGTATGAACTGGGCACTCTAGGACGGGGATATGTTTTTCACTGCAAACCTCAATACATTGGGCTGTTTAAAGTAAAATCTTAGCATGGTGATGTTATCTCAAAGTTGAGAGGTAAAATCCCCTGTGAAGAAACTCTGAAGATTGAAGGCCCTCGTAAAAGAGGCTTTATTTGCTTGAAAAGTTGCCTGGGAAGCTATCCATACTAGTGACATTTATGGAGGACAAGTAAAAATGCCAATGAATTTGCAGCATGGTTAATCACCTGCTGTTGCATCATGGTCTGGCCAGGGAAGTTGGGGCGTGGTTTAATCTCTGTTCAAGATTGCGGGATTGCCTGGGTAAAGCTAAATTCAGTATAAGCCTTTTTCAATGCCCAGTTAGGATCATGTATGAATAAGTTTAATAGGAGGAATTCTAAAGGAGCAGGGTTTTAAAGCAAATTAAAATGTCTGATGCTGAATCTGTTCTACTTATAGAGATATAGACTTTTGAGGGGACTGCTTCTTAATAATTGTTAAGAGGCATTTCGGTCCTCTGCTTGATAGCAGGGAAAGTTTTTACTTCTTGTTTTCTAGCCCTCTTTTATTTTATACTTCAAGTGTAGGTAAATTGTGTCAATTTGACACGAATTTCTAATATACTTCACTGATTAAAAGTAGTACCTTAAAGTGAGATGGACATGGTCAACAAACTATTTCTTTTTATCTTTTACTTTGATAAAAAGAAGTTTGATTTTCATTCAACTTAAACCAAGACGAACGCACCCCCGAGAATTCAGCCAGATCATACTACCCCAAACCCAACAAATGCATACAGTCATCTACTGGGACAATCATATCCCAACAAACACTTGTGATTATCCTCTCAACAAATGCATAGAGCCATCTACTATGACTATCATAACCAACAAACACTTGCAACTATCCTCTCAAATTACCCACACAAAAATATTTTGGATGAAAGAAAAATTTAACTACATCAGGAGGAAAAATACAAAAACTGCGAACAAGCCATCCACCAATTAAAGAGAGTGGAAGCAAAAGAAAAATCAAAGAAAAGAAAATGAAGCTAGAATCTAACAAAGGGCCGCCCTCCAATATCTAAATGTCTACAAGAAACTGTGAGTTTACATCCCAAACCTAGCGATCCATAAACAATAGGTGAGGAAGAAGCTATAACTCTATCATAGAAGTCTCCTTGCATTACAAGAACTTTGTGTGGTCAAGTTCATTTTCTACACAAATGCAGCAAAATATGCAAGGAGAACCAACGCTACAAGACCTTAACAAGCCTACAATCCAGAACTTTAAAATTTTATGAAATGTGTGGTGTCATCCAGGATAGTCCTAAAATAGGATAAAGGACCAAAGATCCCTTGCAGAAGGAATATAAAGAATTAACAATTGTTTCTATAGCGTATAAGCATCAAAAATTAGAATTCTTCCAAGTTTAGGAAATCCTCTACATTCAATAACACAAGATGATTTTGTTTTTCTTAGTGCTTACTGCAATTTGTGACATAAGTGGCTCACAAAATGGAGGAGCTTAAACTCACACAGAGAATGAACAAATAAAGCAGTATACAATAATAAAGATACCGGTAACAGCTTCTACGGACAAACCATCTCTTTAACTGTAATTCTCATACTGAAAATATTGCATATATTATTAAGAAGCTGCTAATACAGCACGCACAATAGTGCGAGATTGTTTGAGTTCTACATAAATTCTGTGCTTTATTCAGAGGAGGGCAGGTCTATATGGAACCTTTCTTTTCGCAGAAACTTTCAAGACTGGGAGATTGAGACAGTCGCGAGATTGTTTGAGTTCTTATACGCCCAGAAAGTTGGCCTTCCAGCGGATAAAGTTTTATGGGACGATGACAAAAGTAGAGTGTTTTCGGTGAAAGGGTTTTACTCCAAACTGGACAGCAGCAACAGAATTCTGTTCCCGTGGAGATCGATATGGAAAACTGGGGTTCCAAGTAGAGTGGCTTTTTTGGCGTGGGAGGTAGCAAACGAAGCCACCTTAACAGGTGACAATTTGAGGAAAAGAGGCCTTGTGTACACTAATCGGTGCTATCTCTGTAAGGGGGATGAAGAGAGTGTTAATGATTTGATGCTCCACTGCCAGGTGGTGGGGACTGGGGACTCTATGGTCTGCGGCTTTTGGCTTATTTAACATTTTGTGGGTGCTCCCAAACTCTACGAAGGATCTTTTTTGGAATTGGCCTTATTTTAGGAGGAAAAAGAGCAGGAATAGCCTTTGGGATGTTGCCCCATTAAGCGTAGCTTGGTCGATTTAGAAAGAAAGAAATCGAAGGGGGTTTGATAATGAAGAGGGTTCTATGAATGCTTGAGGAAATCGCTTCTCTCGAACATGCTTGAATGGAGTGTAGGGGCTGATCATACCTTGAATCTTACTGATAACACTAGTGCTGATGCTGTGAATATTTTCCATTTTGGCTAGTGGGTATATTTTTGTATAGTGTATACTTTTATGTCAAGGATATATATATATATATATATATATATATATATGCTTTACCTTTATCAAAAAAAAAAATACAGCACGTACAACAGAGTTGATTTACTAATATACGAGCTTTAAGGAGAGATTGGCACACACCTCGGCGGCCATTCGAGCCCATTTGTTTCCCATCTTGGCATGAAGTTCAATGATGCGGCGCTCCTCCTCTGGTGTAAACGCGCCTTTCTTCAGATCAGGTCTTAAGTGATTAGCCCAACGTAGGCGACAACTTTTACCGCAACGAAAAAGGCCCGAATGCTTCTGAACAGCATTCCAATTCCCCTCCCCATGCTTGCTCACATAATCCACTAAAATTGCATCTTCTGCAGATGTCCAGGGGCCTTTTTTCAGTGGAGCACTTGCTCCCATGTTCCCTCCTCCACTGTTGGCTTCTTCAATAGATGGTGAATCTATGCAACCTCCAGACATCATCCTGTCCTCACTATCACTCGTCATATTACTCATCTGCATAACCCACAAGCAAAAACAGATATGAATACTTCTTAATTTCACTCAATTGCCAAATATATAGCATTAAAAGGCACTAAAATTAAGAGGATGTACAGCCTAATAAAGCTGGAAAACAATGGCAACCAACAAAAACCATGAAGCATATCCAAATCAAGTAACACCCACACGAGACTGAATCAAAAATTTAGCAAAATCAAACAACCAAAAAAAATTCTAGAAACACTCCTCCCACCACCAAACACTAGCATAATTCAAACTGACTCACTAGCAAATAATCATCAACATACATGAACAGAAATGCATTTACACAGAACATGATTTTACCTGATCGTAGAGGACTGCCGAAGCTGCACAGGTTGAAGAAACAATCAACACCTCATGATTCCAGGAAAAAAAAAATCTCGCTAATCGAAGGAAGGAAAAAGAAAAATTTCCCCTCCCAAAAAAAAAAATCAAAAATTTAACAAAAAGCACAGCTGACTATCAATACAAAGTCAACCATGTATAAAAAAAAGAAATTGAGTCTCTCAACACACACGAGCAGATCTAATCGAGCTAAAACTAGCAATATTCATTTGTTATACTATAAATGGAAAATGGAAAGAGCATAAAAACAACAAATGTGATCATCAAAAATGGATAATCAATTATAACCCCTCCCCCAAACCCTAGCCGTAATCAGTAAAGAACGAAGGGCACGATCCAATCATAGAACTTCAGATATGTATACATATATTTGTATATATACTGAGAGAGCAAAAGGCGGGCAAGGATCGAGATTGGTGGGATGAGGGGCGCTGATTTGATTAAGAGATTCAGAAGGTGAGAGAAAATGGAGAGAGAGAGAGAGAGAGAAAGAAAGCAAGGTAAAATGGAGTACAAAGAAAGAGATGGCAGGGGGAGAGCAAATATAGGAGAGAGAGAGCAGGACTGACTACCAGCTAGCTAGACTACCTATACCCAACCCCCCCCCACCCAAAACCCAACAAAAACAAAATAAATCACTGGAGGTGTTTACACTCGTGAATCTCATTGCGTTTATATACGAGCATAATTAAAGTAGAATCTCATTGAGTTTATATATATATATATATATGCTTGTTATTCGATTCTTAAATTACTGTCATGTTTTTTTCGGTTTTATTTTAATTATGATAATATGTACAAAGATTTTTAAAAAATTACGTATTATATCAATATTTATAGTGTAATTAATTTTTTTTCTTAATTTATGTGTTTAGTCAAATAAGACAATTATTTAAGAACTGGGTGTATAAACATTTATAATTTCAATTGTCATACTTCATCCGTCCTTAAATTATCGTCTAATTGATCGGTGCACAAATTAAGAAAAACTAATTGATTTGATTATTTATATTGGTTTAATGTATAGTTTCCTTTAAAGTTCATGCATATGTGGCTCATAGTTAAAGTAAAATGAAAAAGTATGGATAAAGTGATAAAAGTAATGTTATAAAAAGGTAAGTTTCAAACTGGATAATTATTTTGGGACGGACGAAAAAGGAAAGGAGGACGATAATTTAGGGACGAAGAGAGTTGTAAATATGTAAAGCATTTGGTATATAATATAAAGTATTACTCCATCAGTTCTGAACAAAGAGTTTATTATTTTATTTTGTGATGTTTTATTTAAATAGTTCATTTTGAAAAATTAACGATATAAAAATATTATTTTATTACTAATGAGCCACTAAAAATGTTATTTTTTAAAAAAAATTAACTTTCAAACGGAAACTTTTAGTTCAAAATGGAAAGAGTAATAACTTGTCATTTGGAGTTTAATAGTGATTCCCATATAATTGAAGACGCATTTGACATGGTGATTTAATGGGTTGATTTTGAATTTTTAATTTGTAATAATTGAAAGAAAGTTAAGAAGGAGATGTAAAGAAACCACCAAACCGATGGGATTAAAAGAAATAATATCAAAAATTAAAAACTAAATTTAGTAAATCATGCGAGAAGAACACATGCTTCGTTTATTTCACAGAAAATGACATTCAAATTACATTTTTCTCATTTTTTAGTGTTTGATAATCTTTGAAAAATATATTCATCGTAAAAGTTTTTTGAATCAATGGAAAATAAAGCATTCTTTTTTTAAAAAAATGACTTATGGATTCATTTTTGTATGTCATTTTCCAAATGTTCGAACACACCTTCGACCCTTCAATAATTACACATATTTATATATACGCATAATATTACATTCAATAAATAAAATTTTAGAAATATAAATTGAATTTGTACACACTATTTATAGATTGTAATGTTAATAAACATTATTATGTCCTTTAAGATAGTGTCTATTATATGATATAGGGACGTCCCAAACATTATCTATTTTTTAAAACATTTTTTCATATCAATTATCAATTTTTTATTTATATTTATAAAATTGAAAAATAATTGATCTAATTGATTTAACACCATTAGTAATAAATTGAAGTTACTAAAGGAAAATTACTTAAAATTTAACATTATCTTCTATTCAATATGGAACATTATATAAAAATATATTTTTTGTATTTATTCATAAAATAATTTCTTAAAACATTTTCTATGTATAAATAATAATCTAACTCAAAACTATTCATTAATAGTTAATTGTCACCCTAAGAGATACTATGATGGTCGAGTGCAAATGCTAAGGCGGGGGGAGTTGAGCTCCTATACTTACTCGAAAATGTGGACCAAGTTAGAGTAACCATGAAGTAGCACAAAGAAAATAACTTAAAAGAATGGAAAAGGAAAAAAGAGTAAAATTTTAATGAATCTCTTTCACAAACACCTATTTATTTGTCCCAAAATAAATGCTCCCTACTTCATATTTGGACATCACAAAATGTGCCCATTTTCCATTTCTAAAAAGGTTTTTGTAACTCAATTGTCTAAATTACCCTTTTAAATAAGGAAAAATATTAGGAATGAGTCTCGTTGACTTAACACCACAAGAATACTCAATGTTTTAAAAATGGGTCAAAAAATCATCTAGGCGATCTGGGCGTCGTGTACATGCCAAATTACTGATTTTTTTACCCAAAATGATGTCATTTTGGATATTTAAAAAAATATCTATAATACAATACAGCTTCAGTGTTATACGCTTATAATTGACTTGGGATAAAAAGAATCGGGATTTATTATTTTACGGTGATCCAACGGCCCTTATTTCCCTCAACTCTCATATGTGCGAATGACTACATTATTATTTTACATTTACTCTTTTACTGAGATATTATGGTTTTACAGTTAATATTTTACGGTTTTATAGTTTTACAGTTTTATGGTTGCGAAAGTTTCTATTTGTATTTTTTTTCTTTTTAATTGTTATCGTAATTAACTTAATCAATTAAATTTTTTCCGACCCGTAATTTCATATACAAATTTTTAAAAAAAATTAAAAAAACGTAAGTTTTGTAATTTGATTTTTTTTTATTTTTAACTGTTATTGTAATTAACTTAAGCAATTTAATTTTTGTCCGGCCCGTTTTATCCGGCCGCAATTTCGTATACTACAAACTTTTAATTAATCTCTCTGTTACGGGCAAAGAGGTCCCGTTTGAAAGTCACTTTTTTTAAGAAAATAATATTTTTAGTAGTTCATTTGCACAGTATATTTTTGTCAGCCCGTTTTGTCCGGCCGCAATTTCGTATACAAATTTTTAATTAATCCCTCTGTTCCAGGCAAAGAGGCCCCAATTGAAATTCAATTTTTTAAAGAAAATAATATTTTTAGTAGTTCATTCTCACAGTATCTACTTCATTTATTGATAAATTTCCAAACTGGCGGCGTGTCATCAGCACGGGCAAAAGTACTAGTAATACTATAATAAATATCAATTTAGAATTATTGAATTATATATTATAAATTTGTAATTTTTTAGTCAGAATATGTAAACGTAATACCGAAATCCCTAAACGTAACACCATTTAAAATATAAAAAGACTTAACTACCCCTTTAAACTATCTCACCCATAACACCCTAAACTTGACTCCCTCGATAAACCACCCCCCTCCCCACCTCTTCCACATCAAAACACGTCTCCCTCTCTCTCCCCCATCCCTTTCTAACACCAATTCCCGTCTCTCTCTCTCTCTCTCCAATTCCTGTCTCCATCTCTCTCTACAATTCGAAATCCTCAGCTTCTGTAGAAGCTCTGAGCTATCTACAAATCACTCTCTCTCATAGCACTCTCTCTTTCTCTGCGAATCTCTCTCTCTCTCTCACCACTTACAAACCAGCAAAAGGTATGAATTCTTTCGGTCTCTTAATCTTGTTTTAATTTGTTGTTATTCATGCTCAATTTGTTGTCCAAATTTGTTGTTTAATTTGTTGTTTGAATGGGTTTTTCCAATTTGTGGTCAAATTTGTTGTTCAAAACGGCAGTCAGTTTCCTTTGTTGTTTGTTTTTTTTCAATTCGGCTAAAACAACCACTAGGGCACAGCGGTTGTTTGGTGATACTAATGTTATTCATTAGCGGTAGTATCACCAAACAACCGTTGTTCCATAGGATGTTTGGATAAAACTGCCGCAAGTTAGCCACGAATGTTGGATAAAATTGCCGCAAGTTAGCAGCGGATGTTTCATGAAATGACCACGAGTTTGTAGAGGATGTTTTCAACCAAAACCACTACTTTGAAGCGGATGTTTTGTGTTTTTTTTTGAAAAACATGTTTTTTATAAAAATATATGTAATATATGTAATATGTGTGTGTGTGTGTGTGTGTATATGAAAAACATGTTTTTTTATAAAAAACCTTATGTAATATATGTAATATATATGTGTATATATATAATGTTTTATATATAACTTATCACTTCATAACTTAAGTTGTATTTATTTTTTTG
Source organism: Codonopsis lanceolata (assembly GCA_013146195.2). Taxonomy (NCBI): domain Eukaryota; kingdom Viridiplantae; phylum Streptophyta; class Magnoliopsida; order Asterales; family Campanulaceae; genus Codonopsis; species Codonopsis lanceolata. The sequence goes on along the minus strand of CM028382.1, from coordinate 64,020,366 downwards.
TAATAGATGGAACACGGACGTCGACAAGGGAAACGTCCACAGGCAGAGTATGATCTGAGTAGAGTACGTAACAGGGTTGTGACTACTTCAGAATGCAGGAAAGCTGCTGATCAGGCACATACATCCACTAATGAGGGGGATAAGGGTATTTATATGCGGACCCCCATTCACAGAGATGATAGGAGGAGTCCATACCCCATCGATTTTCCATTAGAGCCTCCTTGTATTGTTCTACTGAGGGGGAGAGGACATTCACCTATTACGAGAGAGGATGAGGAGATAGAAGTCTCATTAAACATGATGGGTGGCATGGGTGGCATAAGGGGCATGATGGGTGGTATGAGTAGCATGATGATGAGATCCTGTCAAGCCTAAGTCCGTGTCAAAGTCAAATGTTGATCAAGCATGGAGAGTTCGTGATTGATCAAGAAACCAAGTGCCCAAGAAATCAAATTAATTCTTTAAGAGGCGTGGAATATGCTTGGAAGATTCAAGAGTTCTACACCAACTTGATTCGTGGGTTCATTGGAGATTCGGGTTACTATAATGGATACTCAACGAGATAGAAGAGGCTGAGCTTGAAGAAACCAAGGAAACTCAGCGTCTGGGAAGCTTGCGGACGCATGGTTAAAAGGGGCTTGCGACCGCAAGGCCTTGTGTTTTCCGGACTGACTTTCTGGAGAGCTTGCGGACACAAGGTCTCAAGGGACTTGCGGTCGCAAGGGTCCCCGAACCCGCCGTTTTGTGTCGTAACAGCTTTTAAACAATTTAATACGGAAAAGAAAGCCTTCAAATGGGTTCCCACATGTTCAGATATGACTTGGGGAGCTTTTAATAACTATTGGATGACTTTTGGGGCCAAAATGCAATTTTGGAAAATAGGCCCTTGTAGAAAAACGGATTATTAGGGTTTTCATTATTTTAGTTAATTTTAGGGTTTCTTTTTCTCCAAGTATTAGGATTTTCTTGTAAGCTTATAAATAGGTCTTTTTCCTTTCATTGTAAAACAGTTTAAGTTTAGTTGATTATTGAGTTAATATAGTTTTTGAGTGTTTTCTTCGAAACCTCCTTGTTCTTCATGAACTTGTGAATACTTCGGTGTGATTCCGTTGTGTTCGAAACCTAACTTATCAATAGGAATTTCATACCTATTGTGGCGTTATTCACAATACTTAGGTTCTTCAATTGCTACGATTGCGGGTTGCGGCTGTACATGCCAAGGTTCTTTTCGTGCTAATTGTTGGGTCGAGGTGTCACCCCCGCAAACATCCTTCGATCCTAAGCTTCCGCCGCGTGAGTAATTCGTTCTTCAACGAAGCCTTCCGAGAAGATCGTATCATTTTGGTATAAGAGCAAAGGTTCATTCCATAATCTATCTTATTTTAAATTGTTCTTATTTTGATTATCAATTTGTTTCTCTTCCTACTTCGAATTAGGGTCTTCAATCCTAATTTGTTCTTTTCGATTTCTTTGTTTTTGTTGTTTCAAAACCCTAATCTTCTAGGGTTATAAATAAAAAAAAATGCTACTGCTGTTCACGCCATTAAAAGAAAAAAAAAACTGTTGTTTTAATTAATTTTCGGGCAACACTATTTTAGTTACAAAAAAAAAAAAAAAAGAATTCGGACAAAAAAAAAAAAAAAAAACAGTTCCGAAAAAAATACAGAAAATTCAGATTAAAAAAAAAGAGAGACAGAAAACCGAAATTAGAAAGAAAAAAAATGCTAGTTGCCGAAAAAAAAATTGTGATTGTTTGGAGTTGGAAATTGCTAGTTGTGCGAATTGAGAAGCTTGAAGTATTGTCATCATCTAGGTTCGAAAATTAATATCGAATCTTCTTATACAATTGATCTTTGAGCCTTTTCATCCTTGGAATTCTATTCTTAATTCATTATTTCTATACGTCGAATTCTATTGATTGAGTATGGTTTGCTTACTTCAGAATTCACCGATTTAATTATTTGTTAGTTTCTTTCTGAACTTGGAGGAATTGAAGGTGATGGAGAGTAGGTAAACACGAGAGGAGTGATCATTGCTTAAGTGATACACTTAAGGGAGTGTGTGAGATATAAACTTGTTTATTTCTAACATATTTTCTTCATGATGGATTGTTGATGTGTCGTGAGATGAATTATGGTCAGGTCTTGGTGGAAGTTGATTCTTCGGTTGTAGTCTCCGCTATTAAGGGCACGCATGGCTGCCCTTGGATGTTTATTTATGATCAATTCTTAACAAGGAAATTCAACATGGCATCGCGAATTTCTAAACTTAGAGATAAGAATTATAATATGGTTCACGAAAGTCATAATGGTTGGATATTGTTTTCTTTTATTTATGGGTAGAAAAACATGCTAGGTGACTTATTGGTGACTTATTGGTGACCCTAAGTACGCAAGGCAAAAGAAAAGAAGATATGTTTTCAAACATAATTTATAGAAGATGTCTTGTGTTCGACAAAGTGTGTAGACTAGTTATTGCTAAGGATAGTGGTGCTAATGTTGCTAGCACTGTTTTGGTTGAGAAATTAGGACTTCATGTTGTTAAACACCGACGACCTTATAGATTGCAATTAGGTTCTAATGAGGTGATAATGGTGGATAAACAAGTGAAAGTCACATTTAGTCTTGGGGAGAACAAAGAGTGTGTCTTATGTGATGTAGTACCAATGAAAGGGTGGCATCTCTTATTGGGTCTTCCATAGGATTATGCTCATAGGAAAAAGGAGAAGAATGAAAAGAAAAGAATTGATGAGAAAAAATTTGAGAAAGAAAATCTTGAAAGAATAAAGAGAGAGAAGATTGAAAGGGAAAGATTAGAAAGAGAAAAGAAAAACGAACGAAGGTGGAAAGAGCTTCGAGAACTAATGGAGCTTGCATTCGAAACTTCACAACACGTTCCACCTACAACAAATCCAGTTCTTGAAGATGATCATAAATTAAATGAGAGAAAGGCTAGTGAGGAAAAGAATATAGAGAAGCCTTCACAAAAGGAGAGCTTGAATGAAAATCTAGAGAGTTCGGCTTGTGAGAAAAGTGAGGTTTGTGAGATAGCCGAGAAAAATGAGAGTTTGTGTGAAAACAAGAATGAGAGGCCGGTTTTAGAAACTAGTGAAAGATGTGAGATAACCGGGCAAAAAGAGAGGAAAAATAGAGAGAGTGAGCAAAAGAAAGAGTGTGAAAAAAATTGAGGCAAATTTTCATACTAATAAATTTGAATTGTTGTTGCCTAGTTTCATTATTTCTCATTCACAGATTGTTCATGAGTTGAAGCCTACACCGTCTAAAGAAATTGTGAGACTCAAGGTTGAATACCAACAAGGTAAGAAGATTGTTGTAGAACCTACACTTTCTCAAAGGTATGATCTTACTCTTTCTTGGAAAAATAAGATATGTGGTGAATTGTTGCATGATAATCACCATGATATTGATCATAAGCTCAATAGTGTAGTTGTTGGGTTTGGAAAGTTAAATAGTCTTGTAGACACTTTAGTCATGGGTGAGATTGTTAGACCAATTAATCTATTACATGATGCACACCATAACTTTGGTGATAAATTCAGAATTGTGAAAGGTGTTGCTTTGAAAATTTTGATTAATGTTGTGAAAGCCTTATTCATGAAAAAGATTGTTGGACCACTTGACTTGTTTAGAAAGTTTAAATTGCAAAATTTGGTAAGTCACCATGGTCTAAGTGATTGGATGAAATATGGTGAATACATTGGTGATGACTTAAATTTGACATTGCATATACCTAATCATTCGTATGTGGATCCAATCATGGATAGTACATTGGTTGATAAATTGATAGGAGTGCATTGTGCAATACAAGTTGGAAAGAAAATTCTGAATTTTGCTTTGGAAATTTCTAAGTTTCATCAAGATGTGAGTTCTAAACATGTGATTATGCATGATGTTTCTATGATGAACTATTTTGTTGCATGTCATAAGATTGTTGAAGTTCCCCATGATGCATTGATGTTTCATAAGATTTATGGATTGCATAAGGTTTCATTGAGGGATATAAATTGTTTTAAGCATGTTAAACCTTGGAAAGGTTATGAGTTTCAAGTTATTAGGGGATATAAGCATGTTTTGACTTATAGTCTAGTTGTTGAGCCTAAAGGATGTTTATCCTTGAGATTGCATAATAAGTGTGATCATGATTTCTTATTGTTGCTTGATTCGTTATTGCTAAATATGAATATGCAAAAGATAAAATTTGTTAGATTAATCTTCAAACCTGGCGAATTTGGTTGTTGTTTGTTTCAAGTCAAAGGAATAAATGAGAAGACTTCAATTTTTGGTAATTGGAAGAAAGAGACCATAGAGTATGGTAAAATTGTTTGTAGTGAAGAAACCTTGACTTGTGATAAGTTGCTGAAAAAGGAAGTTGACTTTGGTAAAATGTTAATCAATTCATTGTTTTGTATGACTAATATTATATACATTGAATTGCTTAAGGATCTTATGTTGAGCATGGTTGTGCTAAAAAAAGGTATTTACTAGGTTAATGTTTAAATCCGGATATGATTTTGGTACTATAAAGGATTTTCATGAGGGAACATCGAGTTGTGATAACTTGATGAGTGAGATTATAAACATTGATGGATTTACTTGTCATGACGGATTTGGATACATGAGTTGGTATGCCATATTGCATATTATCTTCTTATACTTATTAATATCTTTCATTGACATTCCTTATGATAATCTCATTATGTTTAATGTTGCATATGTGATGTTGTCATTCATGAAAAATCACCGAGTAATGCAAGTGAGATATGTTAGGTTGATATTTGAACCCGGAGATGGGGTTTGGGTGAAGCATAATATTGAAAGAGACTTCGGTTGTGCTAAATTGAGCATGATGATATGTGATTATTTGATGAGTATGAATTGTCGTGCTAACCACTTTGATCATCTTGCATTGCGTAGTGTTGTTACATTTCTCCTACAGGTTTGGGCAAGGAACAATGTGGAACACAAGGATGGATATGATGCCAATCAAATTCGATTAATTCATGATCCATGAAACGTGGTTTATGTGGGCTTGGATGGAAAGCTCATTCGAGAACGAAAGGACTTCGTGCATGACTACAATATGACTTTTAAAGTAGATTTACGTGGTAAGATTAATGTGAGTTCATACTTTTCGGTTGCTAATTCGCGTTCATTTGATGTAGGTCCAGATTTGAGGACAAATCTTTTTGAAGAGAGGGGGAATGATGAGATCCTGTCAAGCCTAAGTCCGTGTCAAAGTCAAATGTTGATTAAGCATGGAGAGTTCGTGATTGATCAAGAAACCAAGTGCCCAAGAAATCAAATTAATTCTTTAAGAGGCATGGAATATGCTTGGAAGATTCAAGAGTTCTACACCAACTTGATTCGTGGGTTCATTGGAGATTCGGGTTACTATAATGGATACTCAACGAGATCGAAGAGGTTGAGCTTGAAGAAACCAAGGAAACTCAGCATCTGGGAAGCTTGCGGACGCATGGTTAAAAGGGGCTTGCGACGCAAGGCCTTGTGTTTTCCGGACTGACTTTTTGGAGAGCTTGCGGCCGCAAGGGTCCCTGAACCTACCGTTTTGTGTCGTAACAACTTTTAAACAATTTAATACGGAAAAGAAAGCCTTCAAATGGGTTTCCACATGTTCATATATGACTTGGGAGCTTTTAATAACTATTGGAGGACTTTTGGGGCCAAAATGCAATTTTGGAAAATAGGCCCTTGTAGAAAAACGAGGATTATTAGGGTTTTCATTATTTTAGTTAATTTTAGGGTTTCTTTTTCTCCAAGTATTAGGGTTTACTTGTAAGCTTATAAATAGACCTTTTTCCTTTCATTGTAAAACAGTTTAAGTTTAGTTGATTATTGAGTTAATATAGTTTTTGAGTGTTTTCTTCGAAACCTCCTTGTTCTTCATGAACTTGTGAATACTTCGGTGTGATTCCGTTGTGTTCGAAACCTAACTTATCAATAGGAATTTCATACCTATTGTGGCGTTATTCACAATACTTAGGTTCTTCAATTGCTAAGATTGCGGGTTGCGGCTGTACAAGCCAAGGTTCTTTTCGTGCTAATTGTTGGGTCGAGGTGTCACCCCCGCAAACATCCTTCGATCCTAAGCTTCAGCCGCGTGAGTAATTCGTTCTTCAACGAAGCCTTCCGAGAAGATCGTATCACATGATGGGTGGCATGAGTGGCATGGGTGACACGCATGGCATGTGTGGCATGGGTAGCATGAGTGGCATAGGTGGTGTGGGTGGCACGAGTAGTAGTTCGAGCATGGTGCGCGGGCGTAGAAATGGTTCGATGAATGCTGATGTATTTACTGCACTATGACATAGACAACATTTAATTGATGAAGAAAATGAGGAGGAGGAGGAGGATTTTTGGTCGACGACGGAGATGGGGCAGAGCACCTGGTAGAGGCAGAGGAAGAGGCAGAGTAGGAGGTCGTGGTGATGGTGGTGATGATGACGATTCAGACGATGAAGTGGATGGGTATGCTTTGGTGCAGGGAAACTCATATTGGCAAGTACCAAGTTAGCTCATATCAAGTCGTCTCTAGCCATTCTCCTACGCATGTATACTGTCAAGGTGGACAGTGAGGGGAAGTGGTATTAGATTTTTGACATTGCAAGAATATTTGGGTGGTGAGACTGTTGCAGCTCAATCGAGGACGATCGGTTATACGTTGTGGTTGATGGGGACGGCGTTGTTCATGGACAAATCAAATGGGGTAAATGTTTACTTTCTACCGTATGTGATGGATATCTCTGATATTCCCAATCACGCTTGGGGTGTAGCGATTTTATCCTTTATACACCGTCAGCTCGGTATAGCATCGATGATTGATTGTAGACAAATAACTGGGTGTTTGTCTCTACTACAGGTATAAAAATGAATACTTTGATACTGCAAAGTTTAAATTATTTTATTTGGCACTATTTTATTGTAGGCTTGGATCTATGAATAATTTCCTCAATTCAGATCAAGTTGTTCAGCAACATGGACCCCTTTAAGAGCTATATGCTAAGAGATGGGCATCTTCTCTCGGTAGCAGAAGAAATGATCCCAAGACTCTGCTGGAGTATCGGAGAGTTCTCGATCGAATGACTGTTGATGTCGTAAGTATTTATCATTTATAAATAATGTATCAAATAAAAGTTTGGATATTTATATTAATATTTGTTTTTTAGGTTATATGGACTCCTTTTACATGTAGGTCATCAAAGAAGGTACCGATCAGTTTGTTCTCGGGTATAATTAATTGCCGTAAAATTACCGAACCATACATGCTCGATCACTGCTTAAGACAGTTTGGATATGTGGCGACCCGATCCGGACTCCAATGCGAAATCCCAAGTCGAACCACCCAAATAGACATGAGTCAAGCATGTGCAAGTAATGACTATAAAATTTCACATGACACAACATGACATACGGATAACAACTCGGCTATACTAGGCCAGAAAATAATATAATATAAACAAGTCTTCAGTGACATTACAACCGGAACCCAACAACTACTCCTAAAATTATAACACATGCATACAATACCTCAACGGCTACTACATGTCGGAGACAACAAAAGCAAATAAAAATTTAAAAGAGTACTAAGCGGAATAATCTATAGTGAACCATAATACATAGATAAAGCTCGACATAGATGTTGGCATACAAAAGATTTATAAGTCACAAATATTTAAAGGTTATACAACAACAAATTCCCAAGTCAAGTTTAGGTGACTTGCTTCCCATCATCCTTTCCAAAATAAAAGACCATCTATACAAAGTTTCAAAAGAACAACCTCCAAGCAAACTTGCTAACTAGCTTGGGCATGATGAAACTTAGCGTGAACCTCCACCTTGGCTCGGATCTAAGGAAAACAAAACAAACGAGGTAAGTCATAAAGACTTAGTAAGCTACTAAAAATACAATTTCAAGTCATGGCATAATATGCGACACTAATTGCAACACAATGTCATTATAGTATATCATTCATCATAATTATGACACATAATTATCATACATCACTTAGCACTTTGTTCACATAAGTGTGAGTAATAAACCATACAAGTAGGATATGTTATAGGCCGGGTCGCTACGTAGCTCCTGCAACAAACATTGTTAACCCAATATCGTGACTACGATGCTCGTGGCGTTGCATCGATATACCGAACTCCGTCAGCTAATAACAGCCAATGACGCACGTATTTATACGGCAAGGGGGCTACGTCCCCACTGTGGCCCATAGTGGAAGGAGTGTGTGCGGTCTTCGGTACGACAATCTATAGCAAGCACGAATCTTATGATTCGTGTAGGCGATGTATTGTCCCACCATTGACAAAACCAAACCAAATAATAGCAGTTGGACTTAATGTGATGCACAAGTGGATATTTACTCGACATAAACAAATAAGAATGAAATTCGAACAAGAGCGAACTCATTCGACCAAGTATGTTATCAATCTCTACCATAATTCAAGTCAAGGCAAATAAATTGCTCACAACCAAATAATCGTAAGTGACCTCAAGTACCCATAATTAGACCAAGTTTATTAGTTAGTAGTCATGACCATACGGTTTCCAAACCTCGTAGGGATTTAAACGTAGTATTCATCATGTTCCGACCTTCCCTAGAGTCGACTTCGTTGAAAGTCTTTACTACATGTTTCCAATTTAGAGTTTAAAAGCTATGTGCTTTTCTAACCATTCTAAGTTTATTACTAAGCCCAACTAGGTTGTAAGCTCACCAAGGTACTATATTGTAATTCTTCTTCATAATAGAGTTTAATTAAAGATGATAACACTTAACAACTTACTACATTCCAAGCAAGTCACATATAGCATACTTCCATATATCACAACCTCAAATAAACATGTAGACATCAATTCTAGCATGAGTTTCCAACTCCTTTCATAGTAAGCATGTCAATGACACTAAGCATTCAAATATAATTTTAGTAACCTCCTTTACTTCTCATATAAACTAACTTATTAACAAAGATACAATTCTAAGCAAAAATAACATCTCAAGTACTCATTGATTACACATAGCAAGTAGTTTGTTTTCCTTAGGGTCAATGAGTCAAAATCAAAAGGAAGAAGAATTATTAACTTACCTTCAAACTCCAAACAAGAAAGAAAACGAAAATGTGATTGATTGGAAGTAGACTACTCTTCGAGCTCTTCGATTCTATGGTCTTGGTTTGAAGAATGAAGAAGAGGGACTAAAGAAGCTCAAGCAAATGCTTCAAGGACTCAAGAAATCTCCATGGAAGGGTCTCTCCACGTTTTTGGAAGAGAGGACTGAAGAATGGAGTCCCCAAAGGCTGAATATGGTTTAAGTGAAGCCAACAAGGTAGTGGGACAAGTGTCCAACCAATGTTGCGCCCCAAAATCTGATTTAGGCTCTAAAATCCCACCATTACACCCACTTAGATCACACTTAAAAGTAAGTAATCTAGTTAAGATAGGATTAAGGATGATTAGGAAGGTTTAGGGAGTGTTTAGGAGGGGTTTTAGTAAGGGTAGGATAGACAAAAGGGTTCAAAATCAAAACAACATAAAGCTGTATCGGGCACCATGCGGCGGCATGGTCCCTGAGGCATGCGACCGCATCCTCCAAGGCTTTAAAATGATAAGTTTCTGTTGACCTTGTGGGGGTAAGGTCTCTCCCTCATGCGACAACAAACTCAAACTATGTCAAATGGTATATAAATCAACCCCAAAGGACCACGTACAAACTCATAACCAAAACATACAAGACTTAAACCCTAATCAAAGTAGGTCCAAAACTCTTACATAACACATATAAAAAACCCCTGAACATCTCACAAGAAGAAGAAAAACAAGGAGAAGTAAATGAACAACCAAACCATCGATTCAACAAGCATTTAATCAAGACTTTAAATATGTTAAGGATGTTATGAATGACCTCTAACACTTATACATGTGTATCCAACATATATATATATATATATATATATATATATATATATATATATATATATATATATATATATATAACCAAAGCCTCAAAGTATAACATGCATGAAAGATGAATTCAAACATGGAAATGATATCAACGAATATGCTATTGTGTCCTAGCATACACACGAGTTAAGTAAACATACTTATGATGATTATGATGTATGGATTCAAGCACAAGTCAAGCATGCAAGAATCTAGGGTATTACAGGATAAATCCAAACGATTCCCGACCATGTATTCCAGTCGAAGAAGGTTTATAGAGGTCCGAACACTTTGAAGTACATTTGTGTCCCTGATGAGATGCTTCGCAATTTCCAACAATGGGAGCATCATTCTATAAACCCCAAGAGGGCTAAATCGAGGGTAGCCAACATTTCATTTGCGGCCGTTTGATGGTTACGAGCTTTGGTTTCGAGAGCGGACACATTATCGTGTGATGCTGCCGGTTGATGATGATGACGATGATGAAACTGAGGTGATGGGGGATCATCAACCATCGTGGATCACCCACGATCGCGGGCAGCCATCACAAAGGGGATCCCAAAGGCCTTCTCATCCATTGAGAGCTATCGCATATACGCGTAGATCGTTTGAGGATCAATTTGAGTTTATACTTCTTTAGCTTAGAGCACTCCATCGTTCCAGGCGAGATACACTTGTGGTCCAGGTACTTATATGGATACTGTTGACGAAATTGTTCAATAGTTTGAGGATGTATTATGATATACTTTATATTTGTGTGATGTGTTTTATGGTACTTATGTTTTGGTGATGTATTTTATTTAAACTCGGAGTGTAATGTATTTTATTTGGGCACCATTGTAATGTATTTTATTTGAACTCGGACTATGATGTATTTTTTTTGGACACCATTATTAGATAGTTTAATTTCGACTTTATGTGATGGATTTACAGTTAAGCCCCTAAACTATTAACAAATAACAATTATTTTTTCGATGAACTATGCAAAAACAATAGTTAACCGCCTAAACTATTAAAAATAACAATTAACCCCCATAAACTTTGTAAAAACAACATTTAAGCCCTTAAACTAATAACAAATAACAATTAACCCACATAATCTTTGCAAAAACAACAGTTAAGCCCCTAAACTATTAACAAATAACAATTAACCCCCATAAACTTTGTAAAAACAATAGTTAAGACCCTAAATAATGTTTTACATCATAATTAACAGTTAACCCTCTACACTAAGTGTGAGACCCCGAATCCTTAAGTTCTTGACTCGGTAGAACGTTTACGTACTTTGTTCTAGCTCGCAACCTTTGAGAGATCCTAGGTCTTTATGTACTTTCTTGGAGGCATTTACATTCCTCATAATCATGTTTATAAGTTTACATGTGGCCACGATGTTCATAGTAGTCATCGTCGTAAGTTTATTTCCCCGATTCACGTATTCCCCTCGGCCATGGTAGGTTTGTAGTAATTTGGCCATAGTTTTCTGTAGACAAATCGGAATTGAGATCCGTTTGACGTGTTAGAAACTAGACTTCAAGATCTTTCTAACCGTATCTGTGGGTGCCCCGGATTCTCCCGAACCCCGTGCTCCCTTTTCTAAGGGAACGCGACATGCGGAAGGACGCCACGCTTTCCATTCCACCCTCCCTTGTTTAGGGGAAGACGAAATTAAAAATGCGGAAAGGGTGTTGTCAAGAAAGCGCGTTGAATACGCCTCGGTCACCGAGTGATTTTTGGTCCATTATGAGAGCTTTTGGGTTTCTCCGTATCTTACCCTCCCTTGTTTAGGGGAAAATAAGATATAGAAAATGCATCACCCTTTTCATTCCCATCGTCCCTGTTGATTCTTATGTTAGATTTATATCTGTTCAGTTCATTACATCTAGTTTTATACTTCAGTGGCTAATCGGGCTGCGTATCGATTAGCGTGACAACTGTGTATAGAACTTTACCTAGTATAGTTTTTATAGGACTTTACAGGTTCAGTGGAAGACCTCTCCACAAGCTTTATCGGAAGACCTGCTTAAAGCCCACAAACGGTAGACCTCGTGTCCACCTGATCTTCTATGACGTGTCCTATCCAATGATCTCATTGGATTAATTCAAACTTATCCTAATCATTATTTGAATTAATCCAAGACATTCCCTGACATATCAAGCCGCCGAAAGCAACTTTCCGAAAAGCAGGGAAGACTTTTCGTCCTGAATAGTGAAAGCAAGGAAAAGCGCTGTCTCCTACTTTCTTGCAACAACTCTCAGATTTGACACCTAAATCGCCCACCTTTTTGAAGATCTCAGAAATCATTCCCTGCTCTAGATATCTGTGAAGACGAAAATCCTTGACTGACAGCCCCATGCATTTAATGCATTGTTGAAAAGAGCTGTTGAAGTATTCGTCTTCTCCAACGGATCTTTTGAAGTGCACCTGCTATAAATGCTGCCATTGAAGACTAAAAAAGAAGCACTGTACAGAATCAATCGAACACTTAAAGAATTGCTTTGAAACTTCATAACTCCTAGTCTTATAGCTCAGTGCAACCAAGAGATCCTCAATAGATCTAGAAGTCCTCGTCAACAACAAGAAGCTGCTCATTAACACTTATTGTTTTTAACTTCTTGTTGTTTACATTCATTTACTATACTTCCGCACGAATTAAATATCTTGTATTTACAGATATTTAATTCCATAGACCCCAAACACAAGTCAATATTTTGTACACGATCCATTAGTGATATTCTTTGTAATTGATCTAGTGGAAAACATAGTGCACTATTTAAATCCAAGGTTGACTGCCTTGGTGGTGGACGTAGCACTCTTTATAGTGTGAACCATCCCAAAATACTTGTGTTATTTCTTATCTGTTTGTTTGTCATTTGATCTAGTCATTACTTTGATTATCTTTATCCATTTACAACAGAACTTAAGTATCTTGTAAAAGGTCTACCGGTAGTCCTTATCGGCAGACCTAGAACAACTATCTTGAAGGTCTTCCGCTACTTCATTCTCTTCAATAGATTGCAAGTATCCTTCAAAGAATTTACTTAAAAGTTTTAAGTATTTAATAAGCTATTCAACCCCCCTTCTAGCTTATTATTGTGCCCATTGGGACCCACAATTGGTATCAGAGCCTTACTCTTTGAAAACAAGTTTTTCCAAGATTAAACTCTTGAGAGATACGATATATTGGCACAAACACACTACATGCTGCCTATATCTAATGCTAACCACGTCCCAATATTGGACGAAGGACATTTTGATGTATGGAAGGATAAAGTAATGAGATTTATGAACTCTATTGACAACAGATTATGAAAATGTGTTACTGCAGGTCAACACGTACCAATGAAGCCAAATCTTCTAGCCTCCATTGCTGGGAATCCTGCAGAAGTACCTAAAGAAGAATCTGAATGGACAGAGGATGATAGAAAGCTGGTAGAACTTGACAGCAAAGCAATCAACATAATCACCATCTCTCTAGACACAAGCACATACCAGCAAGTGATTCGATGTACAACTGCAAAAGAGATGTGGGAAGCTCTTGTAGAATACTTGGAAGGAGACCAAGACACAAGAGATAACAGAAAATATACATACATCCAGCAGTTTGATTCTTTCAAAAAGGATCATAAGGAAACCTTGAGACAAGCATACGATCGCTTCAGTGAGGTAATAAATAGCTGCTTTTCTCTTGGTAAAACGTATGATAAAAAAGAAATGAACATGAGGTTTCTAGGCTCTCTAGGTAGCTTATGGCATGTTAAGACCACGACTATGAAAGAATCCAAGAACTTAAACGAGATGACTCTTCGTAGTCTCTACGCAAGTTTGAAGGTTTATGAACTTGAAGTTAATCAAGCTCTAGAGCAAGACAAACAGTTCAGAACTGTGTCCTTGCCAGCCATGGTCCAAGAAGAAATCACTGTTGAAACCAAACCTTCCACTTCTTCCTGTGAAAATGATTTTTTATCTGATGAACAATTTGCCATGTTTGTAAAACATTTTCAAAAATTCGCAAAATATGGAAGGAAGAACACTCACCAACAATCTTTCAGAAAGAATGGTGAAAGCTCATCTAAGGAAGAGCTTGTGTGTTACAACTATAGAAAACCTAGTCATTTTGCCTCAAAATATCCTAAGCCAAAATTTGAAGCATACCGAAAACCCTCCTTCAGAAAATTTCAAAAACAAAAGGGTATGTTGGCTGAGGACATAGAAGACAAACATGTTGCTACATGGTTTGAGACTGATTCAGAAGAGGAGGAAGAGGATTGTGAGCAAGCTAACATATGCTTAATAGCTCATGATTCAGGTCCTACCTATGACTCTGAAAATGAAGTCGAAGTTTCACCTAGTCCTATGAACAAAAATGAAACCAACAGTGACAACTTCAGTAAGGAAGAACTTCTCAAGGATAATCAAGATATGCTTGAAGAATTTAATTCCTTCAGAGTAGCCTTTGTTAAACTTGCAAAAAACTGTGAGAAACTTACAGCTGAGAAATCTATGATGGCAGCTGAGATTCAAACTCTCAATAGCTGTCAACAAGAGAGTATCAAGCTGAAGGAAGAAAATAAATTCCTTTATGACAAAATTGATTGTCTATCAGAGCACATCAAAGGACTTGACCTAGAGAAAATTGCCTTGCAAAAGACAATTGACTCCTGGAACAACTCCAAGGATGCATTCGAAGAAATCCTTTCAAGCCAAAAATCTGGTAATGATAAAGCGGCATAGGATATTCGGATGTGCCTCTTCCGACAATCTCTTCGAGTCATAGAAAGGTGAATCCTCCGAGAGGCGCTAATGATATATATTTTTCTAAGCAGACATTTGGAAATATAGGGAAACAAGGCCTTGGTTATTCAAGTGTTCCCTACATTTACCCCAAAGTTCAGAAAGGTAAAGCCAAAATGACTGACTCAAATGAGAAACCTGAAAAGGTAACGGTAGAGAAAGTAAAGTCTGCCGGCAACAACTATGCTAAGGCAAAGTCTGCTGGCGGTAGACCTACTAAACCTCTACCGGTAACTATCAAGTTTGTCTATGAAACATGCAAGGCTCCTTTACCTATTGAAGGTAAACTTAAAGGTATTCTACCAAATCCTCCTGAAAAGGTAATCAACAGAAAAGCTAAAGCTAAGTCTAATGGTAACCTACCCAGGAAGATTCAAAAGAAACCAATTAAGTCTACCATCAACAAGCAAGCTGAACCAAGAATGGATGTCAAGAAAAGGAATGATCATAATCACTCGTCAGTTAAAGTCACTAACAGTTCTCTATGGACTTTCCATTTATGTCATTCTTGCAATTGTCTAGGCCATCGGCACCG
This sequence comes from Codonopsis lanceolata, assembly GCA_013146195.2. Classification (NCBI taxonomy): domain Eukaryota; kingdom Viridiplantae; phylum Streptophyta; class Magnoliopsida; order Asterales; family Campanulaceae; genus Codonopsis; species Codonopsis lanceolata. Next base: position 64,005,055 of record CM028382.1, on the reverse strand, counting down.
AATGCTGCTAAGGTTCACCCAAGATCCGAGAGACCTAGTTCTCTCAAGGTCAAGCAGTATGGGTTCCAAAAGGTTGCTAATCCTTAGACCCGAAAGAAAATAAAGGGTACTGTTTACTTTAACTTTTTTCAGAATGCTTCATGGCTATAGAATCGAGAAAACAAAGACATCTCGGTACCTAGGCGGTGGTTGCTCAAGACACATGACAGAAAGTAAGTCTTCTTACGTAATATAGGCTGAAAAAGGACCCAATTGTTATTTTCGGAGATAATGCAAGAGGAAAGACAATTGGATATGACTCAATCACTAGAGGAAGTCTCTCCATCAACAAAGTCTCTCTAGTAGTGGCCTAAAGCACAATTTGTTGAGCATATCCTTCCTTGACAAAGGTCTTCTATGCCAATTCAAATCCAACCAATGCCTCATCAAAGACGGTTGAATCCCGCCTACACATCGACCAGGAAATAGACAAGGAAATGTCTATGTCGTTGACTTAAATCTTCTAGGGAGATTCTCAAGCCTTTGCCTAGTAGCTAACAACGTTCGTGACAACAGTTGGCTATGGCAAAGCATCTCGATCACCTCAACTTCAAGCACCTCTCAAGCTCTCCAAAAAGCGGGCTTGTCAAAGGTCTACCTATGGTGTCTGTCGATCATGACAGAAGTTGTAAAGCTTGCCTACTAGGAAAACTTTCCAATTCTTCCTTCAAAAGAAAGTCTCTATTATCAACAAACGCAGACCTCTTCAACTTCGCATATGGATCTCTTTGGACCAATCACAACGGCCAAGGTATTTCGGGAGACAAGTATACACTTGTAGTAGTTGATGACTACTCTAGGTTCACTTGGATTGAAACAATGACATCTAAAGATGAAACGTATGATCTAGTCACTTTGCTTTTTTCGTAAGACTTCAAACTCAAAAGCTTGAAGACATAATCGACATAAGATCGACAATGGCCTTGAATTCAAGAACAATGGTGTAGAAAAGCTGCGATGACCACGGGATCGGACACAACTTCTCTGCCGTATTCTCAACAAAACGGTGTAGGCTGAACGGAAGAACGTAACGATTGAGCGGCAAGAACAATGCTAGCGAAGCTAAACTTCAAAGTATTTCGGGCGAGAAGCCATCAACACTGCATGTTTTCTCGAAGAGATCCACAGTAAACAAGTTTCATAATAAAACTTCATATGAAATATGGAGGAAGATCCCCCAACATAGGATTTCTTAAAATCTTGGTTGTAATTGTTTTATTCTTTTATAATGGAAAAGAATATAGAGGAAAATTTGATGCAAAAATCGCATTTAAGGAATTTTTAAGGGTATTCCAAACATTCAAAAGCATTCGCATTTTCAGAAATCTAATTTAAAAATTTTAGAATCATGTGCATGTTTCTTTTGATGAATATGACTTGTTAGAGCCTAGAAAGGCTCCAAACGTTGCTAATGATTCTCGATAATGATGAGACAGTACGAATACAACATCTTTTTCCACTCCTCATCAAAAAGCGGCAACCGCAGAACCCACAAGTACCGCTAACCCTTCACCCCAGGTGACGAGAACTCTGGATCGATAACAACTCTTCTGCTGACCCGAACCCATCTCTTCTCGCTTTTACCCCAAGCACCTTTGACGCATCACTCATCCTTCTTGTTCACCGAAAATGAAGGTTTTGAAGATCCTATCTCTTCGAACCGTATTTTGGTGAATCTCCTTCTCAACCTACTCCAATTCTTAAGGGAAGAACCCACTGAAGTGATCTTCCTCCAAAGTTATTGAAGCAAGAGATCATCCCATCTCTCAAATCATTGGTGATCTCAACACAGAGTTCGTGATGAGAAATAAAGTTCGAGAAGAGACTATGTTTGTTTATGCATTTGTATCTCGAACTCGAACCAAAGAAGATTGATGAAGCTATCGAAGATCATAACGGATTGAAGCTATGCAAGAAGAAGTGAACCGCTTTGAAAGATGAAGGTGGGAGCTTAGTTCAAAGACCGACTGATCATCGGTCATCGGCAATATCTACATCAAGTGGGTTTTCAAAACAAAAGAGATGAAGAAGGAAATGTCACTTAAACAAAGCTAGACCGCCAGCATGGGGGCTACCGCGGGGAAGAAGGAATTGACTTTGATGAAACTTTTGCTCCTGTTGCTAGACTGAGGCAATCAAATCTTTCTAGCCTATGCCTCGCTCATGAACTTCAAAGTGTATCGATGGATGTAAAGAGTGCCTTTCTGAATGGTGATATTCAAGAAATCAGATACGTGGAACAGCCTCCGTGATTTGTCATTTCGCACAAACCGATCACGCCTACCGACTCAAGAAAGCTCTCTATTACGGCTGAAGCAAGCTCCTAGAGCTTGGTATGAAACTCTATCCAAGTTCTTAATAGAACAAGGATTCGTGAGAGGAAGAATAGACACTACTTTATTCATCCTCAAGCACAAAGGCCATTCTCTTGCTGGGTACAAATCTATGTGGATCTACATCATCTTTGGATCAACTAACCAAAGCCTATGTAAAAGATTCGAGAAGCCGATGCAAAGCAAGTTCGAGATGAGCATGATGGGTGAACTTACCTACTTTCTAGACTGCAGATACAATGACTTCCGACTTAATCTTCATCACCAAACCAAATATGCAAAGGAACTAATCAAGAAGTTCGACCTTGATTCACAAAGGATTCAAA